>CM068718.1:26178315-26778315 GCA_035079005.1 Fraxinus americana | reverse complement strand
GTTTGTGGCAACCACGCCGGAGGCTGGTCCTTGGCGCAAAAAACGCTAAGGCAAGGATATTACTGGCCCACCTTGAAAAAGGATGCACAGCAGTTCGTCAAAAAGTGTGACAAATGTCAGCGTTTTGCCACGGTCCAAAGGCAACCTTCGCAAGAACTAAATGTAGTATCCAGCCCTTGGCCGTTCGCTAAGTGGGGAGTCGACCTGATCGGACCCCTGCCCAGGGGGAAAGGGAATTCCAGCTTCGCAATTGTTGCAATCGACTACTTCACGAAGTGGGTAGAAGCCGAACCTCTTGCAAAAATAACTGAGGCGAATACTTCCAAATTTCTCTGGAAAAACATCATCTGCAGGTTCGGGATTCCCCATTCAATCGTCACGGACAATGGTAAGCAGTTCGACAACAAGAAGGTCAGAGAAATGTGCGAAGAGCTGGGAATTAAGAAACACTTCTCATCCCCACATCACCCCCAAGCTAACGGGCAGGTCGAGGCGGTGAACAAAACAATCAAGTACACCCTGAAAAGGAAACTTGATGCTTCGAAGGGAGCATGGGTGGAGGAATTACCCCAAGTGCTTTGGGCAATCAGGACTACAAGTCGAACTGCGACGGGAGAAACCCCTTTCTCAATGACTTACGGGGCTGAGGCTATGAGTCCAGTCGAAGTGGGCCTCCCGTCACCCAGGCGAATGCATTACAATGAAACAGTCAATGATGAGGCAAGATGCTTCGGATTGGACCTCCTTGAAGAAAGGAGGGACGAGTCCCAGGAAAATATGGTCATGTACCAACGTAAGATGACCAGATACTATAACTCGAAAGTAAAAAAGAAAGCATTCCGGTTGGACGACTTGGTTCTTCGCAGGGTATTCTCACCCTCTAAAGAGCATGGGTCGGGAACCCTGGGTCCAAATTGGGAGGGTCCTTACCGCGTATGCGAAGAAATTCGGCCAGGAACATACAAAATCATGGATGGAAGGGTACGGCCTCATCCTTGGAATGTGGAACACTTGCGGAAGTACTATCAGTAGAATCGTTTATTTTGTATGGATCGTCTATTTTGTGTGGATTGATTGTTGTATTTGAATGAAAGGCTAAGAGCCTCAACTGGATCGTTCGTTTTGTATAAATCAGTGGCTGTTTGCCTAATGTTAATTAAATATCAAGTCGAAGTTATTTAAAGATTGTTTCAGGGGCTAAGAGCCTTGGGGTATTTTCAACATGATGCAAAAGGTTAAAAGCCTCGGAACGTTATAAATGATATTCTCAAGGCTAGAAGCCTCAAATTATAAAAATCTTGTTCTTAGAAGGCAAAGAGCCTCGGACCTTATAAAAATCATTTCTGAGGCAAAAAGCCCCAATTCGTCTAAATATCGTTTTAAAGGCCAAACACCACAAGTTATTAAATTGTTGTTCTTAAAAGGCAAAGAGCCTCAGACATCATAAACGTTATTTGAAAGGCTAAGGGCCTCGCCTCACTATGAACATTGTCTGAGAGGCTAAGAGCCTCGATTCGTTTAAAATCTTACTCTGATAATTAACAGCCTCGTGTTTAAACAATTATTTTGAAGGCTAAAAGCCTAGAATCGCTTAAAATATCATTTGAAAGACCACAAAAGCAGGAAGAAAGAAGAAATGCAAAAACTTCATTACAAAAATTTTCATTACAAGAGGTACGTAAGCTGAGGCCGAGGCCATTACACTTGTGTTCACTGGGGAGGGGGTTTGGGATCGACAAAAGGGACTATGGCGTCGGGAGCCACTTCAGGAGCAACGTCCTCGTCAAGTTCAATGACTTGAGGCTCCTCTGAAGGAGTTGGAGGCTCAGATCCTTCCGGCTCTTCATCAAGAAACTCAGCCCTGAGTTCTGAGGTGTCCTGCGTAGAATGCACTTCGATCCACTCCACCACCTCAGTATATGCATATCGCCTCCAATAAAGGGCAAACTGTTGATATTTCTCGGTGAGATGGAAGTTCGCCAGGAAGTGATCCTCCGCCTCGACCTTGGATCGTTCGGCCTCGCTCCGAACCCCCTCTATCTCCTCCCTCAATTTGGAAAATTGGGAGGTCAGTTCTTTCACCTCTCCCGTTAGCCCCTCCTTTTCTTTATTAGCCTTCTCAAGGGCCTCAGCCGTTATTCTTTGATGAGCATCGGAAGTCTCCACCCGCTTCGTCAAAGAGGCCACTTCACTTTGAGATAAGTGGACCTCCTTCTTCAAAGATTCAATTTCTGCCAGCGCAGAAGCAAGTTTCGTTGATTCCTCAGCTTCTTTCTTTTTTATCGCGTCGGCCTCGGCTTTAATTTTATTTAGAGCTTCCTCAGCCTGGGAAGCCTTGCCGACGAAGTCCCGATTCTTCTTTTGGAGGGTTTTGAAAAGAGCCTCCACTTCTATGGCCATGCCAAAGGACCTCGACGCCTGGGCCACCATTGTAGCGACGACGTCCACGGCATCACTTGTCTCAACAAAGTTCTGCCATTTCGGAGTCCAGAACTGGTGGAACGTCGTCGTGGCCATCTGAATCTCTGGAGGCAGGAGGGATATAGCCTCGGGCTCCAATTCGTCGGTCCTCTTGGCCAAAGGAGGCTTGCCTTGAGTGCGATCCGAAGCGGAATCGCTGGAAGTGTTGGGCTTCTTGGCAGGCCCCTGATTTGTGGGCTCGGAAGAGGTGGCCCGCTTCTGGCCCCCCGTAGCCGCAGCTATGGACGCGGCCAACAGTTCTCGCCCGCGAGGGGACCCGGAGCGCGGAGGGGGGACGTCGTTGGAACTACCCACCCCGGTGGTGGATACCCTGAACTTCTTCTTAGGCTCCTCGACCACCACTTTCTTCCCTCTATCTCCCAGGGAAGGACGTTCTTCTTCTTGAGGGGCAGCCTCCTTGCTGACCCTCTCGATCTTATCTTTCATCTGCTTTCCTCCAACAGATGATTATAGGGCTGTCCAAAAGCCCCGAACCGAACCGGACCGAACCGAACCCGAACCGAACCGAGCGGTTCTTCATAAATTAAATACCCGAACGGGTACCCGAAGCGAGAACCGATGGGTTTGGGTCGGGTCTTGGGTCTAGACCAAGAACCGAAGAACCGAATAAGAACCGAAATAAAATAATTTTTTTTTATTTTTTATATTGAATTAATTAAATTATTTTATTTTTTTAAAACAAATTAGCAAACTAATTTAAAAAATCATATTATTTCATATTTTTTATTTTAAACTTTAAAACCCAACTAATGTCCAAAAGCCTATTAGCCCATTTTAACAACCCAAGCCCACCCAAAGCCCAAACCGATCCAATTAGAAGGAAAATTGAAAAAGGAAATCAAATCCCTAATTCCTATTCATCCACTCCAAACTCCAGTCTCGCTCTCGCACCGCGCCTCTCATCTCTCGCCTCTCGCCTCAGCTCCGCCACATCGCCTGTCCAGGCGACTCTCCATCGTCCTGCCAAGCTCACCGGCCGAACCCCGCCTGTCAAAAGCCTCTCCACCCGTCACGGATCGCACTCCAGCTCGATTTTCTGGTTCGATTTTCAGGTGTAAGTTTTCATACTTCGTGAAGTTTTGAGTTTTTTGATGGCTAGAACATGCTCGTTAGAATACTACTTTGGCTGTTTCTATTTTCAGTTTGGGTTTCTATTTTGATGGTTGTTTCTATTTTCAGTTTGGGTTTCTATTTTGATGGCGGTTTCTATTTTCAGTTTGGCCGTAAACTTGATTAACATAAATCGAATTTAGGCATTACTGATTTTAATTTGCACCAGACAGCTCTTTAGTTATGGTTCATCAGATTATGCGGTTTTGGTTAATCATGAATTCATGACTTGGTTAAATAGACAGTCTATTTGTCTATGTTCTTCATAAACTTCATAATTAGTTATGTTACTTGTTCCAATGGTATGTTTGATGGTATGTTTACTTAGCATTACTTGTAAGGAATGTGATTTATGTTGGTTTAATCAATATAGTGCTGGAGTGAATAATCGAATATTGATGGGTTCATTGTTTGCATCTTTTGTTAGCCCCAGTTTGGACGCTCAAATGGAAGACAAGAAACAGAACGTTGCGAGGTCAGAAATATGGAATCATTTCACTAAGGTACTTGGTGGAGATAGAGGAAAATGTAATTATCGTGGGAGAACATTTAAGGCGGATACTAAATCTGGAACTTCTAAGTATGTGGATGCACTTAAAAGCTTGTTATGCATATAAGAAAACAATGGTTGATGAAAACCAAGCAATACTCACTCGAGAAAACAACGATGTTAGTATTATGTCTGTGGTGTTTGATAAAGAACAGTGTAGAAAAGCATTGGTTAAGATGATTATTATTGATGAATTGACTTTTTCCTTTGTGGAAGGTGTGGGTTTTAAGGAACTTGTGCATCAACTTTGCCCTAGATTTGAGGTTCCTTCTCGAAAAATGATTGCTAGAGATGTACTCCATCTCTACCATGAAACAAAGGAATCATTGAGAACAAAAATTATTAATAAGAGACAAAGGATTTCTTTAACCACTGATTGTTGGACATCAATTTAAAACATCAATTATATGGTGGTCACTACACACTTCATTAATAGAAGTTGGAAACTGCATAAGAAGATATTAAGTTTTTTTGTTGTTCCAAATCATAAAAGAGAGACAATTGGGAAGCTTATTGAAAATTGTTTGTTTGATTGGGCAATAGAGCATGTGGGTACCATTACTGTAAACAATGCAAATACAAATGATACACCGATCATTTATGTGAAAAACAAGTTGAAGAATTGGAAAACTGACGATACTATGATTTTATGTAGCTCTTATCAGCATGTATGTTGTTCAACACACATAGTCAATTTGATTGTTAAAGAAGGGTTGAAAGAGTTTAATCCAACTATAGAAAGTATTCGCAATGCGGTCAAATACTTTCGATCATCTCCTTCCCGGTTGATGAAATTTAAATGTTGTATTGAAAGGGAAAAGATTGCATGCAAAAAACTTGTTGTTTTAGATGTGCCTACTAGATGGAATTCAACATTCTTAATGTTAGATAGTGCATTGAATTTTGAAAAAGCTTTCGAACGAATGGAGGAAGAGGATGGATTTTATTGTAAATATTTTGATGAGGTGAAGGTGGAAAAGCAAAGGAGGGTCCACCTACAAGTTATGATTGGGAGAAGGGTCGAAAATTTGTCAAGTTTCTAAGAACCTTTTATGATGTCACATTGAAGTTTAGTGCTTCATTGAGTGTTACTTCCAATCTTTACTTTCAAGAAGTTTGTAAAATTGAGTAAATTTTAAAAAAAATGGGTGACAAGCAAGATTATTTGCTAAGTAGTATAGCAAATAGCATGAAAATTAAGTTTGACAAGTATTGGGGTAATGTTGATAAAATAAACATGATTTTGATTGTAGCTGTTGTGCTTGATCCTAGGTATAAGTTGGAGTTTGTTGTACATTGCATGGTATCTTGTATGATTGTGTTAAGGTTGAAGCCATAAAAAATGAGGTCATGAAATTATTGTATGCTTTGTATAACCAATACAAAGGATGGCGTTGTTCAAAGAATGGAGCTAGTGGAAGTGGAAGTGGAAGTGCTGGCGCTAAATCTAATGATGGAGTCACTTTGTTGGAGTGTTCAGATGATGATGATGTTAGGGATGATTGTAATTTTGATTTTGGGTACAAGAAAATGAAAACTAGCAAATGGATTTTTCTGGAAAACATGAGGTACAACGATATCTAATGGAACCCACCGAAGATGTACTGATGGAGATTTTAACATTTTACATTGGTGGAAGATTACTAAATCAAGATTTGAATTTTTATCTGAGGTTGCAAGGGATGTTCTTGTCATTCCTATATCTCTGATTTATACGAGTCGGCATTTAGTCTTGGAGGGCGCATTCTTGATCCATTTAGGAGTTCTTTAACTCCTAAAAGCAGTTGAAGCCTTAATTTGTACACAAAAGCGGCTAAGGGAAGATTCTAGACTCTTGAAAGTTTCCCAAGATGGAATTTGCATTGAAGAAACGAGAGTTCTATGAGGGCATTGAGAAAGGTAATAAATATATATATTATATTTTTTTTATTAAATCTTATTAATTGAATAATTTTTAGTTTATTTGTGTTTGTTAATTGTGCATTTTCAATTATGCTTGTAGAGTTTCTTACCATGACAAGTCCAGCAATTGATGATTAAATCAAACAGTTGGTAAGTATCATCAATACTTAAAAATATTTTATGTTATGTAGTGTTGCTGTAATATGAATATCTACTTTTTGATAGTTGTATGCATTGAATTAATCGTATTGGACGGCTAGTTATTTACATGTTTTTGAATTGTGCTACGTTAATTTGTAAAAGTTACGAATGAAATGTCATTAGTTATATTTATGTAGTGTTGCTGTAAATATTAAAAAAATTAATTATGGTACAGAACCGAACGGAACCGAAAGGAACCGAACCGAACCGAACCCGAACGGTTCCATAATTATATTTGGACCCAACGGTTCCATTTATTAAATACCCGAAAGTTTTGGGTCGGTTCGGGTATCTTCAGAACCGAACCGAACCGACCCACGGACAGCCCTATATTGGACGGCTAGTTATTTACATGTTTTTGAATTGTGCTACGTTAATTTGTAAAAGTTACGAATGAAATGTCATTAGTTATATTTATGTAGTGTTGCTGTAAATATTAAAAAAATTAATTATGGTACAGAACCAAACGGAACCGAAAGGAACCGAACCGAACCGAACCCGAACGGTTCCATAATTATATTTGGACCCGACGGTTCCATTTATTAAATACCCGAAAGTTTTGGGTCGATTCGGGTATCTTCAGAACCGAACCGAACCGACCCACGGACAGCCCTACAGATGAAGGCTTCATGCCTTTGCGACCAGCGGTGGAGGTGGCGGCCAAGATTGTGGCCATATCCGGGGTAGGGGTTTTCCTTTTCTCAAAATCACCTACGATCCAACAAAACATAAGGGTCAGGGAGAAGTAGGGCTGGGCAAAATGTCCGAACCGAACCGAACCGAACCGGAACCGAACCGAACCGAACCGAACCGAGCGGGTTTTTTAAAATGAAATACCCGAACGGGTATCCGAATCGAGAACCGAATGGTTTGGTTCGGTTCTCGGTTCTCGACCAAGAACCGAAGAACCGAATAAGAACCGAACATAAATTTTTATATTGTATAAATTAATTTCTTTTATTTATTCTAAACAAAATAATAATTTTTTCTTATTAAATCTTATTAGTTGAACAATTTAGAGTTTATTTATATTTGTTAGTTGTGTTTTTTTCAATTTTTTCTTATATAGTTTCTTAATAGTTAGTATGGAAAGTCAACCAACTAATAATTATATTAAATAGTTGGTAAGTATTATCAATACTTTAAAATATTTTATATTTGTGACTTCTAATTTATATTTCACTTTTATGTAGATTTGAAGGTTTGAAGCAAATGAATTATTGATATGAATATCGAAGTTTTATTAGTAATATTTACTTTTTGGTATTTGTATTTGACAACTTATTATTTATATGTTATTAAATTAGATTACGTTAATTTGTAAAAGTTAAGATTGAACTTGGTATTTGTATCTACTTTTTGTTATTAATATTGGTATCCACTTTAAGGTATATTTATGTAGTATTATTTTAAATGTTAAAAAATTTAATTATAGTACGGAACCGAACGGAACCGAATAGAACCGAACCGAACCGAAACCGAATGGTTCCAAAATTATATTTGGAACCGACGGGTCCATTTACTAAATACCCGAAAATTTTTGGAACCGAAAAAAACCGAACCGAACCGAACCGAACCGACCCGCGCCCACCCCTAGGGAGAAGGGCAATGAGTAAAAATCAGTTTGATCAAGGGACCTTACCACGTCGAGCCATCAAGCAGAAGTCCTCGTAGAAGCGTCGGGGAACAACCAAACAGCTGAAATCACGCTCTGAGAATGGTCGACGATAAATCTCGGACAAGATATCCCAGTCGCTCTTGTCAAAATTGAAACGCTCCACCGACCCTGCAAAAAAGTGATTACGGGTTAGAGGCAAGTTCGGAATGAAGAAGTGGCATTGAAGAGAATGGCGAAGAACTCACTGGGTTCGGAGTAAGAGGTTGGAACCTTAATGTAGGGGACAGTGTCGCCCTCACACTCCTGCCACCTTCCCCGAACCCAGAACCAGGTCTCCTTCCACCCCTTAATTGAGGAAGGAAGACCCAGTAAGAAAGGCGAGTGCCCCCCCATGGGCACAAGGAATACCACCCTTTGGAGCCCCCCTTTCCTAAGGACCTCGGCTGGTAAATTGTTTGGAAAACGTGGAGGGGCATGTCCTCGCCTAAGGATACTTGCTTCCACAAAAAGTATGAACCCACCAGTTGGGCCCAACCGTTAGGGGCCAATTGTGTGGGGGCTAACCCATATAACCTAAGGACGGCTCGGAAAAAAGGGTGAAGGGGAAGGCGAAGCCCTGCCTTCAGGAGGTACTCGCTAATAGCGACGCACCCCTGCCTAGGGAAGCAGGCTCGCTCATCATAAGTGGGGGAAAGGAGTTCGATGTCAAAGGGGATCCTATATTTCTCTCTGAGGTTGGCCAGTTGGATCGGGCTAACACATGAAGGAATTTTGGCTGCCCCCCAGCCCATGCCATCATCACACTGGGCGACGCTCCCGGATATGGAGGCGCCTCGTCCTGCCTCCATGGATCTCCTAAGGTCGGATGTACTGGTTATTTGGAATCCTAACTCGCTGCCTACTTTGGTTACGTCTATGTCATCCCCAGAAGGAGCCATGAGTAATGGGAAAATGCCAAAGAAAATTCGTGAAAAATAAGTTACTTACGAGTCAAAGAAATCACAGAAATGCAGATGAGAAAAAAGAGAAACAGAGAGCGCAGGAAGAACAGGAAGACTTGAAGGAAAAGAGTGCAAGGATTCACGTAGCAAGTGGAAGGAAATTCTCTCAAGGGTTATGGCCCCTTTATATAGGCGATGCTTGTGCAGCCCCAGCCGTTAGATTTCGATCCAGGCCATCCCACCATTGATTGTCAGATCTATGATCTAAACCGTCCACGACATCTGACGTTCTGTCTTCAAGGGGTAGGATTTGGACGTGTCTCACACTTGCCTTCACGCAGCTGAAACTTTGTGAATGGACGTGAGGAATGGTCATTATCACGCATTTAATACGGCGGCTCGTGAGTGTTTTGGAAATTGTAGTGGCCCAGCTGTCTTCTTGGGAAGGCATCATAGCATCTAATCATTTGGGCCCCATGATTAAAACGCCTCGTAAATACCACAATTGCCAAAAAATGATGATAAACCACATGACCCTCGATTCGAAGCTATGTGTAGCTTCATTCCTCATTTTGGTCCGGATCTGTAGGCACCACTTAAAGGAAAAGAGCCTCTTATCAACTGAATTCCGAGGCTCTATGAGCATCGCATTTTCTGAAACTAATGGAGCGTCTTGCTTCCAAAGCTCTAGTTGAACCACTTCTTGTCTGAGGCTCGAGACGTTTCGAGGGTTGCAGAAGGATGGACACGTGGCAAGCCACGTGTAGGGTAGCCAGAAAAGAGCAGAGATGACAACCAAGTGGGTCGGGAGCCCGTGAAGGAAACGGGCCGAGGCCCCTCATCAATAAATAAACATTTTGAGGACGTACCATGTCAACAAAAGGGAACTCTTCTTGTAAATAAGAAGAGGAACATCATTTTGAAGTCCTCATTCCTTGAAAGAGGAAGAGGCAAACCGCCTCGTCAGAGGTTTATTCATAGTCTCGCGAGATGGTTATTCCTCGTCTCACATTGTTACAGAGCTTCGTTGTAAGTCCTCATCATTCCGAAGTTGTTTATAAGGCTCTGAAAGTTCAAAATGAGCCGCTAGCTCGATGTTCGTCCATCACCCTGCGAGATGCCTCGCCATATGAGATGTTGCATTACCATTTCAGTTATCTTCAGAGAGCTCGTCGTGCCTCTACATTATCGATGTATATACATTCGGAGCATAGCCATTGCTGCTTACTTACAGAGGCTAAGAGCCTCAAAGTTGTTTGGCCAAGAGCCTCGACTTATGCAATTTTTACAAAGGCCAAGAGCCTCGAAGTCAGTTAGCTCTAAGAGAGCATCTTGTTTCTCGAAGCTCTAGGAGAGCATAGTAGCTCTAAGAGGATATCTTATTATCTGAAACTCTATCTCAGTTTTACTTTCAAGTCCATGCATTACATAAATAATCATGCCTAGACTTGGGGGACTATTGTTACCCCCCCTCGTTTCGAGGGTGGCAGAAGGCCGGCCACGTGGCAAGCCACGTGTAGGGCAGTCAGAAAAGAGCAGAGAGGACAGCCAAGTGGGTCGGGAGCCCCGTGAAGGAAACGGGCCGAGGCCCTTCATCAATAAATAAATAAACATTTTCTATATAGCCTCGGCATGAGGCGCTTCCTCAAGAACGACAACGTGCGTGATCCGAGGTCTTCCCGATGTCCTTTGAGGGTCATGAACTCGACGTTGCTCCGAGAAGATTCGAAGATCTTTTTGATTGATTGATAGGACGCCTACAATAAAGTGGGCAGTCATATTTAATGTCCGCCAGTCACTAGAGTGGCTGACCTTCGGTCAAACATTAAATGCGATGATTAGACGGCGACGTGAAGCTTCAGCTTGGGAGATGTCTCCACGTGGATCTGATCTAACGATCGCCACATTTGCCAGAATTGTATAAATAATGCATTTCTATGACGAGAAAGGGAGGATTCCTTCGAACAGAAAAGGAGAAAAGTCTGAATGTTATCAGAAAAACCCTGCTAAACACTTGAACTTACATCTTATCTATCCTTCCACATATTCCCTGGTAGAAGAGGAATCTGGACAATAAGCGTGAAGAAAATCCGGAAATTATTGATAGTGTGATTTCCCTCATATATTATTGCCGGAACCCAAAACATCACTGTCTCTGGCCAGAAAGTACCTCCCACGTTCATGAACAGTTGAGCTACCGATCGCATTCCGGTAGAAACGTGCCGGAATCGTACTTGACACGGCGAGAGTGGGCCCGGTATCTGTTGAGCTCGTTTTTTGGGGTCAACATCGGGTATGAATACATATCTAAGTATCAGATCTATTATTTTCTAAAATGTAGGATATGAGAATATTGTTAAAAAAAAGTCCAAATTTCAGACACAGGCACGTGGGTACATCTTTCAAATTTCAATTTTTTTACTAATTCAGGATGTCATTTTGAATAGTCCAAAATTAATTATCCACAATGAAGAAAATTGATATTTAATAAGGG
Organism: Fraxinus americana; assembly: GCA_035079005.1. Taxonomy (NCBI): domain Eukaryota; kingdom Viridiplantae; phylum Streptophyta; class Magnoliopsida; order Lamiales; family Oleaceae; genus Fraxinus; species Fraxinus americana. The sequence goes on along the minus strand of CM068718.1, from coordinate 26,767,018 downwards.
GTTAAGATGAATAAAATAAAATTTTGAGATTTAGTTTTCAATTATGGGAATTACTAAATGTTATATAAAATAAAAATGAGGAACTCGATCGTAATTTGGATTTAATGGAGCACTAAGTAACACTATATGGAACCTATTTTCATTTTATACAAACAAAACTCTAAATCATCGATACGGAGAGAGAAGGAAAAAAAAAGGAAAGAAAAAAGAAAGAAGAATAAAAAGAAGGTAAAACCTAGCGCCACCACCTTTCTCAGCTCGATTCAGGAACTCATGGGACGTTCGAGGTCCATCCTCATGTACAGACCACCAGAACCTCGTCCTAGGCCTTAGCCCAGAAAGGACTGCCATAAGTGCGACATCATCAGAGATATTTTCAACTTCCATGGACAGCTTATTGAATCTGCTGAGGTAACTTTTAAGTGATTCGTTCTTCCACTGCTTAATGCTTACCAAGTCCCTAGGCGTAGTTCTTGCTTTAGAACCCATAAACTGAGCTAGGAATGTCGTGGCAAGGTTATTCCAATTTTTTATAGATCTTTGATGTAGCCTTCTGAACCATCTCTGGGCTTTATCTCCCATGGTTAGTGTAAAAAGCGCAACCATTATGGCATCTCCTCCTTGCAGTTCCATCCAAAAAGTATACTTGTCTAGATGGCTGAGAGGATCTCCTTCTCCTTCGTACCCAGTCAGTTGTGGCATCTTTAGCTTTTCAGGCAAAGGTTCAGTAAGTATATCTTCAGTGAAGGGATAGCGGCGTTTGGTGAGATATTCCCCCATGGTTCCTTTATCCTAGCTTCCAAATCAGCGATGCGTTTTCTCAAGGCACTTATTTCAGGCTCTAGTTGTCCTAATAATCATTTAGCACGAGGTTCATCTTGTTTACACTGCTGAGAACCCAGTCTGTCAAATACACTGCTAGCTTTCTTAGCAGCCAGCTTCGCCATTATTGGAGAACTCCTAACCTCTTCGGTTCGGCTTTTGGAGGATTATTCTCCCGAGAACTTAAGAGTCCTCCTGGTAGGAAGTCGTCCGGTTCTCTCCCTGTGTGGGGATTCCACCTTAGTTTCCTATGGTGGAACATGAGTTTGTGGTTTCTTTCCAACCTGTTGACTATACTTGTTAACTATCAATAGCTTCCCTCATCATGGTCATTCGAGGATCAACAACTTCGTTTTGGCCTTGTCTTCTTTCAATATTTTGTAGGTTGCTAGTTTATTGAGGACGAGTGTGGGATTGATTTCCAGATGATGAAAAATCATCCATGATGATATTTCTTTATGGATTTTGTGGAGAGGTGAGGCTGCTTTTACAAGTTGGGGCCCTACTTCTAGCACCAATCTTGACGTTGAAAATTGTCAGAACAAGATTCAAGCTAACTTAGGATATAAATGTGGACTTTATTGATAAAGCTCTTGTAAATTGCAATTATAATAACGAGTGTTTGCCTTTTTTTCAATGAGATATTTGAAATATAAAATGTTTGGAACCTCTTCCCTTTCCAAGACTATCGTTCTTCCTTTTTATAGGAGAGTGTTAGCATGCATTCTTCATTTCTTTATCTTACCAGCTATAGTGCCAAGTTAAGGAAGTACATCATTAGCATGTTTTGATTGGTTAGTGAGCTCGATCTGTCAGGTTATAATAAATTAACCTTACATGTGGTCTCCAACAATTAATGAACTGCTTAGGGAAATGAGCTAAGTCACATTATTGGTAGATTTAGCGGGCACTGACGTAAGGTCTTCCAGCTGTTACTTGTCGATTCATTGTTTTTTCTTTAATCATTATCTCTTACACTTTTAATTGGTAGATTTAGCGGGCACTTTTTTTTTATCTTTTAATCATCAATCATTTATTAATTTTCACATATTGTCTACATAAACGAATTTCGTTCAAAATGTTTCTTATGATGACGAAAAAGACATTTATCTCTAGTATTTTTAAATAACCGGCCTCAATTGAGTCATATTATTTTTTTCATTCTCATTTTTTACTCATTTTTAACCACACATTTTTCAATAAAATAATATTTTCCACCACATCAATAATTTTTCCTTCTTTTTTAACCACATATTCTCCATCACATCAACAGTAAAAATACATTATTTTTTCAAAAATGTGCATCAAACGAGGGCATATAAAAGTGAAACAAAATATTTGCCATTCTTTTCAATGCACGTTAGTGATTTGGATAAAAAACATGATTGAGAGAGTGTTTGATGGATATTATTGAGAAAACAATATATTTTAAATAATGATGCGATGAGAAATATGTGGTTAAAAAGTAAAGAAAAATTATTGATGTAATGGAAAATATTATTTTATTAAAAAATGTGTGGTTGAAAATGAGTTTTAAAAGAATGTGGGTCAAACAAGTTTAAAGATAAATGACGTGTTCGGTAGAGATTAAAATCGGAGTAAAATTGAAAATTTGACCGTTATTGTTGACTTTTATTAGATGAGTGAGACCCAATAACGGCTATATTTTCAATTTTGATTGGATTTTAAGCACGATCGAACACGTCTTAAATATATTAATTATTTGAAGTTTAAAAATAATAATAAGATGAAGAAGAAAAAGTCGACGACATAATATTGAAAACTTTTCTTTTAAATTAAAATGTGGTCCAGCCAGGAAAAATTAAAAAAAAAATCATTGATGAGGACCTATCATAATTACAGAAATAACCTTAAAAACTCACTCGCGTCTCAATTTTCGTTATTTATCGAGATTTCTTTAAACCGTTATAACGCAAAGGTTAAGTTAGTCATTCCCACACTAAAGCACCACAAGCGTAACCAAATGACGAAAAACCCCCTAAACTCCAGGATGTCGAATCGTGTCCCAATATTCCCAGTCAACGGACCAGATTATCCTAAGAAGAAACACAGAGCCAAGAGAAGGTAATAGAAAGCCAATGAAATGGGAATTTAAACCAATAGAACGAATTCACACGGATCGATGACGTGGCATGAAAATTTGAAATCCCGCGCAAGCCCGGGCTACAATGGGTTCTGTGAATCTATTCTGGGCGAAATTTTACGCTATTTTCCCTCAAAACCCCACCGCACCCCTTACTCTCTCTATATCTCATACCACACACCAAATCAAAGCCAAAGCATATCTCTTTGTTTTGTGTGTTATTATTGTTTTTATTCTCTCAAACCCTAGAAAAGGTGGGTGTGCGCCGCTGACTTTTCCGATTCGCACCGATTCGAGACCGAGTTTAACCGATTTTCGCCGTTTCTCTGCAGGTTTCGCCATGAAAGGAGGTAGATCCAAGGCTGAAACCAAGAAAGCTGATAGCAAGTCGGTTTATCATTTTTTTTCTATTTTTTGTTCTTTTGTTTATACGCTTGACTATTTCTGGATCTAGCGACTTTATTGTTTTGAGAATTAATTTGATTTGATTATATTTGGTTATTGATGGATAGGCTTTCGGTGAAGAAAGGTGCAGCTGCAGCAAGCAAGAGCACGAAGAAGGGGAAACCTGCTAAGGATCCTAACAAACCGAAGAGGCCTGCCAGTGCTTTCTTCGTTTTCATGTACGAACTCGCTTCTATTTCTCTGTGAGAGTGCGTGTATATATGTTATAAATTATTACGTTATTTACGGTTTTTTTTATTTATTAAAGGGAGGAATTCAGGAAAACCTACAAAGAGAAGCACCCTAACAACAAATCCGTGGCGGCTGTAAGTCTTCTCCATACTTTTAGATCAAAAAAGATCATTAAAGTCGTTTCAAAGTCTAGAAATCTTCTCGAATTTATACGTATTTATATATATTGTTGCAGTAGAACCTTAATCATCATTTTCAAAATTTAAAAAATTATTCAGGTAGGGAAAGCTGGAGGAGATAAATGGAAATCACTTTCTGCGGCTGTAAGCATTCCATAGTTTGTTATTTTCTTAATTCTAAATTTGTGTATGTATTTGTTCTAAATTTCTGTATATTAATTTCAGGAGAAAGCTCCTTATGTAGCAAAGGCAGAGAAAAGGAAGGTAGATTATGAAAAGGAAGTTCGGGCTTACAACAAAAAACTGGTAATTTTTCTTTTAGTTCTCTCAAAACTAAAATCAAAGAGTTTATATATTAAAAACTATTAATGCTTACATTTCAAACAGGCTGAAGGACCTGCTGAAGAAGAATCGGAGAAGTCAAATTCTGAAGTGAATGATGAGGATGATGAAGAAGGAAGCGGAGAGGTTTGTACACTATTTAAGTTTATTCATTCTTTGTTTAATCAATTAGTGCATGTTTAGCCAGAAAGCTTCAAAAGATGAGTTTTTTATATGTCAAAACTGAATTTGGGATCTTGTTTAATTGAATTTTAAAAACTAGTTTCTTGTGACAGTTTGAAAATAAAATGTTAGTGTTAATTAACGTTTACTTATTCTAAACTTATTCATATGTGCTCTTATCCTTTTATCCAATTTATCCTGCTCTTAACAAAGAATTCATTATGGTTTGTTATGTGTCAAGGAACAAGCAAGATGTTATCAATGTATCCAATTTAAAACTTTGGATATAACTGGACCGTACAATAGATATGATTTTAGCTTCATTTTCTTCTTGATTTGTCAAAGTTGTGGATGTAGTTCTCTAATGTTCTGTTGTAATAAAGTTGTTTTTTGGTCTGGTATCCTAGGATGGATATATGATTTGATTGGTTGCTATAGGAGTTGCTTTTTCTTTTTTAATATCGTCTGTATTTTATAGTGCACCTCACCACCACGTTATTTGTGAAGTCCAGTTTTCCAGCTAGTTTCAGCTGTAAATTAAAATATTTGTGTACTTACATTTTCTTCTCCTTTTGGTATTCTTCAATTGCAGGAGGATGATGATGAAGATGATGATGAGGATGATGAGTGATGGATTGGGTGTAGTAGTTATATGAAGAAATTGTTGGGCTACGCTTATCTTTTTCTTTCTCGTCTTCTGTTATTTCTTTTGGGAATTAGTATGAAAAAAGAAATCAATTTCAGTTGATCTGATTAATATGGTGGTTGCTAAATTCCAAATAGCTTATAATTGATTCTGGCTGTTAAATTTGTTAGTGTACTATTCAGTCTATTTGGTGAAAATTTTACTGTGTAAATCCTTCTGCTTTTTTTTCTTTCTTGTTTTTTGGGTGAATAATGTTTGTTAAATTGGGTCCTGAATGGCCACCCCAGCATCATCAATTTTACCCCATTTGCTACTCCCAGCAGCATCTTAGCTGAGCTGAGGCCATTCCTCGTTACCTGTCCCATCATTACTAATATTTGTCGACCCACTTTTTGGCCCAATCAATTTATGTGCTCAATGAATATCCGGTGATGCATATGTTTGTCCGAATACTTATATTGAGCAGCGATGGAAGTTCCCATTAACGTTTCCATTCACTTTGTTTGCACAAATTCCATGACCCAAACTTCTTCTGTACTTTATTGATGTTAAAAGCATAGTACGTTGAATGTCCTCTGGCGGTATACGTAATTACCAGATTGAGTCCCACTGGAATAACATTATATGATGTCCTCCAGATATAAATATGCGAACCTGAGGTGAGCCCCTGCTTTCCAAAGTCTTCGACATCAGAATGGTATATCCACTTGGAAAACACTACTTGTACATAATCTGGTTATGTACATGTAGCATTATTCTATCTCTACTCACTTCGCTTTTTTTTTATAATGCCAAATTGAATTAGGGGTAATTGAACAGAACCTAGAATTATTGGGCATCTTGTAAATAATATTTTCTAACTTTTTGGTTCCATTCAATTCTATAATTAAAATTTTCAATGTTTTAATAATTTCAACAATTATTTTCATTATTGTAATGATTAAAACAATGCAACAAAGGTTTCATCTTACATAATGACGAACATAATCCAAATTTAAAAACAAAAAGCAATCTGTTTAATAAAATTTTATTGACCAAAACGTAATAATAAAACATAGGCAAATTTCCTTAACATTCCATTTGCTTCAAGTGAAATAATTTGACACATTTGATTATTAAAATAAAAAATTTCGACTCTCAATCTAGGACCAAGCCCTCGTTTGATCCTCATTTTTTCAAAATATATTTTTCTCTTTTTTCTTTTCAATCATTTATTTTTCAATAAAATAATATTACGTGTAAATTCACATTTTTTTTTAATTTTTAACCCCATATTTTTCATCAATTTATTATTCCATAATGCATTCTGCATAAAATAAATAAATTCTAGTAGCATTTCCCATTTTCGTTTCTTTCTTTTAATTTAATAAGTTACTCCACTTCTGACTCCGTGATTACCTCAAAAGTGGTTTCTGGGTGGGTATTGACAACTAGAGACAGCAGCACCTAATCATGGAGTGGGAAAACCAACCGCCACCGTAGGCTTTGCCGTCGGAACAGAATGGCGGTGGTGTAAACCATGGAGGGTTGGTGGTGAAGGTAATGACAGATGAACAGGTAGAAGTTATTCGAAAACAAATTGCTGTATACGCCACCATTTGTAAACAACTCGTCGAGTTGCACAAATCCCTCGCTTCTCAACACGATCTCGAAATTCCCTTCTCTCCTCAATATTGACAGGTACATGAATACAAACGCTATAAACGATGTGATTATATGAAATTTTCTGTTTTTTGTGCTTAAATATATAATCATACGTTGCGTTTTGTGGAATCTAAATTGAATTTCGGCAATGGGTTAATGTTATGTTAGAATACGATGATATATGGTGAATTGGGAGTTGAGGCTGTTGTTTCTGTGGAATTTTACCATTTTTTGGTTTTTTAAACTGTTTATTATAATTTTTCTTCTTTATTTTCCCCATTTCATACTTTGTTTTCCCTTAGTTTGTGTTTGTTCATTCACCCATTAATGAAAACTTGTGTATCTGACAAGTTTATATGTCAGTTTAAGCTTTTCGATTTCTGATCAAGTGGTTTGATAGCGTTGAAGACAATTTAATTGAATACATGACCACTCCACTTTAACGTGTTCAAACTTTTGATTGGAAAGTGAATACTGTCTGCAAGCGAGGAACCTTTTGAAAAGACACGGTTTAAGCAAACACTTGTGACCCTCTTTGAAAGCTTGAGCTTTTAGATGGTCAATAATTTGAAATGTAAACTTACCAAAAACGATTTGAAGAAACCTCTTAATATTACGCAATGTGAGGTTTGCCAAAGAACCAAAACTGAAACTCTAGCCCCAGCTGGATTACTTCAGCCACTTCCTGTTCCCTGTCAAGTGTGGGTTGATATCAGTTTGGACTTTATTGAAGGCCTTCCATCCTCCCATGGCAAAGATAGTCTTTCGGTTGTCGTAGATAGACTCAGTAAGTATGCTCATTTTGTTGCTTTATCTCATCCGTTTTCTGCAAAGGTTGTAGCTGAACATTTTGTAGAGCACATCGTCAAACTCCATGGCATGCCCAAATCAATCATTAGTGACCGCGACCCCATCTTTATCAGCAAATTCTGGCTGGAGTTTTTCACTATGTCAGGAACCAAGTTGAAATTGAGCTCTGCCTACCACCCACAGACCGACGGACAAACCGAAGTTGTGAACCGCTGTGTTGAACAATACCTCTGATGTTTTGTCCATCAATGGCCACGAAAATGGTATCGTTATTTACCTTTGGCAGAATTCTGGTATAATACCACCTACCACAGCTCAACGGGGATGACACCTTTCCAAGCATTGTATGGTCGGCTTCCTCCTTCTATTCCACTTTATTTTGATGGGTTATCTCGGGTTAACGAAGTTGATCAAAGCCTCTTACAACGAGATGAATTGCTCCAGCACTTGAAGAAGAATTTGGACATGGCAGCTAATAGAATGAAACAAACAGCAGACAAGAAGACGCGAAATGTGGAGTTTCAAACAGGTGATATGGTCCTCCTAAAGCTATATCCTTATCGCCAACAAACCGCCTTCAAACGAGTTCATCAGAAACTTGCCAGCAAGTTCTACGGCCCTTATCAAATCGAGAAGAAGATCGGCAATGTTGTTTACCAACTGCAATTACCAGCAGGTGCAAGGCTCCACCCTGTTTTCCATGTCTCTCTCTTGAAGAAATATGTTGGGGGTCCTCCACAAGTTACCCTGGAGCTCCCACCTATTACTGATGACGGTGTAGTCTCCGCAGAACCAGAGAAAATCCTAGATACACGCTGGATTAAACAGGGCGATAAATTTATTGAAGAGAGCTTGGTGAAGTGGAAGCAATTGCCTACTGAAGATGCTACATGGGAGGACACTCCTGCATAATCAGTTTCCTTAGCTGGACCTTGCGGACAAGGCTCCAATTGGCGGGGGGGAGTGTTGATAAGCTGAGAAGATCTGAACGAACCCCTAAGAAGAATCCCAAGTTTTTAGCTTGAGTTAGACCAAGTCTAACCCTGCCTTTTATTTTATTTTCTGCTGCTGTTTTGTATTTTTGCTCATTCAAAGTTGTTACAACCCACTCCCTTGAATTTAGACTAGCTAGTTTCCGGAGTTGAAGCTGATCTGTTAAGCTTAACTCTATTTATTGGAACGTTTGCAATGAATAAAAGCATAGATAATTTCCTTTCAAACAATTGTGGTTTATCTTTCACCCAAAGAAAGTGAGTATTCCTCAGAATTGTTTTCTGCTTCATAATCAGGACCTATCAGTTTCTTTAAATAGAGCACAAGAAAATCCCGAATTGATTTGGAGCTTGTTTGACTAAGCTTCTTTTGGCAGCATTACACGATTGCATTTTTGCTGTGTATAGTCAGTTGCGAGATATTTTACTCGAAGGCTTCAGTGTCGTACTTCGAGATTGCATAATTTGGTTTACATCTTGAATTGGTCCTTAAACAACCGTTTGAGTTGAGAGGAGAAATGAATTACTGGAGCAAATAGCTAATAGTTCGTTTTATGCCACAAAAATTTCGATAATTCCTGTATACATTTGGGATCACTCATTTTCTTTAAACCTATTTACGATGGTACCTTATCAATACCTTGTGTAGATTGCACGGACAACGTAAGGATAGTCAGATTTTGGTTTCAGAGAAGTCACTACACCATCTTCAAAGATAGCTTATCATTAATAAACAGAGACCAGAATGCATTATTACAATTTCTTCTGTTGCACGACGACGACATCCACAAAAATCTTCATCCAGTTGATGAACTTGATGGATTAACTGCAGTATCATGAAACCGTTTATATTTCATTTTATGCTTGCTCTTTTTACTCATTTTGTTTGACTTGTAATCCTTGAATTGTCTCCTCGTCTTCTCCAACGTTTTCTGCTTCAAATAGTTTGTGTTCAGTAAATAACGATGATACACTTCCAGTGCGATTGGGAAATATATATTGTCATCTGGTGGCCATAAAATTTTTGACAGACAACCCTAGATGCCTTCAGATTCTTGGGCGTATATTCAATCAAGTGAATGGAACTCGAAGCAAGCACAACATCAATGAAATTTCCTTTTTTGCCCAGTTGAAATGGGTTGGAGTCCCCTAATCTCATTTCGCAGTCTAATGGTTGATATTAATTAAGAAATTGCTTCCCAAAAAAAAAAAAAAAAAAAATTAAATTGTGCCCTCAAGGGCATATGAATATTCTTACATGTATATGTTTATACAAGCTATTATTCGTGGCCAAATGCCTCTCTCAACATTAAAAAAAACAAACACACTGTTTAACCCCATTTTTTTTTTCCCAAAATAAATTTTGGAATAGTGTTTAATGGAGAATGCATGGTTGAGAAAAGAGAGAAAAAGTGAAAAAAATGCATGGAGACCAAGCAAGGACATAAACGATTTCGGTAGTGTTTGATTGAAAAGAGGATAGCAAGTAGAGAGGCCACGCCATCATGTATTAAAGCTAAACAAAATGATAGACAAGTATATGAAATGTCCTCTTTTGGATCATGTTCGAGCCTGACTATCCAACGTACCAAATATGGAACGGGCAACTATAAAATAAACGACAGCAAATGTAGGCATCAAAACAGCAAAATTCACATTCTCCATGTTTGTTTCATCCTCAAATATCTTACATTAAAACAAAAGAACAAATTTGACAATCAAATAACTCATAAAAAGCCCTGTCATAACGTGTGCACATTCTACAATCTAAGCTGATAAACAAAAACAAAAGAATATTTGCAAATATTAAGAAATCGATAACTCACAAGTGACACAGATGGAACACACTGAATTGTCAAATTAAACAACCAAATTGCCCTACCTACACCAAGAACCCTCACGACAAGCTTCGAATGAGACAGAAACTAGTAAACAAATTATAGTGCTAGAACGCTTTCCAACTGTCTGAATCTCTCCTTGGAGTCTGAGCCTCATGTGATGTCTTAAATGGATCATTTGATCCAAATGGATCTGAATCGTCAAAGGATGGGAAACCATGGCCATGCTCAGAGTCTCTGGTACTGCTCATGGAATCAAATCTGGTAAATGAATCGCGTGGCGGGAAGAGTCCATACTCAGAGTCCGCTGTGCTACGGAATGAGTCAAATCTTGCAAGTGACTCTTGTGTACCAAAGTACCCCTGATCAAATTCGGAATCTCTTGTGCTTCGCAGGGAATCAAATCTTGAAAAGGTTTCCCGTGATGCAAAAGGGCCACTGTCATGCATGTTGAAGGAATCAAATCTGGAGAGGCTGTCAAATGAATGATCTTCTAAACCTTCACTGAAACTTCTTGGAGAGTTGCTAGAATTCAACATTGGGGTACTTGGGACAGAATCTGCAAAAGCAAATGGGCTCTTCCTCTGGAAAATGTTATCTATGTGCGGAGAGCTGGCAAAATTCGAAATTGGGGTGCTTGGAACAGAATCAAAAAGAGGACCCTGCTTTGGAAACATGTTATCTATGTGTGGAGAGCTGGCAAAATTTGTAATGGGGGTACTTGGAACAGAATCAAAAACAGGGCCCTGTTTTGGGAACATTGAATCCGTGGCTGTCGTCCCAGTTTTAATTGGCGGTAGATCCCAGTTATCAGAACCAAATAAAGAACTTCCACTATGCCTCTTACCGTCTGAGTCCTGCATTACAGTGATGAAGAAATAAGATGAGAACTAACTCCCATGCATCTAAGAAGGAAAAGGAAAGTTTTAAACTCGGCACCAGAACAACATAGTTTTATTTTTATTTTTGTGCAAACGGGCGTGGGCGTGGGCGTGAGTGTGGGTTAGAGTGAACGCCTGCACATATGCTTCTAACAAAACCAAAAATTGAGCGAAAACGGTGAGAAAAGTTGTTTAACACAGGAAATGTACCTAGAATACAATCCATAATGAATGAAAATGCTAGTAAAATATTTGGCATGAACATTGAAGCGTCGTTCTCAGATACCTTGGTAGAGAGAGGATTGAAATCCCACGTCGCATCCATATCATAATGCATATCATAGGAACCCCATCCAGGTTCATCATAACCTTTGTCCCCAGAAAGTACAGATTCAGCACCTCCATATTCACTGCATTAGAAAATCCGTTACGTCAGAATTTTTTGACAAAAAGCAGTGTATATATCTATACATAAAATGTATGACAGTTGTTCCTACTAATCAATGGTCTCAACCGGAATAGTAGTCTACAAATGACAACACAGAAAAACCACCAAAAGAGGGAGAAAATAATCACACTACCTCTGGGTCTCGAACGCATGGGTTGAACCATTTACGTTAATGTCCTTTCTAGTCTGAGGAACTTGGAATTCCTTTGATGGGCTCTTGACTGCATTACTTCCTGCAGGACTGTCTGGTGGACTTCTTGCAGTTTCCTCTAAGTTGTGTGTATTTGTCCCCTCTGCCTTAGGTGTCTTGTCCCCAACACTAACCACCTCTGATTTCTCATCAGCATTAGAGGGTGATTTTACACCACCACTGTCATCTAAGGCAGTATTTGTTGTCTCTCTAAGCAATGAAGACTTGGCTTTGGGAGGGGCAATGACATTTTGAACCTCAAGAGTAAGCTCTTTGACAAATGTGAATCCTGAAATTGAGGAAAGTGCAACAAGAGAAATCAGTGGGATCTCAATTGAAAAGTCAATTGATATACAGTACACCTCATTTTTTTTTTAAATTTTTTGATGGATCTGTAAATAGACTAGGAATGCAGCCCCTGTTTGGCTCCATTTTTGAAAAACTCATTTTCAACCACATATTATCCCATAAAATAATTTTTCACATAAACCCACACCTTTTTTTTTAACTACACATTCTCCAAAAAATCATTATTCCAAAACACACTTTCCTCCAAAAATGCAGGGGCTCATATTTATTCCACATGGAAACGAAGCTAAATTGCCGGTAATATTGTAGGACATCATCGAAAGTTCGAGCATTGTTGTTAACATCACTAGTGCTTGGCACCAGTGGCAATTAAATGACATTAAATGATATATTCATTTACATTTAATGTCATTTAAATGTAAGGTCATATGATTCAATGTGTAGCAACTTAGTCTGGTGGTGCTAGATAACATTATTCCAAAAGTTCCCACTATCAGGTATAAAGTATATTTTAGAAACACTATTATTAAATTTCAAAGAGCACCTTCATCTTCAAACTTGTCCCAAACTTCATCCCAATCAGCTGCTCCTTGTTGTATACCAGGTTGCCAACCTGGACAGAATTTATAACAAAAAAAAAGGATCATATAAACATGAACAAAATATTCCTCAAGAGCATGACAAACTCATTTTGATCCATCTTTGGAATTACTAAGTTGGTTATGAAATCAATTAAATATTTTCTTAAATGAACTAAATTTGATCGTCTAAAAAGAATTCCATTATAAATCAACTCTTGCTTAGGCTGCCAGATTGTTTGAGCACTTTATAGGCTCTAAGCTTCTTCATTATTTAAATACATGCCAGCAGGGCAGTGTACGAATAGTAGTGAACGAGAACATAAAAAAGTCCAATACTTTCCATTTCATCATCTGACTCGTTAATAAAAAAATAACCCCTACAATTAGAAATATGTATGCAATTACAACTGAGGATCTGATATATTGCAGATAAAACAGCGTTAATTATTTTTACACGCTACGACATTCATACCGATTTCAAAGCTAAAATAGTACAGCTTCCCCAAGATATGAAATTAATTTAAGATTATGCATGAATGAAACAGTCCAAGTAAATGAATAATTAGTGAAATGAAGTCAAAACGAAAGAACCAATAGCACACAGAAGGAACTGAAAGGCAAACCACATTGTTTCATGGTTTTAGATTCATATGCAGGTTTATGTATGTAACATAAAAGAAGGAGATATACCAATGCGATAGAAAAGTTAGCTGAATTAAGTTTAGATATTTGGGGTGACCAACAGTCGAATCCACAATGATTGACTAGATGATTAGTTCATACTAGAGAAGAATGAAATAAATGAAAATGCTCAATTATAACTCTGTTGATTTCAGTACCAAATGGAAGCTCGACCAATGAAGTTGGTTTTCCACGTAATCCATAAGTTTTGCAACGTTCATTTAAGGCTTTTACCAGCTTCTCAAGATCTAACTGGATCTGATTAGCACGATCCTGGAGAAACCAAAACTTGTTCTTAAAAGTATTCCACAGATCTTCATGAAATCATATGATGGTAGAGCATACCTGAATACCATCAGCATTGCCTTGTTCCAACTTGACAATTGCCCGATATAGTTCCATTTTTTTCTCCTACATACCATACAGCCAAACTTATAATCTGACAAATCTGGTGACAGCACATATAGATAGCAGAAAGAGAAAAAGGACAAGCCAGAGTGAACAGATACTCTTGTCAAGTCTAGCAGCAGAAAGTAATCAGAATACCTGAATATCACGAAACGTGGACTCTTCAATGGTTAATTTAGATGCTACATCTCCAACCTGTTTGTACTTCTCTTCATATTTCTTTGCCAATGAGTCAGCCTGATAAATAACTTGGTCAAGTGAGTCACACATATAGCAGGTATCTTTGTATATATATGCAACCCTTATCTCCAAAGGTATACCTCTCGTTTGTCACCGGAAACTCTTTCAGTAATCTCATTTAGCCGATTATCACACCGGCTTTTGTATAGAATCTGGCAACAAATGGCAGATATTAACACGAAGTTTTATGATGCATTGTGAATTTTAAACTAATATATTTTTTAATATAGTATAACAAATTATGTGCGCTAACTTTAATATGTCCAAAACAAAGATCGTGCCAACCATGGGACAAGTGAAGTATCTACGTAATGAGACTCAGAGGCCATAAAATAAGATGTCATGTCACTCTACATCTACAACTACATCTCCCTGCCCGTCTCTTATCAAATAACACATGGATGTAAAGTGAACTAGTGAAATTATGGCAACGGTAGAATAATCAAACATAATAGTAGTTCATTTAAAATTAAATGTATTGCGAAGTGAATCTAAATGCCACCCTATCTGTAGCATGGGAAAGAGACCATATAAACTCACAAGTTCTTGCATCTTTGAGTGGTAAAACTGAATTTTCTCTTTAGCCTCTAAAATCTCCTTTTCCAGTTCTAATACCTGCATTGAAAACGTAGACAAAAGTGCAAATGAACATTACAAAATTAAGTGAGGTTTTATGGGAAAAGGGGAAGCAATCACTTTACCCTTAAGAAGTATATCTTATTCTGCTACACACAAAGGGGGAAACAATAATGTTACACTTAAGAAAGCAACTTTCTATTAACCACAAACTAACATTCTAACTTGGCTAACTTGGCTGCACATTGAAATGGAAGGAAGGTAGAGGTCAAGTTTATTGAGCGATTCACAAAATTTGGTTGGATTATCAGATTAATACGAGTCGTATAACCTCTATTCAAATTCTAAAAGAAAGCAGAACTAAGAATGAACTGTAAGTTTGTCTCACAACTACATTAGGAAGGGTGTTTGTTTAGAAATGGTGTAAAGCAGCATGGCTAACAGTTCATTTCACATTCAATTTTCAAGAAACCAAAGTTAACATGAATAGGCTACAGTCCACCCCCTCTATATTCTTTATCCACGGCAAAGTGAATAACAAACCTTGCATTTGACTACATCCTTGTATCCTTTGAGTCCCCTTGTAACCTTACTGAATTAAAGTAATAACACAGCAATAACGAAATGAAAAGGACAAATTTACTATTAGAATAGCCCAAAATCCTTTGTTATCCCTTCATCCTAAATTGTATAGCCTCTTAAACATGCTTGTTGAATATCAAGCATCACTTGCCCTAGTTTCAAACAAGTCCACTGATGAGAAATAATATTAAATAAAATCAAAGAGGCAGGTGACTTATCGAAAGGATTCGTGAAGCTATGTAAAATATATTTCTTCTTAATTTGGACACATTTAACTGAACGAATATATAAAATCTATAGATGCATTAATAACTTCAGCTAGAAATCATTATCAAATTAACCATACAATGAAAATTTATACATTGACCTAGATGTGTGTTAGGTTTAAAAAAATTGCTTCAAACATATGAAACTCGTAGAATCCTTTTGATGGGAATCAAAGAAAGCAACTCAATTCTTGGATAAGGTACCAAAAGAGACAGTTTGTGTCCTTTGAGAGACTAAGAACTTGAACAACAACATCCTACAATCCAGCTTTACTCGAAAGTTAAGCTCTTAAATAACGTAAAAACTATCCAATTAGAATTGTGAAAAACTTATACTGCAACAATGAAATAGCACAAGAAACACAGACCGAGAACTTTTTATCTGCTAGTAGCTATTATGGTTCTGATATAAGTATCACATATTTTGCGTTCTTGTGTTGTAACGATCCTTTCTCAGATCGATCGTAATGACTGAGAATATAGAAACGAATTCTTCAATGAAACATCTTATAATCAACTAAAGTTCTATGATTGCTGTTTCAAGATTTAGAAAAGCATCATGATACATGTTACATGGAATGAGATAATGAAAATTTTGTCATTTCCTCAACTCCAACAAGAAAACAAGTTGTCATCCAAACTCACTGAGGAAAAGGCAAATCAAAAATAAGACAAATGTTTAAACAATCTCTGGAGCTAATAAATTTGACCCATCGGATGCATCATATGTTAGTTAGCCCCTGTTTGATGGCCATTATAAAAAGAAATTGAGGATCAATGATGTTTTGAATAGTGATTTTTTTGGAGAATGCATGGTTAGAAAATATGGAAAAGTTTTGAGTTTAAGTGCAAAATATTTTATTGTGTGAATGCGTGGTTGAAAATGAGCATGGGAAATAAAAAGAGTCAAACAGGAGCTTAATCGACTTTGTATTTCATCTCTTTTTCTTGTTAAAAGAAACTCTTGAGCAGTGTTCTTTTTGCAACTCTAAATAGTTACATCATAAGAACAAAGAAAAGTATATTAACATGTTACATTAGACATGGATATACACCCTGATTCACTCTGGATTACCTCCTCTAGCTTTGTTACTAAAGCCCATTATCCAGACTTATAAAGGATGATTTTCTATTTTAGGAGCACAAGCACATAGCTATATTTCAGGAACTACAAAATTGATTTTGGTAGCAATAATGACCAAAAAAGGAAAGGGGAGAGGGAGGGAGGGAGAGAGGGAGAGAGAATGCAGTTAGCAGCACCGAATCACCTTTTTCTCAGCATCCTTCGCCTCCTGAAACTTAGTGTTCAGGGAATCCTGCTCATCTGTGCTAAGTTGATCTACAAGATGCTTCTCCAGAATTGGAACTTTGGGTTTTTGTTGGCTGGGCTGCATATTATCATCACGACTAACTGGACGAGGTGGCTTTCCTACACCAACAGAAGTGGCTGGCCGTGCACTCCTAGTCCCTTGAGCTTGTTGGAAGCCTAATAACAAAGTAATAGATCATGAAACAAACTGGAGATAGATAATATGCACGTGTGTATGTGCTCATGCGTGGTGGACATTATAGAGTTCAGTAGAGGGAAAAACATAAACCAGCAGGTCTCCAAGCTGTATTTCCATATGCAGTGTTAGGTTGACTGGAGGCAGGCAACAATGTCTCGTCAAACATAACACCACTTGGAAACACTGTAGGGAGAGGGCGGCCTTCCCTATATCTCTCCATAAGATAGAGAGCAATGCAGAATTCCCTCAAAGAAAGCTTGCTGTCATTGTCTTGATCGGATAAGTCCCAGACCTTCTTTAAGATCTCTGATAAACAAAAGAATATGTATTCGTAAAAGAAAAGGTCAGAATGATGAATTTAATTGGCTAATCACCTTTGAACTTGTAATTGCAAAAAGAAAAAGCAAGATTCAGATTGGCATAGAAACATCTCGTCTTATTCGTGTCATATAGATATTTTCATGCTATCCACTACCCAGAACTTTCATTAGAGGCCTAATTTCTTGGATCCAAAATCCATGTCAAGCGAAGATGGAGAGAAAGCAGCCATTGAGTCAGAATTTTCAAGATCAGTTACCAGAGTTTCAATACAAGTGTTGAGTGTCATTTAATTTCTTCTAGGATCTATATTATCCAGATTCATAGAGTACATGTATATGCACGTGGTGCTTCAGGTTATAATTGCAATGCATGTTTTTAAGCTAGTCTGATTTCAACAAGTAACGTGATCTTGAGAATCCCAAACCTAGTGGGTTATAACAGTGGGCCGTGACACGGTTCATGAAAAAGCCAAACCCAGGTACTACACCGTAAGGGCAATGCTTGGCCAGGCGACAGAGACCAGTAATATTTAAAACAAACTAACCTAAAGGTAGAAAGGCTCTGTCTTGCAAGCCTATTTGAAGAAAACAGCACAAAGGCAACTCTGAACAGAGAGTTGGGACTCTGCAGCCAAGATAGGCACGAAGCAATCATATCACAAACATACACACGTTTTTCATTTATATTATAACTAAATAAAGAAACAAGAAACTGTTTGGTATGACTGCCTACAATGCCCGAGGACCCAAGCATATATGGGGCCAGCCCAGCATGGCCTGTCAAAATGTTCGGCTGGACAAGGTGCGCCACCCCAAAACCGGGTTGTGCTGATTTACACCCTCAATAATTTCACTTTCATGCCCCAACTCTCTCTCATATATATTTCCTCACTGACAGAATCTTTTATGAACAATGCTAAATGAAAAAAAAAATCTGGCAATTCAAAGACATACGGATAAGATATTTACGCAATTTTATTTTATTTTATTTTTAAAAAGACACTGTTGGAAACAAGGATAATAATTAATAAGTAGATTATCAGTAAATGATAGTTTAAAAAAAAAGACACAAAATTGCAATGGAATCAATCACGATGTTAATAAAGCATAACGTACCTCGCGGTAGCCTCCAACTCAAGAACAAGTCCTTTGCCTGTTCACCAGTGATTTTTCCATCTCTGTCCGTGTCAACCTGCATAAATACCTTGCTGTACTTCTGAACATCAGCCTGGGACATTCTTGGCCATGGAGGGTGAGATTGGCCAGGAATAGAATTTCCAGATGCAACAGAAAATGTAGATGAAGTTTGCGCTGAAGCATGTTGGTTTGCTTTTAATGTGGATGGAAATTGCTGAGTTTGATTGTATGGAGGTTGCTGAGCAGGAGTACTTGAATTGACTGTAAGCTGACTTCCTGCAGAAATATGTGCTGTGGATGATGAAGCAGGTAAGCTACTGGCAGGAGATGAAGGTATTGTGGAATTTTGCTTTGGTTGAGATGATGTCACTGAGAAAACATCTCCAAATACTGAGTCTGATGCAAAGCCATTTCCTGTAACTGAAAGTGCTTTGGAGTCTTCCACTCCAATCTGGGTACCCAGGGGAACAGTATTTTGCGGTTTGGATGAAGTATGTTGCATCAACCCAGTAGTCTTCTGTGGGATAGATTGTGTAACAGGTGAAGACGATGACATACCCGTGCCAAAGCCACCTTGAGTTGTAGATGGGCTGGAGCTCTGATTGAAATTTTGAGAAGTGAACCCTGTTTGGGAACCATCAGTCCTCCCACCAACCCAACCAGAGGAATTAGGGCCTTGAGGAACGTTCATAGCACCTACTCCAGGCATTCCTTGGCTTGCAACACCTTGATGAGGCTGGAATCCAGAGTTAGGAAGCGGAGGCCGAGGTGGCCTTACCTGTTGAGTTTGCTGAGATGGAAAACCAAGTGGGCCACTTGCACCAGTACTTTGATTAGCGACTGGATTACCACTCAATGGTGTGGTGGATGCGCCTGCATTAATATTTGACTGAGAGCCTGGTGTAGCTGCAAAATTAATCTGAGGAGCAGGGATTTTAGCTGAAGCCGGACCATACAAAGCAGCCTTCACTAAATCAGCAGTCAACTCTCGCTTACTTTGTGCCACTGTAACAAGTTTAAGAGCATTATAAAATTCGGGACGACCAAGGAAACCACTTCGATTTTGATCAGCATATGTCCATATCTGCACATAAGCCAGAAAAATGACTTTCTAGCGTTCAAAACAAATAATAGAAAATGGCAGACCTAAGAGTAACAGATATATTTACACGAAATGTTTGCATGCTTATCAGTACTGTTCCCATTGCTGAAACTATAATAATCATATACAATTCAATAAGAGCCCTAGGCATGTATGGTGATAGACAAATGCGTAAATTATGCAACTGCCATGCATCAGTTGAATGTGATCTGAACAGTAAATGTAAGGTCGGCTAAGAAAAACTTCAGAACCAACTATGTTATATTACGCCAAGTTAATTTTGGTCATCTTTCAATTATTTAACCTGTTCTACTAGAATTGCATCACTCATTATAAAATCGAGTTTCTTAATGTCTTCACAAGGTATACCCCAATCATCCAAGTCGTTATTTCTTATTTATACTCAATTGCTGCACCTAATTTGTTTACATGTATTTTCATTCCTTGCCTAATCTATTCTATATGGTCCATCTTAACATCCTCATTTCCGCTACTTGCGTCCTATGGATATTTTGTTATTTAACAACCCAAAAGTAGTACCATAAAGCATAATTGGTCTAATAACTATTATGGGGTTGAAAATAAGGCTATAGATACCCTAAATCATGTCACCACTGCTATACACTCTATGAGCAATAATGTGGTAAGTTTTGTGTGATTTAAGACAAATATCGTCATTGTCCAGATTTCAGTGTCATCTTTAAACACCTCTTAAGTAACAGTCAAGAACATGTGAACATTCTCGGATAGGTATCTTTCCAAAGGATTAGATGTGTATTCATCATACTTCACTTAGAGATTTCACTTAGAGATTTTAGAGATTTTTTTGATTGACAACTATACACCAAAGGTCCTACGGGACGTTTAGTTGGGGATTAGATAATTGCCTTAGTGGAAGATAGGTGTTATGGCCCTCCCAAAAAGGCACATTGTTCACATTGTTTCCTAGTGTTGTGCAAGACTAAAAACCCCTAGGATATACATACCATTTCCAATTCCACGTGCATACCACTTGCACGACCTTAGTATGGAATTTATTCTGGGACTGTCTCACGGACATGTTCTATAATAGCACATTTTATTCCCAGTTTAAAAACTATTGATGCCTCCTCTGTCAGTAAATTTTTCTTCAAGAAAATTGCTCATTTACGTGTATTGCAATTGACAGTTATGTCTGATCGAGGTGCTAAGTTTATCAGTTACTTCTTGAAAACTCAGAAAAATAGTTGGCACAGCTCTACAGTATTCCTCCGCTTAGTGCGGGAGAAGCTGGGTAACTAATACTTGTTTTTATATATGATTGAGTTTTCATAATTATAATTTACGTAGTAAGTGAGAAAAGATATCAATTTTCCAACCAGCATTGATGATATCTCTCTTTTTACTAATGCTATAGGGGATGAATTAAAAAGTTAGCTGCTCTACAGCCTAACATTCCGAGGAGATCTAGTATACGTATTTGTTCCAAGATTACATGATCAAACATAATCTGGACTTTAACATGGTCAACTTCCACATTTAAACCAACTAAGAAATCAGAAACTCTTCCTCTATTATAAACTTGATGCATAGTTGCGTCCTCACTATACTTCATCTACAAGTTATGATAATGATCTCACTTGAGTTGTAGACTTTTCACAATACTGCAATACCCGGGTACGAATAAAGTGTCTTGATTGGTGTTACAAATCTTCATTTTAAGTTCAAAAATCTGAGACCCGCCTCTCACCTCGGAGTAGTTTTGATAAACTGGTTCCCAAATTTCTTGCGTCGTTGAGAGATATATACATGTACAATCGACTTCAGATTGCATAACGTTCTATAAGCATGATATTATTTAGAAGTCATTTATCCTATGCAAAAACTTTTGATATGTCTTGCTAATCACTAGACCAAGCAAATAATTTAGTTTTCCCTTCCCTTCAGGTAAGTTTTCACTAAATGTGACCTCTCAAGATGGTTTCCACCGTTGACTTTAAAGGAACCTACTACACTTTGAAGTTCGGCAGTGTTTTTGGGTTAAGAATCAGGCCTTGTTTGAGCCACCTTTTTGTAGAATGAGAATGAAAAATATAGCCATTATTGGGGTCCACACAAGAGATAGAAAATTTGAATTTAAATGTTGATGTGATGGATAACGATTATATTTTTCATTTTAATGAGAAAATAAGGTGGCCCAAACGGGGGCTCAATATGTTTAGAGGTATATGTCATGGTGCAACGTGATGATACCTTTGAACAGAAAGATAAGGCAGAAAATTAACAACAGAGAGCCAAAATAAATATACGCAGTGAAGGTCGAAATGGAAAAGTACAATAGGATGGCTCCAATACCATGTAGACAGCCTGGGCTTAGTGAAATTTTCACTCTCTTATTCATAGAATGGAATACAACAAATTTATTGTTGTTAAATACAAAAAGGAAAAAATTCTATGATAAATTGGCTTACTAATTACAAGAAAACACTGCTCAAATATGTCAATGTGGATAAAATCCTAAATTTAATATTTTTCAACTATGCCTCTATGCAACTCACATATTCTTACACGCACTAGCAGATTCTCCAACAGAATGGTGAAAAGATAATCTCTACCGTTGTTGTCACCACATCTTTTATTGATATAGTTAATAGAAATTCCTTCTCTAGCATCCTCCATATTGCTTCCCCATGTGGGTACCCTAATATAAGGTTTTCTCTAAACTAATATAAACCATACACAAATCTCCCACGCATAAAACGGAAGTCAGAGAGCTTTGTATCATATCTTAAACTATGCTTAATCATTATCCAATAATTCATAGGTATCATCTTTCATGAGATTATTACTTCTATAATTTGAACAATCGTGAAAATTTAATTTATTCTTAAAGATTGGCACCAGCTGGAAACCAAATGCTTTGATTCGCAATTAATGTCACCGCACGTATTAAAGATAAAATGTACATTGAACTCACAAGAAATATCATAATCAAGAGATTGTGTAGATAAAAATTCCATCTAGCCCAATTGTTGCTCGCCTTCAATTCCATATCCGCATATCAAGTATAGTTATTGTTTCTGACAAATCCACAGTTTTTCTGTAGGCGAGAAAACAATGCACCAAGGGATATACACACACAGCTAGAGAGCTATATAATATGGTATTAATTAAGAACTCCCAGATCTATGCAGCAGAAGCAGCGATCTGATTCCCTAGAACCTTGCTTGTCAGCTATATCTCGCTTGGACATGAGAATAGGGCAATATAGCTTGCCTATGCGTGACTTCTACTATTCATCTCAGTTTAACAAAGTTAACTCACACAGTCCCAACAATATGCACAGCAACTTATTCTGCTGTTGTTTGTATCTGTTTTTTGATTTCTTCTTCTTAAAACAAGAGTGACTTCTCTTGTCACCTATTCATTTCCCCATTTTAAATAACAAATATGCTTTAATTGTTGCCTTCGTATTCCTCATCTAGATGTACCCTGAAATTGACTGCTGAGGATTGAGAATTTAAACATAGCTCAAATTACATAATCATCTACTCCTACTATTCCACCCGGTAATTAACGGAGTATCTACTACCCCGTTCAATTGTAATCCAAACTGTTGACAGTCACCCTAATTATTATTAAGCTCAAAGCAAATCATAATTGTATTAACCACAGAATTAAAAACGTCTAACTAGGTACCAAAATGAAATAATAAATACAAAAAAAGGCAGGGGAACCTGAGCAAGGACTGGTGTGGGTAAATTGGTCCCTCTAAAAAACGCAACAGCCTCGTTGCCACTGATCCGACCATCCCGATCCATATCAGCTCTCTGGAAATAGGCCTCAAATTGATCCATACTCGGACTCTGCCCCGACATTTCCTGAATATAAATCTAAAAATTCTCTTCTAGAAATAAAATCCACCGATTATATTTCCTCTAAATCGAATCCACGAAAAGTCCACAGATCGACAAAGATCATTCAACATGCAAGGAGAGACAGTTTACAAGATCCGACAGCTCCACCGACTGCTATGGCGGGTCGGACCCGAGACCGTGAAGAAATTGGCTTATGCGGATAGGGCAAGATTAATATTTTGATTTGATTAGTAATAATCATAGAGTGAAGACATCAGAGTTTAATGGAAGAGTGTGCTGTCGATTATGTGTTGGAAATTGGACAGAATAAGCACAGTGCATCGGATTTTGGGAATGAATTTTTTGGAAATTTTGATTCGCTCGGGGTTTTGTATTGGGAATTTTTTCTGTTTTTCGTTGGAAATTAGGACGAGTGATTTATGTATTTACAACTATACCACTCCAAAGGACCAACGTTGGGTGATGGCGTGGGTAGGGGGGGGGGGGGGGGGGTATTGAAAAATTATCTTCCCCAATGATTAATCTATCTCCAGAATTTACAATTATTTTTTTAATGGAAAAGATTACCCTCAAAACAGTAATGTATTTATTTAAATTTAAGTAATATAAAATTATTTATTTTAAAACTCACTTATTTACTTATTAGCAAAAAAATTCAAGCTCAGCTAAACATAAGAAGCACTAATCACGATAAATTTTACTTGTTAACGACATCACGAAAGAAATATAAATTACATGCAACACCATTTATTATGCCTTTATCCATTCGTGAAAAAGGAAAGAGCTTGAAAAATAAAATTGTAAGACACTCTCAAGTAACTTACTATTACAATTGAGACACTCTTTCTCGTTTTAAAAATCACGATGATACCTCTTTTTTTCACACGAAATTTCCCTTCTATAGTTGCTATGGATTTTCTTTTCTTCTTTGAAAAAGACAAGTGTATCACTACCCTTGAAAAAAATTAAGTATAGGAGTTCGACTAATTTAGAAGAATGTGTTATTTTAAAAGTATGGAAAAATTTAAAGTTTCCGTACAAAATATTTTATTGTATAAATGTTCGGTTAAAAATGAATATATAAGAAAAAAGTTTTCAAATAATGATTGTCAAACACGAACTTAGGCATACAGTTGTGAATATACAATGATATTCTGTTGAGCATTTTATAACACACTTATCACAATAGCCCGGCTTCTTACTCTGCAATATATACATAGGAATGGAGAGAATTCCAAACATGAATATCAAACAGTAATCCACATATTTAAGACACCACTGGAAGTCGAATTTCACATTTGTTAATTATTAGAGTTCCAGAATGCAAAGTATGTATCATATGGAAGCTTCGAGTTCATCGGGCGCTACTGCTGCTCCATTCGGTTCGTCGTCTGCATGAAGTTGAGCTGAAACATCATCTATGGCAGAATTCAGCTGGGCAATCTTTTCGGTTAGTATCTTGCGTGTCCTCTGTTTTGAACAAAACAACCAAAAATGATATTCTTTGTCAATAGTAATCATAGGACAAACAAAATTCCTACTGATTAAGGATGTAATAGCACATAGAAACTATGCTCCTATATTCTTTTCTTTTTTTAGTTTTTTGGCTGCTCCTCGCATATCAAATTGATTATTTTTGTTTTCCGATGTCTCAGGAAAGATAACCACTCAGTCCCATTTTTCAAAATACCCCGAGTTAAACATTTAGCCTCTGTTTATCTCCCTTTAAATAAAACTCTTAAATTGTTGTACTCATTTTCAACTGCATATTCACCAAATAAAATATTTTGCACGTAAACCCAAAACTTTTCCTACTTTAACCCCACATTCTCCAAAAAAATAAATATTCAAATCATCATTTTTCTCAATAATGGCCATCAAATAGAGGCTTAATATACTAGTCAAATAACCATACCATCCCATCACGAAACCTCCAAAGCCACCAACATCACGCTATAATCACCTTCAGAAGTATTAATGGGTTCAAGAGTGTCACCGAGAAGGTTTTATTTGACTCTTAAGAGAATAATAGTAAGGTTCCATGTTTGAGGGTATTAATTTGAATCCTTAAAGTTTGTCCCCACTCTAATGAGACCATTTAGGGAACTATATATTTTGTTATTCTTTTCATCTGACATGTTTTCCAAGTCAACAACTTGCCAAACAACATTTTGCACGAGGCCTAACAGGGTGTTCGAGACTTAATACAGCTTGATGCTTAAGGCTAAATTCATTCCTAACATTAACATCCCGTGGACCTGTGCAGTGGGTGGCATACATTGCTTTGCAACTGATTAGCAGGATGAAGTTTATTTCATCAATACCAATACAATGTCGACAGGATATATCGTGCAGAGGACCTTATTGTCTAGGATACTAGAATAATCCACTACAAAGCAGAAAAAGAATTTATTAAAGAGTGGCGTGTCACAAAAGCAGATTTAGATTTTTCAAGTGGCGGTAAAAATCAACCTATTGAATACTTCCGCAATGCTTTAACAAAAACCTTGCGAAGTACAAGCATGCAGAGATAATATTCACATGATCAGGAGGATAATCAAAGCCATCTAAAAGCATGAACCGTCCAACGCCCAAAAATAAAATAATGGGGGCGATCCTTTCAGAAATGACAGTGGAAAATTCTTCTTTCCAAGCTTTCAGCTTTTCCCTATCAACATTGTCTGAGAACTAACAAAACTTGGAAACCAGGACCACTTAGAGCTAAACCCAAGTGTTTATTCCACTACCAGAATTATTAGAGCAAAAGACAAGTGGGTTTTCAAACCACGGGTTAGAGGGATAAGGAGAAAGGTTGGCAGGCAGAAGCAAAAGGACCAAGATTATACATGCTTCAATATATGCTACTAAGTGGGCAAGCTTATACGAGTTAGTAATTTTTATTTATTTAGGTGTAATGAATATGAAATGCATAAGTGTTGGCCGCAGAGTAATAAAGTGACCAAAACAAGAGATGCATGGGTTACAGATGGCCTTTATACAAAAACCAACAAACGCAAATTCACTATTTTGTAACCAACATTGCATAACAGCAGAGTGAAAGTTGTGACGCAAAGTTTTTCCCTACTGAAACATCAAAAATAAATCACACAATCAAGTAGAGACATTTGACATTTCTAGAACAAGTTCTCACCTCCAAAGCTTTCTCTTCATCATATATAAATTTTGGGAGCTTTCTCATCAAATCTTTTCTATCTGCCCCAGCTAGTGCCTTGCTTATCTGCATGATAATGTGGTATCAGCATAATATACAACCTATTTAATTGTCCAGCAGATTAGAGCCCAGAAGCACAGTGAACGGGTAAAGCCTGCTAATACACAAATATTTGTCCTCAAAAATAGCCCATCGCCTCTTTAAGTAAGGTACTATCAAGGGTTACCGAAACAAATAACATGCGTAACATCAAGAAATTATCTATATGATAATTGTCATGTTTAGAAATATTGCTAAAAAATGAGAGTAAACCTACAGTTCAATTGTTTCCTGAGACAGTCTGATATCCCACACCCAATCCTCTGAATTCTCATAATAACTTTTTGCCACAGAAGGGAAGGGAACTAATCAGACTTGATGAATCAGAAACTAGGTAATATTTCCATACCTGGGGAGCATATATGCAACCCAATGCTCCAACAACAAGCCCTCCCAGGACAAAGCCACCAACAAATATGCTCGTGCTACCAGATCCTCTGCCATCCCCACTGTACTAAGATGAAAAAACTGGCAATGTTAATGAAAAAACAAAAGAAAAAATCACAACACAGCTTGAAGTGAGGGTATAAATGCTGGCAAGAAGTAACGATTAAATCAATGCATCAGGACACAAAAAGGGACACCGAGTGAACATCCTTATGACAAAAGTTCATAATATTTAACTTATGGAAAGCACTTGTTTAACATTTTTCTTAGTTTGCGACTCGATTCTATTGAGTAAAATAAAAACCTTGAGATATGAAACAACACACAACAAATATTATCAAAGTAAAAACTATTGAAGTTTTCAATACCATAACTAAAATAGCAGTGCCAAACTCATAATAACAAAAATATTTGGGCAAAAAAGAGCTTGGGCGCATGTCAAATGGGGATGAGGGTGGGTGCGAGTCATCTTATTGTTAGGGATGACAACGAAAAGGGTATGAGGACATGTCAGCCATTTCCGTCTCCCGCCTCGTTGAGTATTTTTTTAACCTTGTCCCACCCTCATACCGGGTTAAAGCGAGGTGAGGTGGGGCGGGGTCTCCTACACCCCCCCCCCCCCACCCCTTTTTATTTTTTGCTTTTTTTTATGTATATTTAATTAGTGAATATTATTACTTCTTTTTTTCCAATTTGTTAAGGACCATGTACTCTTTAAAAATAATGATAAATCTTTTTTTTGGTTTAATAAAAAAATTAAATTTGAAATTAACTTTAAACAGGGCAGGTAGAGGGGTGGGAGCCCCGCCCCGCCCGATTAGGTAGGTAATCATCGCCCCATTCGAGAAGGGACCCATGGGTATCGAATTGAACGAGATTTTTTGCCATCCTACTTATTG
Organism: Fraxinus americana; assembly: GCA_035079005.1. Classification (NCBI taxonomy): domain Eukaryota; kingdom Viridiplantae; phylum Streptophyta; class Magnoliopsida; order Lamiales; family Oleaceae; genus Fraxinus; species Fraxinus americana. The sequence goes on along the minus strand of CM068718.1, from coordinate 26,739,200 downwards.
TAGGTTAGAAAATGTGTTTAAGCCAGGATCCGTATATAAGAAAACAAAAACAATATAGAGGAAAAACTTGAATTTCGGCACCACACGGCTAAGTAAAAAATCTAAACTCAACCTATTTAAATATTTATAAGTTAAATGCATCCTTGTATATAATTTTAGTGGTGTTGCTCCTGGTCATAACAAATTCTTGAAAACCTTTCACAGTTCAACACTTAATTCAGCCCAAACTAAAACTAAAGGACAAGAAGGTACTGGTATACAATGATACCTAGCTTGAATTTTCAATGACCTCCTGCACTTCAAAGTTTTTGTGCTTCTCTGAGAGGTGGGGATGAATGCTAAAAAATTGGAACGAAGTGATTTGTCCGCTAGCACCAGAGAAGTACCTAGCATCATGCATTGGGCATTAATGAAATAAAATTTTTTAGAAATCCAACAAAAATATCCTGAAGAAATGCATAAAAACGTTCGCAAGTATGTCCAATAGAAGTTGTGAAATCTTATATCGAACATTATGCTAAAAAGATTATATATGCTAGGTGTAAATGCATAGTAATGTTCACAAAAGGCAATACTTAGCAACTGTGATTCTAAAATCTTTTCTTGAGACTAGAAAGTAGTTCAACTGACACACATAAAGATATTCAAACCTGGAGAAATACACGTTGATTTTTATTACAAAGGAACGGATGACAATCCTCAAGTGTAATTTATAATTATGAAATGCTGTCACAACTTAACTTAATTAACATGTAATTTATAAAATCCTTTTTATAACATGCAAGAAACAATGTAATGAAGCGAATGTTCTGAAGATGTTCATCTAAACTTGACATGAATTTAACTAAATATAACCTACATACACCTTCAAAGGCATCCATGCTGACATGAGATCCAATAAGCTGGATTTAGCACCATGGAATTCAAGCACTAGGGATTTGGAAAGAAATTGGTTGCTCCCTTCATTTCCAATTCTAAGCTTCAAATCCATGTAACTAAAACCATTATTGGGATTCTATTTGGCAGCATAAAATTGAGGCCTTTGATTAGCATCAGAATATCATGTTCAAAATTTAAGTACAATATAAGAGCTAAAAAGGGGGCAAGATATTAATTACTTAGAACGGCATACATTTAACTTTAACCAAGTAAACTCTCTTAAAGCACTCGGGGGGGATTATATCCACTACCGAACTGTGAATAATTTAGTACTAGTCAGAAATAAAACTCATTAAAATCACAATTAAAGCTAAAAAGCTATATCTGATCGAACTAAAACGAAGTTGTCAAACATAATAATCATTTGCATCATCACATGAATAATTATACATGTGCATATGTACAATTATTAGCTGACACGCAAAATCACGCAGCTCATCCTAGAACATGACAGTAGTATTAATAAATTCAATCAGCAAATAAAACCGGTAAATATCTAAATTGTTGGAGAAATTAATTGAATTTTGGAGAAAATCTTACCTGGTAGGAACGGAGTTTGCGTACTCCGAACAGATGCGAGGGCATTCATCCTTCAAAATTTCAACTGTGTGAGAGAGAGGAGTGAAGTCTGATCTGATGGAAGATTTTTGGACTCGTGAGTTTGACTGGTATATAGAGAAGGAATATGAATGGGCTGATATAGTTGGGCTTGATTTGTAGGCCCATAATTTTTAAGAGGAAATTAGTCTCCGTATGCCCCAATTTTAAAAAAGTTGAGATTTACGTCCTTATAATATTAACTTTTCTGGGGGCAAAAATATAAAACAATTACCGCAGAAATTGACATCCTAAATTGAGTAAATTCTTGGGCGGTTTTAGGCAAAGCTGGGTTCGATTTCCTCTCCACATTTTGTATTTAAGTTTTGATGTTTTATCCTATATAATTAAATTCGTTGTTCAAGAAGGTGAATCTAGTATTCACGTGTTATCGAATAATTTTCGATAAATTTTCATTTGCTTTAGTTTTTTTGGAGTTTTGGTATTGTCTCTACAGATTTATCGTATATTATTGAATCCATTGTAATTTGTTGGTATGCATTGGCTATTTGCTTGATTTTGTAGATTGTAATTTATTTTATTTTTTTTCAATATTTTCGAATGGAACTAATTTTAAGCCCATGTTTGAGTCACATTATTTTTTTTTTCATTCTCATTATTCTACTAATTTTCAACAACACATTTTTCATCGTATCAATAACTTTTCCTTCTCTTTCAATCACATATTCTCCGTCACATCAACCAAAAAAATACATTCTTGGAGCAAAAATGTGCACCAAATAGGGGCTAAATTCGTTGATAATTATCAAAGTTAGATTTTTTATTTTTTGGTGATCTATTTTTATTGGAATTGCAAGAAATCCGCTAAAAATTTATCGAGCAGGACAATATTAAATAGTGATTTTGTTTTTTTTATTAAACTAGTTGTACACCCTCGATGTACATTAAATTTTACACTTCCAAGTGTTGTCGAAACTTGTGTTATTGATTGTTTAAAGTGTTATGAAGATTAATATCTTAAATAATGTCATCCTATAAGAATATCAAACTTAGACCCTATTTGAGCACAATTTTTTTGTAGAATGCATTTTGGAAATTGGAATAATAAATTGATGGAGACCGTGTAGTTAAAAAATAAGGAAAAAAATTGAATTTGCGAGCAATATTATTTTAATGAAAAATGTATAGTTGAAAAGAAGAAAGAAAACAAAAATAGGGATCAAACAAGGCTTTTTGTACATGTAGTTTGATTTATTTTTAATTTTTTTTTTTTGAAATGTGTGTTTAAAGAGAGAATGTTTTGAATTTACGTGCAAAATATTTTATTGTATGAATGTATGGTTGAAATTAGTATGAAAAATAAATTGTTTTGTTTTAAAGATAGTCAAACAGTGGCTAAATTTTATCTGAGCATCTCTGATGATTGCATGAATTGCTAGATTTTGCGATTTGTACACTTTAGTTGACAAGTTATTGTGGCCAACAATGCATTGGATGAAAAAAACTGCTTAAAATTTAGGGATAATTGCAGCAAAGGTCCCAAACCTTTCAAATTTTTGCGCATTTTACCCTAACCTTTGATTTGTGCCAACGGAGGTCCCAAACCTTTCAAAAATATGCACTGAAGGTCCAAATGGACGATTTCCGTCCGTTTGACCGTTAGTTGACCCAGAATAGTAAACTTTGACCAATTTTTATCAAACTAGAAGGGGCATAATTGTAACTTGACAATTTAATTCCATAAAACTATTAAAATATAACTAAACCAAAAAGAAATTGCAACTATTCATCTCCTTCTTCACCCTACCCCAACCCAAAAATCAAACTCAGCCACCATCCCTAACAACGCCGCCCCACCACCATCTCCACCACCACCTTCCACCACCAAAAAGCTCGAATCATTTAACTCGTGAAGGCACCATATGAACCCGTGAAGCTGTGAAGTTGCAGAATCCAAAGACACCATAAAAACCCATGAAGCTGCAGAATCCGTAAACCCGTGAAGCTGCAAACGAAACACCCAAACCAAAAATCCCAGTCGCCGGAGTGAAGTCTGCAAATTACCATTTCACGCAACACCAAAAGTCTGCAGCTCTACTCCCTCAGACCGATTGTTTCCTTTTGCTCAGCAATTTCCTTTTGCACTCACTCCATTCCCCTCTTCTCTTTTCCTGTCCGAAGTGTCAAAATCGGGCTGTTCAATTCAAAACCTCTCTTTCTATCTCGCAAATTATCATAGACAATACAATCTTAGAGACAACAATGAACTGCAAAACATCTTCAAGGTACTTCTCAGCAGTGTGGAGAATCGGTTTGTTTTCTTTTCCAGATCCTTCCTATGTTCTGCCGGATCTACCAAAACTCCGCCGTCGGAGATGGGTTTTGAAGGAGCTGGGGTTTGAAGGTTGATTCTACAGAAGAATTACAACAATGCAGTATGCAAAACTAAATCTATTTGATGTAACAATAGGGATACCACAAACAGATTGATTCTACAAACTAATCGCTGTTGAAGTGGGTTTTGAAGGAGATGGGTTTTGAAGGTTGATTCTGCAGATTAAACCTCAAAAAGGAGATGGGTTTTGAAGTGGAAGGGGATGGTAAATTTGGAGTCTTTATTGGCGGTGGTGCCGGATATGGTTTTGATGTTGCCGGGGCTAGAGGTGGTGCCGGCGACGCTACGGTTTTGAGAAGATGGCAGGATGATTTTTGGTTTGGATGTGTAGGTGGGTGGGGGTAGGATAGGGTAGCGTAGGGTGAAGATGGAGATGAATATTATTCTTTTTTTATTATTTTGGTTTAGTTATATTTTAATAGTTTTATGGAATTAAATTGTCAAGTTACAATTATGCCCCTTCTAGTTTGATAAAAATTGGTCAAAGTTTACTATTCTGGGTCAACTAACGGTCAAACGGACGGAAACCGTCCATTTGGACCTCCAGTGCATATTTTTGAAAGGTTTGGGACCTCCGTTGGCACAAATCAAAGGTTATGGTAAAATGCGCAAAAATTTGAAAGGTTTGGGACCTTTGCTGCAATTATCCCTAAAATTTAAATTGTTTAATTGGGTAATGCTACATGACAAAGTGTAAACTAAAATTTAAATGTAACATGGTTCTTTAGATGATATACAATTGAAAGACTTTTCGATCTACATGACATTGACATATAATTAATAAACACTTAAATCCAAATATATTTTGTAATAGTGATTTGATGGAGAATGTGTGGTTAAAATATAAGGAAATGTTTTTAATTTGCGTGTAATATTATTTTATTGAAAAATATGTGTTTGAAAATAAGAGATAAAAATATATTTCGAGAAAATGGGAACCAATGAATGGCTATATTTAGATAACTTTTTTCATCGCATTTTTGTTCTCAAACCTTTTATAAGTTGGCACATCATATTTATTGATGATGATTTTAATCCAAAAAATCTATTAGAAAGACGTAAAAGACCCTCATATTTTTAGATGAGAAAAAAAAAATATTTGACGCTTATTTTAAAGTACATTAGCAAAATATTTGGACAAAAATCGTCATCGGAGTCAAGATATGCTAATCAATTGAATATTAATGATAAGAAAATGACTAAAAAAATTAGGGACATAATGCAAAAGTAAAAAAGGCTGAATGTTCTAATTGCAATTAAAATTTAAAATAAATTATGGTGGTGTTAATATAATTACCACACTTTTAAAAATTTAATAGTTGGAAAAAAGAAGTGGCCAACTACGTGCTTCGTTGGCAGGCATACCGTACGACCAATCCCGTATGATAATCCAAATGTCTATTCAAGCACCTCCCTCGATCACAAGGAACCTTCATGCTGAGTCATGCTAGTAGTAAATTGGGGTGTACACCCCCCTCACATGGGTAAGGGGCCCACTCAAATATTTTATTCGAATGGACCCCTCCATGTGAGGGAATGTAGACTTTGATGTACACTTTTTAATGTACATCTAGCATTTTTCTTAAACTAATATGTTTATTAAATAATTGAAACTCATTATCTAATTGGGACCTTAGCATGGATAAATAGTACACATGTCCAGAAAATACTGAATTTCACATTCCGATAGTACAAAAAAGTTTCTTGTTTGGGAATTTGAACAATTTTCGACTCTTGCCATTGCGCTATGCCACTAGGAGAAAAGAACCAAGCAAGAAGAGCCAACCACCTCGCGTTGATCTTCAAGACAAAATTCTTGATATCCTGATACTAGACATAGGCTAGGCTTTAAACATCCAGATGCAGATTTCAGCTAATCACACAATTTTGCATTCTTAGCTTGAATAATGAAATTATACGGAAAATATTTGTTGTTGTCAAGGATGAATGGAAACAGAGTCCACAGCTGAACTCAAAAACAATACAAACATATATGAATACGCATGCCATTCTCATGTACCTATTCTACTATTTCATTTAGAATATTAAAAGCCAACATTCGGAAAACTTTACTCCGTAAATTGTTGAGCTGTAAATCGAAAATGACAAAATGTATTCAACACTGTCGTAGTAAGATAATACAATATCCCACTCTAGTAGTCCTATTGCCCTATGTGGTTCTCTTTCATCACAAATTGCCTTACCATATCTATACAGCATTCTGTAGAACATGGAAGACCGACCAGCTGATAACTTACTACTCGCACTTGATGGAGCGGTATATATGACGGACAAAAAAGAGGGCAGCACGGAAACCAACTGTCCCAAGCATGAGAAAGAAACCATAGCAAATGCAAGCCATGTATCCAAAGAAGAACGAGGTTTGCATGAAGCCTGACATATCAGATCGTGCATAATAGTAATACAGGCAGTAGCCATAGATGAATAGCCCAGTTGATCCACCGCAAAGGAAAGACCTGTACAATATTAACAGTAAAATAGGAATCATTATTGCACTAAGAAGTGAATGCATGAACAAGTACAGGTACACCGTACTTCATCAAGAGATGCAGTAAGATAACTAAACACTGATAAATTGCAAAAAATTCAAGTACAAAATAATTCTACTGTAATTCACGAGGCCTAACACAAAAACTTCTATTGGTCCAGAGCTGCTTTACAAAGTAAAGATTGCAAGATATAGAACACAACAGAACAGAGTTAAATACTTATAAAAGTCATAACACAAACATCAAACTACTGGTGAATGTGTTTCTCAACGAAAGGTCCATCAAAAACTAATTTTTAAGCATTGAGCTTGCGTAATAAAAAATGACAAAGGCTACCATTAGAAACATATCTAATAGGAATAGGGGAAAAAAATTATGAAAAAGACTGTACCTCCACCACCACTCATGGTCTTCGGCAGCAAGCTGGAAGTACGTCAAAGCCACGGTAATAAAAGCAGTAACAATCAAGAGGATGATGAAGACTATAAATAAGATACTGTAAATGGTATAGATCCTGTGGCCCCACACACTGGCAAATATGTAATAAAGCTCTATATATATAGCACTGAAAGGCAAGAATCCAGCCATTGCCATCTGAGGAAGAGTTCCACGATACCAAGGTAGCGGTGGGATCTCTCGCGGGTATTTTGTGGTACGAACAGGAGCTTGAAACTCTGCTTTGCTATTCTTTCCTGCGATCCCACCCAAGACTAACAAAGGTGATGTAACAAGGGCCCATATAAGAAAGATGACCACAATAGTACCAAATGGCAGTGCTGCAGTTGCATTGTAGGCGATGGCAACAGTATTAAGGAAGCAAAATGTAAGAAGCAGCGGACCACAAAACAAACTTCCAGTCAACAATAAATTTCTGACCTGTAGAATGAAATATTAAAGATCAAAAATGCATGAAATTTACCTTGTATACATGTAGGTAACCCTAGGCTTTAACTATCTTTCTTTGTATAAATACGATTAAGCAACATCTACCACAAGAAAATGAAATCAAAAACCAGGATAAGAAGATTTGCTCAAAGGAGAATCTCTATCAGTGCTATAGTTGCCTTGAACAGTGGATTCAGTTAGGGGTAAGAGCCAGTGGCAGAGCCAGCACAAGGTGAGGGGGCGCAGCCGCCCGTGCTAGCTCCGCTGGAACTTACAGTTGCAGTCAGGAGCCCGCCAGCCAAGGCGGAGGAAACTTCAATTGCAGAGGATGAAATGAAACCTGGAAGAAGCCAGAAGGAATATGATGACACAGGATAATGAATTGGGTTTTTTTATGTTTTGGGCCTTGTTTATTAAAAAAAATTAGGCCCAAATTCATTTTCATGGAGTGTGGACAATGGACCTATGGTTCAATTGAAAAGCAATTACCAAATCCCTTACGCACCATTCATGTTAACGGCATTATATTTTCCAATTCCACGCAAACCTTTCCTCCCTCCTGGCTCCTGCTGCCCTGCGAACTCAGGCCTCAGCCGCTGCAACTTGCTGCTGCTGCTGCCGGCAAGTCGCCAGCCTCTCCGGTCTCAATGATTGTGGTGAGCCTTCTGCCTTTCATGGTTTTTGTTCTTTTAATTCATTTTTTAATTTATCATTTATGAATTATGATTTATGTCTTATGAGTTATAAATGTGATTTGTGATAAATAATTCAAGAAAAAATCCCTTACCTACTACCCAGTTCCTACCTACATGATTATTGGAGAATTTTTCATATTATAAGTAATTTGAAAATTTTTGATTGATAAATTGGTACAAATTTTAATTGATTTTGTTAATACATTGATGCATGTTTAATTAATTTAATTGAAAAATGATTATTGGGGCTCTGTTTTTCAAGTTAATCTTTGTTTTTGAACCAATTTTAATTGAACTATAAATTGGGGCATTTTGCAAAAGTCCTTACCTATTTCTTCTAGTTTTAGTGCATCTAGTCTCGCCAACGATTCTAGTCGAGTTCACGAGTTGTTAAATAACAAAATAAACGACCTGCTATTATGGACGTTTACAATCGCCAGTCAATGGTCAACGTCCACCCTAGCAAAACTCTAATCATGAATCCACAACTGGTAAGAGCAAGTTTTTAAGGTAGCAAACCTCACAAAATAATGATATCACAAGGTTGCCTTTATGATCAAGTTTCTGAATGAATATCAGAAGAATAAATATGTAATTTTTGCTTTTCGACTCAACCGAGTCTCCAATTAACTCCATCTCGTGATATATCGTGTTGTTTTTAAATTCCGGAACGTTTTTTAAATTGCATTTCCCATCATATTGATTACAACACTACATGAAATAAGCTACTTTAATTTTATGACCTAATTAAAAAATGCACCACCATCTTTCCAAAACAAATCAAAGAAAAGAATAATTAGCCAACTGGCTCAGACAGTGCATCATAGGATAATTCAGAGGGAGTAAAAATTCTCGAGTATACAAGCTCACCAAGAAACTACCAAACCATTAATACAAATATTGGCGGTGCCAAGGGCGAACATTCTTTCACTTATTTAGGCTCCGTTTGGGAAGAATTTATGAATGGTTTAATTAATTAATAAAAAGATAGAAATTACCTTTCAAAAAAAAGATAGAAATGAATAGTGGATAAGTGGATAGTACTTGTGGGTCCAATGGAATGGGTAGCTGAAAATGAGCTTGACCATTTATAAATAATTTATAAATTTTGCCAAACGGATGCTTATGTGTCCCACGATTCATGTCAAATTTGTTAACTCGTACATTTTACAAAACAATCCCATTTAAGATCGATTTTGAAAATTAAATTTTCCCTCCACAGCGTTAATTTAATAGGTCCAATTCACTATATTTGCCAAGAGCTTATCACATGTTCCTCTTTTTTATTTTTATTTTTGTTACTGGAAGGGAGATGGATATATATTATTAACATTGGAATTATCGCATTATAAATCAATTGTTAGACAAAAAGGATAAAGTATTTAGGAGAGGTAATAAAAGCAAATCATACCCAGTTAGTTCCTTCTAGTTGGCAATAAAAAGAGGATGCAGTATAGCCAGCAATCCCAGATGTAAGAGCATAAATGACAACCAGTGCAGTGAACAGAGCTCCACGGTTGTATGGATAAAATACACCAACCAGTGCAAGGATGAAAATAAAGATCGTGCTGTGGAGGTAAAGCATAATTCATATTAGCAGATTTTCCACAATTAATAATGAGAAACTTGGTTGATTGAGTTAATGCTTAGTAGACATGGAGCTCAAAGATATACTTACAGCGTAAACAACTGGGTTCCAGAACCAAGGGCAGCCGCAAACAAAGATTTGTACTTTGGATACCTGAATACATCACCATGAATGTACTTCCACCCAGTTTCCTCTTGATCATCAGCTGTCTCCTCATCATGAGCATACCTTTCCACAAACAAGATGATCAATTGTTAACATAACAGTAGGTTTCAAGTGAAAAATCTGGAAAAAAAAAAAATAAGTATGTACTCACTTGACAAAATCATTTTTGAGGACTCGCATAAGAATAGTGGCCAGGAAACCAGTTAATAGGAGAACTGTCACACATGAGTTGATTATTGAAAACCAATGGATTTCCAAGTGATGAGGTAGTGAAGAAGACTGCGAGTACTTCTCCATTCTCTTCTCAAAAGGAGTATTTGTTTCCTTCCATTTTACTGAGTACATGAACTCTACTTCAACTTCCTTATCCTCGGAGAGGTCTACAAGGGCATTAGGGTCAGTTCGTGCAATAATCTCAATAACTCGATCTTTATTGTAAAAGATCTCGAAATGGAGATGTTTGAATAGATAGTATTTATACTCGCTGGGGTCGGATTTTCCTTCCTTCTCAACTTTCCCCAAGAAACCCCAAATGGGCAAGTCGTCATAATACATTTGGAAATAGTAATCTTTCAAGACAGCAGTTCGGAACTGCGCTACTTCTTCCTTTGACAATGTCTTTTTGCAGACACTTTCAGAGTCTTTATCTTGCAGAAAGTCTAGTTTATAAGGAGCACTAACGAGACGATCTCCATTCAACACTTCCCCAAGAGCTTCCTTCTTTTCTTTTGGATGACCTGTCAAGGACATTACATAAATTACTTCAAATTAGCACAAGAAAATTATGTTACATTCCTTTTTTTTTTTTTTTTGGGACAAGTGTATCCTGTAAATCAAGAAGAGAAGCAATATAAAAAGATGCGAACCTGGGGAACAGAAGGGAAGATCAAAGAATCGGTATGTTTCACTGGCATTGATAAAAGAAACAAATTGCCATTAGCTCAACATAATAAAACTTGTATTTCTGTTTGTAAGTGCATGTGTGTGTGTCATCATTGCCATTCAACTTCATATAAAAAGGAAAATCCATCACATATCTTATGGCACTTGGAATCATAGCCAAGCTCGTGTTTCTTTTTTTTTCTTGCGTGATAAATGACCTCTTGCATAGAATCCCAGGAAACATGTTTACTCTTTTTATCACAATGTACATTCATTGTTTTGAAGACTTTTAGGTTAGGTATATTGAGCAGATGTACATCAAATATTTCAATCAGGTAAAATTATTTGCAAGACTTTCGGGTAATCACTTGGGATTTTTCATGAAAATCAGGTTGCAACTTGCAAGTCCACCTTCTCAGGTGAAATAAGAATGCTTCCTTACGCTGATAGAGACACAGTTGGATTTCTGGTGAAATTTGGTTCTTAAAAATTTGTTGGTAGAAGCAGAGTTACTATTTTTCCCTTAAAAAAGTGGGAATGGGTGCTTACATTATCATTTTTTGTCACATGAAGGAGTTTTTATTTCAAACACTTCTCTCGATAATAGCACAGTTCTTCATTCCTTGACTTCCACATGTAGATTAATAGATAATACACGACACATAACAAATTGAACAATTTACTTGTGCTCATACGCAGCGAAGTGTTAATATATGCACCCTTCATAAAAATAGATCTCTTAATTTCACAAATTATTTATTTTTCTACTTCAAATATCCTTTTCTCAATTATTATTCACAGGTAATTTCACATAATCATCGATCCATATACAGTTGAAAAGCAACACAGCACACAGAACCATTTCATATTTTAACCATAACAAGAAGTGGCCAATCAAGGGAAGAAGTCAGCAGGCTCAATTTATTTGTTGAAATATTAACATCATCCAATCCGACCAAAAGATGGAGTTCAATGATTACATCCACACTCTAAAATTTCGAAAAATGACTACACCCATATTCTTCTTCAAATTCAAATTACAATTCCACCCATGAGAGGTGTCTAGGATCTCAATGTTTCATCACTCTCTCTCTCTCTCTCTCTCAAAGTACACCGTCCGCCTCCCCGTTGCAAAAATTGCATTTTTTATAGCGTATATAAACAAAATAGTTACAGCAATTTTATTTTAATCGATTCTAATCTTATAATTTCCTTCCACACTCAAAGTCAAAACCTTCGAAATGCTCGAGTCCTATAACTCTAATTTTCCTAAAGCTGATACATAAAATATTTACAAATTTACACACATTATATGTGTGTGTGTGTGTGTAAATGTAAATGAGGGATAATTTGACGAAGAGTATTTTACCTAGGGTTATGAAAAGGTCCAACTTTATTCGCGTAAAGAGGCACCGGATCTCCGACTTTGTATTTGTGATCTGATCCGTCCGATCTCACCTGAATTGACGTACACAATAGGACCAAAACGACGGCGTACAATCCACCTCCCATCATCTTCTTCGCTTCCACGTTTTCTGCTACTTTTCACACACAGACTAAAAAGTTATGGAGTTATTTAGGAATACACACGTGTAGAAACAGAGAGAGAAAGACCAGATAGAGAGAGCACAGATCTCGATCTCCCGAATAGAGCAACTCAGAGGGATTATACACGACTTGTTGAGACGCTACGGGATTAAAAAGAGGAAATTACTGTCAATGATCTCAAACCTATTGAAAATGTAGCAAGTAGGTCATCAATCTATTATTTTATTCATTACAAATGTTAACATTTTCTTTTTGTAACATTCAAATCCCTGATAGACAATTTTGGACAATATGTGCTTGTTTGTTTGAGATTCTCAAATTTTACGGTAAATCAATTCTCATTTTCAATCACACATTTTTCAATAAAATAATATTTTTCATCACATCAATAATTTTTTCTTCTTTTTCAACCACACATTTCTCATCATATCACTATTCAAAAATTAATTCTTCCCCCAAAAATCTCAAACAAACACCCCCTATATTTGATTAAAACCTCAAATTGGATTCAATTGGGTCGATCGTATCTTTCTTCTATTTGCCCACAGTTTTTAGCAAGACATTTAGCCCATGTTTGAGCCACATTATTTTTTTTAATCTATACTTCTATTCATTTTCAACCACACATTCTTTAATATCACATCAAAAACTTTTCATTATTTTTCAACTGCATATTCCCTATCACATCATTTCTAAAAATGAATTCTCTCATTTTAATATGCACCAATCACACTCTTAAAAATAAGTTTATCTTTGTATTTCAAAAAATATTCAAATTTTTATTAAAAATAATTTCAGCCTCTATTTGACCTCAATTTTTTAAAATTCATTCCAACTATATTTTATTAGACTCATATATTTTCTCATTTTTTAACCACATATTTCAATCAAATTTTATCAAAACTCATTAAAAAATTAATTTTTAACTAAACTAAACAGGGATTTTATCTTTATCTTGATTAAACAGAAAGGAAAAGAAACAAGATCCACTCAAGGAGTTTTTTTTTTTTTTTTGTTATTTATTTATTTTAATTAATAATAAGAGTAAAATTACATTTTCAGCAAGAAGTTTTAGTTTTTAACTAAAAAATAGTAAAATCCATGGAGATTCAAATGTTATTAAAATGAAAGCTGGGGATTGAGGTTTGCCAAAAAGATTAACTTGGAGACCTACATGCTTTATTTTCAATAAATCGGGGACCTTATCTGTAATTTTCTGGATTAAAAAGTATGGTATACCACGCGCGTTTTGCAGCGAGTGGCTTACAAATGACGAATGGAACCTTGATGTAAGCATTTGAACTGAAATGGAAGACCAAATGACCGATTAGGTGCTGCTCGGCTCCTTTTCAGGCCTACCTCGAGCCTTAACTGGTCTATCTTTAGGGTATGTGGAAATTTTTAGTCAAAGTCAACTTTAATTTAACAACATTCGTAATTACTATTCAATTATTTATCCACATGTTTGAAAACTATAAATTATTGTATACCTCTTTGCAAACTATTTTCTGAAAAGAAAAATGTAAAATTCTTTTGTTGAGAAGAGTAGATAAAAATAAAAAACACGACGACAAAAATTGAAATGTTACTTTAATGTTCTTTCATCCAATTGAATATTGTATTGATCTTTAAATCTGATTGGAACTTAACACATCAACATATCTCCACATTCTCTCCTCCACGTGTAACACTCACATTAGAGGTAATCAAAATCATTATTTGATTTTTTCCCACAAAAGCATAATCAATCAACTGAATATTGATTAATTACCGATTCTTGACAGCTAGAATTGAAGGATAACAGAGAAAATTAGGTAATATTAAAATTTTATCTTCCTTCTCATACGATAATTTTTCAGAATTCCATAGAAAACAATACTACAATGTAATCAACAGCCCCTTGTAATTGGCCTTTCATCATGATCCACCTAACCAGTTCATCTTTCTCCAGAGAAATAACAATGAGCCCTAATTTAGAGATCAACTGCATCGTCTTTTCCTTATACCTTCTCCACCTCAACCAATCTTTTCAAAGCAATGTGTTCGATCCTTATCAGCCCTTTCAACCATGATACTCCGTAATTACATCTGCAGTGACTTCTAATCTTATTGAGAGAACCCCCACATGTTATAGGTTTATTTCCGGTTGATTATGCAATCCTAAAATTTGAACATATATCCTGAATGGGATCTTCTTCTATGGTGAACCGAACCCATCCTTCTGATCCCACCTAAAAGGTATCTGAAAGTCCACTTTCAACAACCATTTATAATATGAAGCCATAAGAATACAAACAACTAGCACACAGGGCACGAGTGCAAAATTATTGAACAAGCAAAAATACTCTTATTTATTTCCACAAGATATTCCACATCAGCTAAAATCGTTAATAAAGCACACGTGAATAAAAATGTCAAACCTGTTACACATGACTTGACAACCAATGAGTGAAAAAAATGTGACCTAATGAATAAAACGTGAAAAGATAACAGATTCAGTTAAAGGTCGCTAATCAACGATTGCAACGTGTCATTCAAGGAAAAGATTTTATTATCCTCATGGCTTCATAGGATATCTACGACTAGGCATGACTGGGAGCAAAGAAGGTTATGAAAAATTAAATACATACTCGTTTCAAATATTTATTTCCCTCCCAGCTTCTATTTTTGAATAGAATTCAGTAAATTTGGGAAGTGAAAATCCTGAGGCTCCCTACTCTTCTTGCTCTTTCAAGGCTGATCTGAGGAAAATTTAAAATGTGCCAAGGATACGTTCACGACTTTTGATTTCTGCAAGTTAGACTTCTCAAGAATTCTTTGTGCATGCTGCCCTGTGCAGCCTCAGAGCTCTGTGCCTTCTGTCTAATGATTTGTATCCCCAAAATTTTCTAGACCGGCCCAAGAACTTTCAATTCAAATTCTTTTGAGAAATACCCTTGAACTTATTTATTTCAAAATTACTGTGACTGGCCAAAAACATCATGTCTATGTGGAGTAGTGTAGTTCACAGCAGTTGATAGCTATCACAGTTGGGCATACATGTTTTTCTTTCCTGGGATTGAGAATCTTGGTGGCTGCTCCATGTACACTTCATCTTCCAATTCTGTAAGAACGCAATGGTTATATCCATTTGCTCCAGCTACAAATCCAGTTTTGCCACCATAACTATGAGTATTCTAATAGATGTGTCTCACCACTATAGGGAGAACACTCCAGTGAAGCCCAATCTTTCCCTTGATGTAAATCCTTTCAGCACCAGACTGGCCTTTAAATCTTGGCTTGACATCACTTGATGCTTCTTTTACTGTGAACGACCACCTGCAGCCAACAACCTGGGCAATGTCCTCTAGTTATTGTTGATTTGATGGTTGCTTGATATGATTGGGGTTCACTTTTAGTTTATCTGCAGAAACTGTAAGGGCAAAGTGAACAGTGTTATAGGCCCCACAGGGGTGGTGGCCTCTTTTCTCTCCTTTGTCTATTCCTATTGAGGGCATAGTTCTTGAGTCCTGACGTTTGTTTCTGCTGGTTATGAGTCGAGCCCCATTTATGAGTCATTTCCTCCTTATTTGTCTTCTGATTAGGCTTAGTATCCTTCCTAAGGCTCACAAGATCCTCAGTCTGAACCTGATAGTTTCAGTTGCATCAGTCTATGGTTCATTTACCGCAGTGTTCATTCCAGAAATTGAAATTCCAGTAAATGTTACAATTCTGCTAATTAAGATCTTGGGCAGCCCTTATTCAAGGTTCCACAACTTGTATCGCGTGACAACTAGTGGATACACAAGAAGATGAGTTTCTTGGCTCAAGCTTTCCCATATTCAAGTGTGCACAGTAATATGCATTTGGTTGAATTCAACATATCCAACAGTTAAAACATGGATAAAATCAGAATCAATAATTCCAGAATACCAACAACTAAATAATACCTACATAGGGTAAAAGAGAGAACTGATATTGAAATTTACAAGCTACAAAATAAGGGCCTTTCTTAACTTAGGTTACTAGAATGGAATCAAGTATCACGACATCATATTAACAATTCCACATATGCAAGCATCTGAGCACAGTGACAAATCAAAGTGTATGCAATACTTGCTATCTCTTTAAAACATAATACAACGAGATTGGACTAGTAACACACAGAGACCTTCAGTTGAGCTCAGAGACATGCTTATCTAAAAATGCATGAGCCAGATTACTGAAGCTCACACTAATTGCGCCAGATGCAACATATCGTTTGATGACATCGACTACTTCGGGTTTCAAAATCTCTTCCTTGTTCAATTCATTGCAGAGATAGTATAGTGCACCAAGAGCATAATTTACCTACAAATGAAGATTAGACTCCTGAGATAAGTACAGAACTACATGGAGAATGCTTACAGCCTTTAGTAAGTCAAGAGGATCTATGAAACGGCAGTTAAAATTCAATTAACTCTATAAAGAACCTAAAGTTTCCAATCTATGCAAACCTGAAACCAACAGGAAGTTTGTCATTATTTAGTGTCAAGGCATCCATTTGTAACTTAAAAACATATTCATTATGCAAAGATCCAACCATTCAGCAGGCTGATACACAACATATAGTTGATGGGAAGCAGATTACCACGCATGCACTATTACCCATTTCAGAAATTTACAAAAGGTATGAGAACAAGTATCAAATGCAGATTTGTGTAAACAATAGCTGATCTAACAAAAATGATCAGTGAATGCCTAGTTTTGTCCTTACAGTATTTCTAACTGGACTTGATAAACATTGGATGACAAGAGGGATCCCTCCAGACTGAGTAACAACTGCAGCATTTGCTGGATCTGCACCCACAAAACACAATGGTTACAAACACAGAATAACGTTACGGGGTTTGAAATGCAATTGCAAAATCTATGAAGAATTTGCAAACCAAGATATGCTTCCTTATAGTTCTTTTCTAATACCGTAGTGCCAAAGTTTTAATGATCTTACCAGCACAGGAATTGCAGATTCCCCCGATGCCAAACTCTACAAGCCTCTCATTGGGCTCTGTTATGCAGTCAAGAAAAAGTTCTAAAACATTTAGCTGTTAAATATCAAAAAATCATTAAATGAGGCCCAGAACAGGAAAGAAATCATGATAAAGAAACCTAAATGCCCAGGTAAATATTCTAAACCTGGCGTAAAAAGGTGTAATTGAAAGGATCATAAGCAAAATTTGCTAAATTAGCAACAATCTTCTCTTTCAATTCTGCACAAACAAGAATTAATCAGCATTTAAATAGTTATATCACAGTAAAAAAGAGAAAATTATAGGCCCAGTTTGGGAGAGATTTAGATTTTTCTACAGTAAATCAATTCTCATTTTCAACCACACATTCTTCAATAAAATAATATTTTCCATCACATCAATAATTTTTTTTTCTTTTTCAACCACACATTTCTCATCATATCACTATTCAAAATCAATTCTTCCTCCAAAAATCCCTCCTAAACAAGCTTATACTTTAGTCACTCCCACATACTTTGACACGTTATTACATAAAGGAATCCAAGTACATGAGCTCATTACCTATTTGGATTTGACAACCCTTATAGTGGAAAACAAAAATTAAAGCAACGAATCATGAAAAAATAATAAAATGAAAAAAAAAAAGATCAAGGAAACACATGAAAGTCTCCAGCATTATATTCGACCGTATTTGACAAAAATTGCGCTATGTTCTTTTCTAAATTATACATCCTAACCCCGAATCATGAGAGTGAAACTAACATCTCCACTTGGATTCTATTTCCTATGCAGTAAATCTTCCACATCAATGACAAATTTTCATGGTCAATCCCGGGCAACCTAATTTATTGAGCTGGATTATGAATACAACCGGGATTTCAAATATCAGAGAGATTTTGTACATAACTCGTGCTTTTCAATTAAATTAATCAAGCGTCTAAGTGAATTTATTACTTATTTCAAATTATTGAGCTGTGCTGGTACATATTGGACCCTAGTACACGCCATAAAGCAATTGCATTGGACTACCAAACTCTTGCAGTGGAATTCTTAAAAATTAAGAGGATGGTAGTAAATCAAGGGTTTGCAACACCATGTCCATAATTATTCAAGCTGAATCTACTACACGACTTTCTAAACTACCAAACTGAGAGATCCATGTTCTCCTATACTTACCAGAAAAGAAACGAAAAAATGGAAGCAGAATAATTCGAAAAATGTTATAAAAAATTACTTGAATGAGGTTTGATAATACATACCTTCATTAGATGCATTCTGAAATTGAGAGACCAATTCCTAAAAAACAAAAGAAGGATTTCCCATTCAAGAGATATAAAAATCATGCAAAATATATTTGGAGTAAATGGACAAACATTTATGTAATTAGAGATTTAAAAAAATAGAGTGCAATGGCATGGTTTTTACCTGAAGATATTGCACCCTGGGAGTTCCATATTTCCCAGTGCGCTCTTCTTGTCTCCGATCATTGGTGAACATGTTATCTGCAAGAGAAAATGAAGAAAGAGTGACAAAAATTTCATGCCAAGTTGCCAACAGCAACAAGTATCACGACAAAATATTACAGACATGGCATTTCCAACGGAGCTTCTCATATCAGAGATCGGAACTTTTGAATAGCAGGATCACATTTTGAAATGTCAAATAAGATATTCAAATTAACATTGAGGGATCAATTTTCGTATGTTTCCCTTTATTATCTTTCTATTCGAGCGTAGCAACAAGGAGCAAGCTAGCCCCCAATCCCAAGCCAATTGTCCTTGCTATCGAAACAAGGAACTAGAGATCCTTGGTCCAGATTGGCCCGCGACGTACACTTGGTTTTATCCACCTCCTAACGCAACAATAGTAGGACCTATAGGTATAGGTCCCTAGTGATAAGGAATAAGCTTGGAAAGAAAGAATGGTGTTGACCCCAAAAAATGAGCTCAACAGATACCGGGCCCACTCTTGCCGTGTCAAGTACGGTTCCGGCACGTTTCTACCGGAATGCAATCGGTGGCTTTACTGTTCATGAACGTGGGAGATACTTTCTGGCAAGAGACAAAGATGTTTGAGTTCCGGTAGTAATATAGGAAGGAAATCACACTAACAATGATTTCCGGGTTTCTTTACACTTTTTGAACAAATTCTTCTTCTATGATGGAATATGTGGAAGGATAGATAGGATATGAATCAAAATGTTTTTATTTTTGACAACTCTAAGGCTTTTCTTCTTCTCTCTCCTTTTTTTCTTTGTCCGAAAAAATTCTCCCCTCTTATGAACACAGAAACGAATCATTTATACAATTCCGGCAGACGTGGCGATCGTTAGATCAGATCCACGTGGAGACATCTCCTAAGCTGAGGCTTCACGTCGCTGTCTAATCATCGCATTTAATGTTTGACCGAAGGTCAGCCACTCTAGTGACAGGCGGACATTAAATACAACTGCTTACTTTATTGTAGGCATCCCATCAATCAATCCAAAAAAAATCTTCGAATCTTCTCGAGGCAACGTCGAGTTCATGACCCTCAGAGGACACTAAGAAGACCTCGGATCACGCATTGTGTCGTCCTTGAGGAAGCGCCTCATGCCGAGGCTATGAGAAATGTTTATTTATTGATGCAGGGCCTCGGCCCATTTCCTTCGCGGGGTTTCCGACCCATTTGGTTGTCCTCTTTGCTCCTTTCTGACCACCCTACACGTGGCTTGCCACGTGGCCATCTTTCTGCAGTCCTCGAAACGGGGGATAACAAATGGTATGACATGACAGCAACCAAAGTTATACAACATCAAAAGATAATCCATTCCAATTATGGTGATTGATAAAACAATGGCCTGTACATTATAATCAACAAAAAGTGTCACCTATAAAAATCTCAGCGACTTATGGAATTGGAGAAATAGAGTAAATGTGCCCAATATTGTACCTCAATTCATTGATTTTAAATTTGACAAACCAACAAATGAACCAATCAGCGGCGGGATTTGCCTTACGTTGGTGTTAATGGGTTTTCACCAGTGGCTAAACATAATCTTTTAGTATTAAACATTAATATTTTACCACCTTAATCTGTTAATTAAAATCCCTAAACGGCTAAACCCTAACCATTATCGAATTTGTACTCACTGTCAAGAGTCAATATCCATAGTTAATTTTATAGATTCAGCAATGTTCAAATATAAAATACAATTTTAGAATAAGTTCAATAAAATACGCATCTAAATAAAAAAGGATCGTGCTGCTGGAGTCGCTGGCTAAAATAAAAAACACATTGAAATTTAAACAAAAGAGAAAGCGATTTACATTTACGGATTTACCTAAACTCCGCAGGAGTCGGCGGCTAGAGCTAGAAATTCGAAGAGGAGAAGTCGCCGACTGGAACTGGAAGTGGAAGAGGAGGAAAGTAGAGATGTTGGTTTTCGAGTAGGAAGTCGCGGGAAGATGTTGGGGGTCTCGGAAGGGGTAGGCGTTTAATTTGGAGGTTAACGCGAGCTAGAAATACCATGCATATTACAAATTTAGCCCCCCGTTTATTACAAACTCTTCAATTCTACCACTTCTTGTTTTGCCCTCAACGAAATCTAATCTTACTTTTTTTTGCACAAAACTCTCAATTTTTCAATTATGTAGAAAAACTCATCATTCCTTCCATTGGATCATTAAATGACACATTTATCACTCTCTTAAAATAAAATAAAAATGCAAATGAAGTCTCGTAATTTTTCAGAAGTATAAATAAATCTCACCTAAAACAATTAGATAAAGTGCTGTGACATGCAATCATGTGAATCGATAATCGTCTAGACTTTATATGCGATGGGACAAAAATTCATCGAATGAAATGAAAACGAAAAACACAAGAAAACATGCAAGATAGAGAAAAATATAAATTTAATGTGGTTCGACAAACAGTCAACAACCACATGGAAATCTCATGAATTGATAGAAAAGAGCATTTAACTCTTTTAGTAGGTTTCCTTAATCTATTCAAGTATTATTTTATTTTATCATACGACTTAATTTTTATTATTATTAAACAAGAATTTTGTTTTATTTTCCATTTTTTTTATTTAACAAGATTGGAGCAAACCCAAAACATAAATATTATTAGTCTTAGATAAAGCCCGTAATCAAATCCCGATCCAAATTAATTTGAGAGGAAATTGGCTAAACATCCAAATTAGGGGCAGACCTGGAAGGTCCTGGGGTCACGTGACCCCCCAACTTTTGAATTTTTTTTTTAACTATAAATTCATATTTGGTATCGATTGAAATCTAAATTTCAATCTAAATCAAAATTAACAATTAATTTTAATAACATATTTTATGGAATTCATAACTATTTAACTTTTATTAAAATTTACTGAAAATTTGATTTTAATCTTCACCAAACATGAACAAGATTACAATAAGTTTGAATTTTTCTCTTTTCTTTTGCTATCGCATTTTAATAAAATCTTAACCATTCTAATTTTTTAAAATTTGTGTTTAATTTCTCTACAAATTATCACATTACTGCAAATCTTCATTTTTCAATCAAATTTTCAAGTAATTAGAACATAAATTTGCATTTTCTCCTATCAAACTGTGTATATAGAATGTATCTGAACTTATTATATCACATTTGACTTATATTTAACGAATTGTGTTTATTTGATCGATTATTAGTATTGAATATTAATTATATGTTTTTTTTTCTCGATTACTTGAATTGATTGTTTGTATCAAATGTATTATAAGATTTTTAAACGTAAATATGCATTTTCTTGTGATAAACAACAAATTAATAAAATGATTCTTCGAAATCAAGTTGATGAAAATGATAAGCAAAAAATTAATGAAGAAATATTTTTTAAATTTAAATATCAATTGTCTCGAATCAAGTGAATCATTCAAAAATCAAAAACAAATTATTCAATTTGTACACGGTTTGATTGTGTCCCCCTAACTCAAAATGTCTTCGTCCGCCTCAGATCCAAATCACGCTAACTATAAGTGATTGTTAGAAGTTTGCATTTCGGATATTAAAAAAATATCAAAAAACATTCATCTTTCTTTTACTTATTAATAAATAAAATTTATTCTCAATCACAGTCTATGACGTTTCCAAATTTTGTTATGAGTCTAAAATATTTTTTAAATGGAAAGCTTCGTCTGTTTAATTTATGCTGAGTATTAATGACATGTCTATTGATGAATAATAAATTTAATTCAAATTTTTGAGATTCACCATAAAATTATGATAGAGCACCCCAATTACGTTTATTTCCGCATCATTTGATTAAAATAAAAAAATTGATCATAAAATTTTGTAAAATAATACGTGTATTTATATTTAGTTCATGTTTGATAACCATTATTTCAGAACTCTTATTTTTTCATACTCATTTTCAATCATATATTCTCATAATAAAATTTTTTTTACGTAGATTTAAATATTTTTCATACTCTTTAACCATATAGTTTATAAAATTTAGTATTCAAAAACTGATTCTTAAAAAAAAAATATCTATCAAACGTGAGATTATTTCTTATGAATATTAGCTGTTGTTCGATGATCATTATTTGACAAAAATAAAGTTTTAAATGGTGAACTTTTGGACAATGTAGGGTTAAAAAGTAGTAATTTTTTTAAATTTAAGTGTAAAATATTTTATCTTGTGAATATATGATTAAAATGAATATTTAGAATAAAAAGTTTTGAAATAATAATTCTGCTCAAATTACACCCATCTTGTTGGAACTTGGAAGTAAGCTCTGTCAAATCTAACATTTCCACTTGTGTTTGAATCTATTTTTGAAGAGAATAGAAATTTTGGAATAGTGATTGATATAGTGATGGAAATCGAGTCGAGCCGGCTCGTTGCCACCGAGCTACGAGCCCGAGTGTCACGGACTGCAGCTTTACTTAAGCCCCGTGACCCTATTGCAGCCGCAGTTTGCCCAACTTCGGCAGCACATTGTAAATATTTCATTTAATTGTAAAAATAGTTGTAAATTAGAAAATTTTAGTATGATTCCTCGGCCAAAAGACGTCTACTGGTGTCATTTGGGTTTTTGTTGCTAAGTCTATTATAGGGGGTATATGACTTTCAAACATCTTTCAAGCTTTTCTAGTGTTCGCCCCCTGCACTAGCCATTGTAATTTCCTGCTTTCAATCAATTGTAATTTCAAGCTTTTTAGCAATCAATGATCAAGTCATGTTCAATGTATTTCCATTTTATGTTGTAAGCTTTCTTTGAATTGTAATCAAATTTCTTTTCGTCCCGAAAGAATCGAGAGAAGGCGGAAGGTAGTCTAGCGGAGCAGACTACTGCCGCACGGTGTCCCTTTCTGTGCTAAGAAGAAAGGTAACCCGTGAAACCGAGCCTAGCGGCGGGCTCGCTATGTGAGTCGAGCCCCGCTCGGCTCGTTTTTTCACGAGCGGCTCGTGGGCTCGACCAAAAATTCATTTAAAAAAAAGGCTTATCTTATTAATATATAAAAATAAAAAAAAATTTATTCGAGCCACAAGCTAAAGCTCGGCTCGGCCCACGAGCTCGTGGGCCGAGCCGAGCCCGAGCTTGACTCGGCCCATGACACCTCTAGATTGATGTGAGAATGTGTAGTTGGAAAGTGATGAATTTTTTTTGATTTGTGTGTAATATTATTTTATTTGGAGAATGGGTGGTTGAGATGAAAAATGAAAATGAAAATGAGAATAAGAAATTAACGAGTGTCAAACGGGATATAATTCCGTCACGTAACACGTTCTTTATTTATTTTTGGTTTTTTAATGTTTTGATTATATTTTAGACATTTGCATCATAATTAATGCTACACGTGATTTATAAAATCGTAAGATTTAACAGCAAATTATTCTCAATCACATCATGATTCTAATACTGATCCGACCCATTGAAAGTCCGAATCCAATGGCGATCCAAATATATAACAGAAAAAAAAAACCTCCGTAGAACCTTAGGACCACTACCAAAACCACCATCAACTACAGCTATGCTCCTCCCTTTCCATTTCCGAATTTTCCCAATAAAAGTCTATTATAATTGCACAGCACAGCCTGGAT
Source organism: Fraxinus americana (assembly GCA_035079005.1). NCBI lineage: Eukaryota > Viridiplantae > Streptophyta > Magnoliopsida > Lamiales > Oleaceae > Fraxinus > Fraxinus americana. The sequence goes on along the minus strand of CM068718.1, from coordinate 26,714,975 downwards.
CCCTACCGAACAAATCTTTTGTACCGAAATCTCGCATCAGTTTCGGCTTTTCCCGATGAAAAATAACCCACCTTTGTTTCACTTATGATTTGAAATCAGGAATTTTATGAAATGTTCGAGGCTGTACCGTTTGGATTATTGGCAGCCGGGACTGTGTTGTTCGTGCCGATGGGTATGGCGGGGTGGCATTTAAGCCGGAATAAGATGCTTTTTTTCAGCTGTGCCCTTTTCATCACACTCGCTGTCGGTGTGCACTTAACCCCGTTTTTTCCTTCAATATCCAATTTCCTGTACAAGCCTTCATCGATTTCTGTTTCATCGTTGCCGACTGGTACAACCTCTTCTTCCATGATCCGTGATTCGTGCATTTTTTCCCTACATAGTGTTGTTATGTATAAAAGTAACTACAGTGAATGTGTGGATGATGCTATCGATAGTAATAGTGATAGTGGTTGTAAGAGAATGTCGTGGAAATGGACGCAGTCGGGAAGTGTTGCTGAATGTGGGTTTCAAAAGTTAAAGAAACCAGATGTCTCGGTGTTGTTAAATGGGTCGTGGGTAATTGTTGCAGGGGACTCTCAGGCGAGGTTAATGGTGGTTTCTTTGTTAGAGTTGGTCATGGGTCCGGAGGGGATGAAGAAAATCAGAGGGGATTTGTTTAAGAGGCATAGCGATTATTCCACAACTGTTGATGAAATTGGGATGAAGTTGGATTTCATGTGGGCGCCATATGTGAGAAATTTGACCAACTTGATGTTGGAATTCAAGGAAAACAAGGATTATCCGGATGTCATTTTGATGGGAGCTGGGTTATGGGATATGTTGCACGTGAATAATGCAACAGAATATGGTATATCATTGTCGGCATTGAAGGATTTAGTTTTGGCGCTTTTGCCGGTTTTCCGGAATACGGATTCCATTGATAAGGGGGCAAGTGAGTCGGCGTGGATTAGGTCGCGACATTTGTTTTGGCTTGGGATACCAGCACTGATAAGCTCAATGTTAAACACAGTCGAAAAGAGGGAGAAGATGAATGATGTAACGTGCAATGCTTATGATGATGAAGTTTCTAGAACTAAGCTTTTGCGGCAATCTGGAGGGCCACTTGTGAAACTGGATATTCGTCGGCTGACTGAACTATGTGGGCCTCAGTGTACGGTGGATGGTATGCACTATGATGGAATCGTTTATGATACTGCTGTTCAAATCATGCTGAATGCATTGCTTCTTGAATCAAATCAGACACGGTGATGCAATTTTGGTTTGCACCGTTGTGGAAAGGATAACGGTGGAGTAACGAAAGGGTTCCCCGTGGACTCAAATTTCTTAGCATCCACTCGAGGTTTCTTTAATCTTGTGTTTCGGATTCCTTCCAGGTGCTTCCCTTGTCAGCATCATCCCAATAGAAAATTTTGTAATTGTAGTTATGTGGGGGATTGATTTTTTCCCTTTACTTTTCTATATGCTCGAAAGTCATACTCACACTACTTGTATTTGATAGATAGAGAAATCACAAGGGTCTTAGATCTAATTTTGATGTGAAGAGATCAAGAATCTTTATTGATGTCTTGTATATGTGCTTTCTATTTTGAAAATGCCGCTCAAATCTCTTTTCTAGCTTTATTTGCTTTAATTATGTGAAGGCCATTCAAATTATGTTCCAATTATTTAGTGATTTTGGTGACTTTAAAACGGGGAGATGGCAAAGATGGTAGGGGGCTAATACGGTTTCGTTACGACCCCGAAGAAACGAATTCCACTTATGGTTAAAAAATTGGAGTTGATGAAAATGATTCCAGTTATGTTGTACAATAGGGGGCAAGCCAAGATGGGAGATAATCAGTATATCTTATAAGCATCCATGATCTTTTACATTGACTTTTTAACTGCTACTTCCCTTTTTTCCAATTAAAATGAAATGTGTCTATATCTTTAATGAAGAGCAGATAGATACAAAATAAACATACCATTTTCCAATGTTTTGACTTATTTATTTGACAACTGTTATTTCTCCATTTTACATTATAGGGAATAATCATAATTTACCGCAAGCGTTTCAGATACCGTGCTATGTAGGTCTTTGAACTTTATGTATCTTTGTTCTCGAGAGATGTAGAGCAATTGTTGGTAAAGTGTCTCTGTGTGCTTGCTTGACCAAAAAGCTCTTACATTTATCAATATTTGGAAAAGAAGAAAAGAATATTCATCTTAACTTATGATATTCTATGCTTTGAATGTTTAAAATTGTGGATGCTCTCTGTTGCTATCAAGAATTTATTTTAAATCAATGTTCTACCTTACAGATAGACCGACCTTCTAGCAACTGCCAAATAATTCTGCTGTTTTTCTTTGTAGAACCTAGCTATTAGATAGAAACTAGAACCACAGAATCTGTCTGCATCAGAAGAAGGTATAATCTGAGCTTATACAGATATATACTTGAGCCCTTATAGAAGGTAGAAAAATATTAATTGATAGCATGAAACAAAGGAGTAACGAAGTGAAGATATTATATTCTTCAGAATATTTGTTCAATAAGTTTGTCTTTCCTAATGTGGAAGTAAATCAAGAAATTGTTCCTTTGCTGGTTGCCACTTTGTTCTTTTTGAGCAGCCAAAGTTTACAAGCTAGCCACTTGCTTGGGAGAAGATTATAAGCGCTCATAGGCAATATAGACCCAATATGCTAAGATGTTTGTGTCTGAGTCCGCAAAACTGTTGCTTGGTTGTATATCTATATTTTGTTGCCTTAAATGTGTGCTACGGAGGTAAATCTTGATATTTCTGGAGAAGGCATAAATTTAGGTTATGGTATCAATAGTTTGATAAGCTGTTAACATTCTATCATTTGATTCGTCAAGTATTTTGAGTGTCGGATGCATTTTTCGTAATATTTGGAATTGCAGAGCAAAACGAGGAAACGAGAGATATTTAGATACCTTCTTTGGTTTGATTGTTAGAAGAAAATAGTAAAGGGAATGTGTTAGTCGACTCATGAGAGTATTTGAAGTGCTGCTTTACTTTCCTCTGTTAGCCGTCTATTGTGGTAACAGGACATATGCTTTGTTCATTTAAAAGTATTAACTTGATCAAATCTGAGCAGTCACTTCCATCAGCTTATCAAAATTATACTCTAAGTACTTAATTCCTTGTGAGATCTTCCAAACCAGTCTTCTGTTGTGGTTGACACCAGTATTCGGGCTTCTTCAGCTCAGGAATTCTCTTGACACGGTTTTCAGTACAAAGGCTACAATACTTTTCTGATTTACACAACAGTTTCTTATTTCACTTACCCCCCTTCAATCCAGTTCACTGATTATTGATCTTTAAATGTTAATCAATTTCCTGCACATTGGTTAATGGACACTTACATGCTTAGATCCATTTAACTTTCCCAGTATTGATTTATTATCAATTCAGAATCTGCTATGCGATTATTTTCCTGCATATCGATTCCAGCTTATTCTTTGGAGATGGCCTGTAGGTAATCTTTCTTGCAGTTTATTGTCTTCAGCTTTCGAGGAGTTTGGTTGAGCAAAATGTCGACTGACATTGAGGGAAAAACCTCGCGTGTAATTCATCTACTTCAACCCTTTTAAACTTGATGAGAGCTTCAAATGAAGCTGACAAGGAAAGTTTCTCATCCATTTATGGTAAGATCATTTTCCAGCTTTCCTCATTGTCTGAATTCCAATCTTGGAACACCCAGTTTTACTTGCCAGTGTCTAGCCAAATTAGCAATCTGTTTTCCAGGATACGACAGAAAAGCAGTAGATTCCGAGCACTGCAAAACGTGGATCTTCAAGGTCCGAAACATATTTCGGTCAGTGACTTGCACCCCTCCTGCGCGCGCGGAGAGAGTCTCTATGCTACACATGATTACACTCTTCTAAAGTATAATAATATTTAAAGTGGTCATTGTCCTTATCTATTTTCGTATGTGGGATAACTTTAAACAAGTTTCCCTCCGACAAAACATATTCCAATGCATCACTTTGAACTCCAATTTTTCATTCACCCGAGCATCATTTTTGGTAAGTAAATATATGATTTCGATATTCTCACGGAGGGACACAAATCAATCTTGATCTTCCAAAATAAACAAACGGATCTCACTCAAAATTTATGCTAAAGTCAATCCTTCAATTTATTTATTTTTTCCAACACCTTGGCCCCTATTTGACAACAATACTTTTTAAACTATTTTTCTTACATACTCGTTTTCAACCACATATTCACACAATGAAATATTCGTAAACTCAAATTTTTTTCACTTTTTAATTACACATTCTCCTAAAAGTCACTATTCAAAACTCTTTTCCAAAAGTATGAATGTGAAACAAGGGTTTAGTTGATATTGAACTTTAAGGGTCCGTTTGATAGCCTAGAAAATGGGTGGAAAAGGAAAATATTTTCTAACTTTAGCCAATTAAGGGTGTTAAATAGCATAAATTTTCCTGACAAAATATTTTCCACCTTTTTCTAGGTACAATCCTTTGATGCACAAAAACTTGATTTTGTTTTCCCACCTATTTGGCGGGAAAACATTTTTCACCTTTTTTTTTTTTTACAATGGGAACAAATTCTAGATACAATAGTAAAAAAAAAAATTCACTTTTATTGACAACTTTTATGCAAAACAAAGTCAAACGAATGACATTCGGTATAGTAAATTTTTTTTTTACAATTGGAACAAATTTTAGACCAAATGGTAGAAAAAATTATCACTTTAATGGACAAATTCCATAAAAACGAAGCCAAATGGACACCAAACTTTCAACATTTTCCATGAAAAATTATACCACTCAAACACAATTAATTACAATTTCCAGTAAAACATTTTCTAGGAAAATCAATTCCCTGTAAAACATTTTTTTTTCCACCTATTTTCCACACTTGCAATCAAACGGACCCTAAAAGTTGACCGAGTTCCAACTCTAATAGTTTCTCAAGCTGCCGCTAGTTTATCAAAATGTTTAGAGTAATGCTATTCATCCCCACTGGGGATGAAAACACAGTCTATGTAGCGTTAATATGGTATTAAATGATATGTGAAATTAAATAAGTCATTTAATTTCACATTTTATTTAACCTATCATTTAACGTCACATAGACTGTATTTTCATCCCCACTGAGGATGAATAACATTACTCAAATGTTTATCTCATCTGCTAATTCAGTACTCGTCGTTTCAAAACTTGACATATTTCGGATGGATTTTCACAACTTACAGTATCCACATCACCAAAATTGAGAATGACATTTCTCAAAATGTGAGTGACGAAGTATATGGATGGGATGATATTTTGATAACTTCAATGAAAAGTCAATTTTTTTTTAAAAGAGCTATAATGTCTAACGGCTCCATTTCGATAATCCCAACAAAAATTGGTCCAATCTAGTTCCAAAAAAAACCCGAACAGAATTTCCAGCACCCACACCAATACGGTGTCCATTTTTAGCCTTCAAATGGACCTCCTTTATGCTTGCATTTTTTGGTCGTGTCAATAAGATATGTCGCGTTTTATTTAAACAAAATGTTTTTGAAATATTTGATAACCCGTAAAACAGTGAACCTGACAACACACTGAAGAATTTTTACGCCATAACAAGTTTACAACATCTTTGTTCATCGAGAACCCGAGAGAGAGGGTACAAGATATTTGTAATATTGGTACGTGCTGCTAACAGTTGACGAATGGGAGCCTGGAGCACCCAATCCTATTTTGCAAGCAAAGCAAAATTGATTATTTAATACTTATCCATAAAGGCCGTGTCGACTTAATTTCCTCATGTTTATTCGTACAAAACCAGAAACGTCTCGCTGCTTCAAAACAACTGCTGTGATTACCAAAAAACCAACTGTTTTATATGTCCTCTGGGCCATTGATCTCCTGGTCACCAGTAAAAGAGAATTAACCAAGAATTAGTTAATTGCTAGATTTAATTTAATTCTGAAATAGAGTGCTTAATTGTTATTTGTTAACTATTTTATGGGCCCGTTTGGTATCAATTTTCATTTTCTACAGTAAATCAATTCTCATTTTCAACCACACATTCTTCAATAAAATAATATTTTCCATCACATCAATACTTTTTTCTTCTTTTTCAACCACACATTTCCCATCATATCACTATTCAAAAATCAATTCTTCCCCCAAAAATCCCTACCAAACACACTCTATATTACCTTGTTAGCAATTACAGCTCCATCGGGGATTTCTAACTTCACACCGGGTTTCGCAGCAATTGTCACTTTACCCTAACAAAAGGAGAATAAATACAAAAAGTTAAATCACAAGAGGATAAGCATAAGATCAGAAGATGGGTTCAATAAACAGGTAAAAAAATTCATGTTAGTTACCAAGTCCCTGTTTGGGCCTCATTATTTGTCTTTCTTTTTCAACCACACATCCTTTCAATTAAATAATTTTACAAGTAATCTAAAATTTTTTCCTACTTTTTAATCACATATTCTCCAAAAGTCACTGCATAATCTATTCTCCCAAAAAAAGAGCTCAACACAAAACCTAAATTTCATGTTATTTTAGCTGATTAACTTAAAATTTTGTACAATTTAGTTATTTTGTTTTTGTATGTAAGGGTGTTAAATAGAGCGAGCCAAGCACGAGCAAGAACAAGAGAAAGAGCAAGTTTGATCAACAATATATATATATGTGTGTGTGCGTGTGAGCGCGTGCGCGCGAGAACCGACTTACAAGCAGGCTCATCAGCTCATGAGTAGCTCATGCCCACTGCTCGCCTGGAGCACGAGCCGAGCTGGGTGGGGCGGCTTGACTGGCACTTAATACCCATACATATATGTTAGTTTGACTAACAAAAAATGTGTCATGATGACCTAATTGTTTGGCAACTAGGACGCCAACAAGATTACCACGATAGTTTTTGTGTTAGTAAAACTAATGTACATGGACTGCAGGACTGGGTACCAAAGTGTAACAAATAACTAACTTTAGCCCGTCTGGGCCAGTTAAAAACCTAATAGAAATTAAAAATTGGATCCTTTATCATTCAAATGCACATTTTGTATCAATTAAAAATGTCTACTTTTCAGACAATTTGCAGAGCACATTTACAGCTTTAACATGCAAAATTCCCATGTTTGCCCTTATCAAAGACTCGCAACCACCCCTTCTAAATGTAGACATTATGCATAAATGAGGATAAAATGGACAATCTCCAATCTTCAAAAGTTGGAAAATGGACCAAATTTCAAACGTGGGCCCTGATGATTTAAAGTAAGAATCAATTGTGAAATTCGCACAATCACGCCCAGACAGGGATTTAATGACAAACGTTCAAATTCCATCGTTTTAAACCCTCACAAGATTATGAACTCCACGTGTCAACAAAGCTAGAACAGATAATAGAAACACAAGAAGGAATGACACAGTACCTTCAAAGCAATGCCAGATCCAAACCATATATCACCAGTCACCTTTAGGCTATCCAGCTCAATGATACTTGGGATAGACTTAAACCGACTTAAGAAGTTGGCAACCTAAAAATCAACAGTCACTAACTGTCTGCTTAAACATAGAATTGCTCCAAGCTAATGCAAATAATAGAAGGACGAGTAATGTTATTTAGTATTATTGGTATTTAACAACAGTCTAGGTGGCAGCATTAGTGACATTAAATTACAGGTTCAATTAAATACAAGGAATTGTGGCTCATTTTATAGAACTCATGATATGCTGACATCTAGATTGGTGCTCAACACCACGGGTGCTAGATAGCATAGAAGGAATAGGTCTTAACCTTCTTAAATTCAGGTCCCAATTCAATTGAAGGATTGGCTGGATTGGTCCTTGCTGGGTTCCGGGTCACAAAGCCATCAGATAAGGTGTAAAGATCAGACTGAAAAATCAAACAAATGAGTCGGGAATCAGGGATTTATATATCTAATGTATATCTGCATGTACATTTGAAGTCAGATATAAATTTACTTGGACTAGAAGCAGATCTGAAGTTGCTTTCACAGGAAGGAAGCGAGACCGGGGAACATTTATGCCAATAGCACGATCGAAGAACTGATTGACAAAAGATGTGAGAAAAAAGGTTATTAGTACAACGTTTGAGGGACAGTTGGACAAATTATAAGATAATGTAGAAAAACGACACATGATTTTGTACCCTTATTGCAGCCCCAGCAGCAGTTTCAAGTTGAAGAACTTTGATTCCATCCACTTCCTGGAAATGAAAAGACAGATTGCAACTATCCTAGAAAAATGGCCATGTTTAGGTGACTGCTAGAAATAAAGTGATACCTTTGGGTTGGGAATGATCTCCATCTTCAGTGCATCTGCTTGCACAAGTCTTTTGATTGCATTCAAGTTCACCCACCTGCATGGATTTATGAGCCATTTGTATCATTACATTTTTCCTAAGAAAAATATTTATGATTATCCAACCAGTAATTAATTTGAGTGAGGTGCTTTCATGGCTTACAAGTTGTTTGTATTGAAAATTTTGAACTTCTCTATTGACTTAAATTCATTAACCTGCATGCAAAAGGAAATATCTACATCAGCCACAAACATCCCGAGCAAGCAGTAGACGATAACTATAACCTCGGAATTAAATAACCACCACCAGAGACGTGCTTTCATCTCAAAAGAATGAAAGGTCAGGCAATAAGCTTGCGTATGTACATAAAGCCACTCCATCTTGGAAATTCTTGCAACTAATTTTCTCCAACTCACCATTGCCCTTTATGCATCCTACTTTAATCCACTATATTAGTTGTATAATTGATCCTGATGATTCTTTCCTTGTGAATTAAATGTTTTAAGTTTTCGCATGCTAAAATATGCAACATGCCCCTTTTCCTGCCTTCTCCTCATACTTAATTTTTTTTTTTTTTTTTCAATTAAAGCTTGTGATAAAAGAAATGAACTTGAATAATATGTTATGAAAAAATATATATATTGTGTATGTTATTTATCAGTCTCCTTTGCCAAGTTTGGGCAATATTGGACTTGCATTTGCAATGAATATCATTTCTCTTGATAAAAACCCCATTCAGAGTAGGAAAATAATAGCCATAAATAGATATCAGGGTAACATTAAAACAACAGAAGAGAGAGAGCTAGACTCACGTGTTCATCGGAAACCTGTGCTATTTCGAGCAGCTGCATCACAAACAAGAAACAGTTACTGCAACTGAATGTGAACATGTATATATAGTTTAAGAGCTGCAAATAAATATGACAGTTCCCTAATTTCATTTATGAAAAGGTACAAGTTGGACAGGAAAAATATAACCCATTTGAGCTATATTTACAATGGGTCTGTAGTTCATCATCACTCACGGAAAAGAAGATCTCTATCAACCAAAATCACCAAATCTATACAAAAAATGGATTTTCTGAGTGCTTGTACTTCATAAAGGCTGTCATAATTAATCTGAGAAAAAACTATCGTGACTAAACAATTAACAATCTTCGAAGTATGTACAGAGGCAATAAACCGTAATGTGAGATATGGTTATACATACAACCGATGAATGAGCTTCTAACTTATTGAACCTGGTATCATGGAATCCTGTGATCACTTATAACACGCATAGCACTGAAATGTGCTGGACATACAAGTGTACAACTTATATATCCTGTGTAGGAAGTCATACTTATACACAGACCTCTAAAAAAATTAAGTAGAAAATGATAATGCAAGGAATATTATTACCAAACCGTGTTATATTGGTATGGTGTTTTAAAGTTTAGCTACAGAATGTTCTGCTCACCAGCTTGCTTGCCCTTAATACTCCACCGTACCTCTTAATTGTAATTAAAATGCTCAACAGAACAATGACACAGTTTTTGATGGAAAGGCATTGAGAGGTGAGAGTAGACGATCTTTAAGGTTTCAAAAGGATTAATCACATGTTGTGTGGGCAAAGATTTCAATAAAATGCAAAATATGCTGGTAAACTGAAAAATACACCAACACGCTTAAACTAACCAAATTTGATAATAATTTCATCACGGGTTAAGGACATGTGCCTTTACCAATCAAGCCTATGAAAACGAACCAAACAAAAATAATAACAATATCTCCTTAGAAAAACTAGACAAGTAAATATTATTAAGATTGAGCGATTTTCAAAAACTACTGAGACACTCCATCCTTTTCAAAAATTCAGAAATCTCCCACTTAGCATAAATTTTCCATTTTGTCCTTCTATCTTATCTTATACTTATTTATACATATGATTATATTTGCTTTCTTACCTTTTTATTAATTTTAATTTTGCAAAAAAAAAAAAATTGCTTTAATTATTTATCAATCATATTCGGAAAAAAAAAATCATATTTAGTAATTTTATTAATTTTATAACAATGTTTATAATGGTATTAAAATTTAAAACTAGCATTATTAATTATTTTAAAACATTTATATATGTTGATTTCTTAATTTTAATTTAGACAAAAATAATTTTTTAAAATTTTAATTTTAATTTTTTTTTCTTTTTGTATAAAGTTATTTAGCCCCCGTTTGGCACCCATTAATTTCTCATTCTCATTCCCATTCTCATTCTCATTCTTCATTTCAACCACACATTCTCCAAATAAAATAATATTACACACAAATCAAAAACTTTTCATCACTTTTCCACCACACATTCTCACATCAATCACTATTCCAAAATTTCTATTCTTCTCAAAATTAGATTCAAACACACCCTTAATCTCAAACATATTTTTGTGATATTGAATTCTGATTTAATGAACAAACTAAAATTGATTAAATATTTCTAATGAAAAGATGAATGAAAAGAACATAAGATTTAAAAACATTTACTTATTTTTTGTTAATTATTTATCAATTATATTTGGAAAAACAAATAAATCATATTTACTAATTTTATAACAATATTTATAATGGCAATAGAATTTTAAACTAGCTTCATTAATTATTCTGAAACATTTATTTATGTTGAATTGCAAATTATTTATCAATCGTATTTGAATTTAAAAAAATCTTATATAATAATTTTATAACAATATTAAAATAGAGTTGAGGGGTAAAATGGAAAATGTATATTTAGTAATTGTTTGGCCCCCATTTTGGAGAATTTATAAATTTTGGAACAGTGATTGATGGGAGAATGTGTGGTTGAAAAATAATGAAAAGTTCTAAATTTGTGCGTAATATTATTTCATTTGAAAAATGTGTGGTTAAAATTAAGAAATGAAAAAAAATTAAAAATTTTAATGGGGGCCAAACAAGGGCTTACTTTAAGAGGATAGGGACAATGTTACAAAGAGTTCCTCAAGGAGGTTTCAGAATTTTTTTAGGAAGGATTGTCTCTGTAGTTGTCATAAACCTCAAGGGAAGTTTATGTAATTTGCTATATTAAGACAAGCAAATATAAGTAACAGTCATATTCTTCCAAAATAATAATTTATATTTTACTTTGGCAAGATCTTCTTCTGTATATTAGGCCCAATTTCAGTTGAGAGTCATATAGAGGACCAAACATATTTCTCGCAACTAACACCTCACATGGCATTTAGAAAGATGTTTCTATAAAATCTAACATCTTGAAAAGAAACTGTGATTGATCAATGAATAACCATCTTATGCTCGCCAACAAGCAACAAGTATTGATTGTAAATTGAGGTAGGGGAGGAACTTGCTGCTAAAAAGTACCTGAACTTTTCCTTCATAAGAAATTAATGTACCACCTTTCACATCAGCCAGAGTTTTTGGTGTAACCTGCAACACGCACAGTTATAAATCTCTAGAAACAATTATCACAACAAAATGATCCAAAGGGTACAACAGCCTCTTTTCAGTACCTCCATGCAGTATTCATTCTTGTTGTTGATCAAATGATTTAAAATTTCTGAAGCAACGAATTAAGGAAATATTTGGACAAACACTAGAAAAATCAGCACGGATCACCATTGTTAGTAGTGTTTTTATGGACAACTAATTAGTGAATCCATAAAGATATAAGAATAAAACATTACTTACCACCACTGTTAGTAGTGTTTTTAAAAACAAATAATTAGTGATTCCATAAAGATATAAGAATAAAAATACCTTAACACATGCATATAAACATGCGTATTCACATGCACAATATTTGCATGTAAAAGCTCTAAGGAGTAAAACTTAGTTTAAGTCACCAAGTATGGATACTCAAATCAACAACAGCACCCAAGTTATCCGAATTCGCAACAAAGACATATTCTTTGCCCTGTGAATGAAAAAAAAAGGTGAACAGGTACTGTATTAGTGAAACATAGTGTTAATTCATGCATGTAAATCAAAGAAAACTGCATCTTAAAGGGCAAAACCTGTGATAATAATGCTTCAAGCTTGCCACTATTCACCAAAGAAGGGAACACATCGCCATGACCAGGGGGGTACCTGTACAAGCAAACTACATTCATGAGCTTGAAAACAGGAGAATCATGTCAGAATTATGTAAAATATTCACTGCATTTGCTGCATTTTTGGCATTTGATTACTTAACTAACTAATATGATCCTGAAATAAACAGTTAGGACAAATGCATGCAATCTTTACAACACTTCACTCGAGATTGACATATATGTAAACATCATATCTGAATCACAAAAGCAGAAAAGAAAAGGAAATAAGTTTATTTTATCCAAAATAAAGGAATTAAGCTAATGGTTCATGGAGAAGAGCAATAAATCAAAATTAATAAATATGAAAATGGAAAAGGAATACAAATACGAATACGAATGCAAATGCAATTATGAATGCAAATACGATTATTAATATTGCAGTAAATCAATTATTTGCTATTTCAAATCAAGAGACCAATAACCCAAAAAAATTCTATCTTAGAAAACATATAACAACTACTTGAAAATGTAGATGTTTAACCACTCGACAAAGTCCAACCATTAAATTATCAATTTCGCATAGTGTTGAATCGTGTATAATACCATCCATCTTTTCCAGCATCTTTTATGCATGGAAGTGGCGTGAAATTGTCGATTGCTAAACGAGGGTACTGACTCTGTAAAAAGTAGAAGATAAATATCAAGAAATCAAATTATTTCAATTCAAAGAGAAGTACAGATTTTCTGGTGTAAAATAAACAGACCTGGTTAAATGTATGGATCTCAATGTTTGAGTTGGTATATTTTTCTACAATCTACCGTATAAAAAAAAAATAGATCAGCATTTGACCTAAATTAAATGTGGAAAATCATTTTCTATAGGATATAACTGAAGCAGATATGTTTCACCTTCAATGTATCATCATGGGTATTGAAAGAGTTCATTAAAAGCAGGGGAACGCTGCATCCATACTTCTTGTTAAGAGTCTACAGACGATTAGATTTGTTAGTCGCTGGCAACAATGGAACAAGAATGATCAGAAGAACATCTTTGGTGGGTGTAATACCTCAATTTGGATCACAATTAAGTCCAGAAATGTCAAACCATTACGAACTTCAATGACAGACCTACATCACAGAAATATGAATTTTACCTATACATGAGTGAAGAAGAATATACAACAGCAGAAAAACATAATGTATTATAAAATAACAAGACTGCAAAAATATGCTTTGAGAAGTGAATGTATGATAGAACTTTAACCTTCTTTTATGATCAGACCTGAGAACACAAAGCACATAAGAACAGAGTGGGCCAAGCCTAAGGCAATGGAGCTAACAGCCTAACAAGTAGTTCAGGTGATTACTGAATTTCATAAGCACATATTTTAGACAATTGATCAGTCCCAAACTATTCTTGTATTTACACCTATATCCACTTGTCCCATAAATACCAACAGAAAAAAACACAAACACACGAGAACAAAAGCTTTTATTTATTTACTCGTACCACCACCACTACTATTTTTAGTTTGCAAAATCGAAGGATAACAGATTCAATTAATCGAATTCCGAAGCTTCATAGAAATTACACAGATATTAAAACAGATAACGATAAGTTAATTAAATTCATCAGTAAAAAACTGAAAACCATATCATGCATTGCTTACATCTAACATCTCTATGCTGAAAAATTATGGCAGATAATTAAAGATATAAAACCAGTATAATGCTTACTTTGGACCAGTGCATCCCATTGTTGTGCCTAAGCCTCCATTAAGTTTTAACACCACGAGTTTGTCCAACAGCTTTTTAGTCACTGCAGGATCTGCATTAACCAAGATAGTTAATTTTATTCACAATTCTTTGACGAAAATTGATTTGTCAGGTTTATATATTTTTGATAATTGAACTTTAAAATGGGAGGGAGATAAGTACGACTAATATATGAAGATCACCTTCAGGTACAGGTGCTAAGGTATCGTAAGGCACGACCACCTCATCAGTCGGTGTCTGGATCTTACTCCATTCAACATGTTGAGCTTCACCACTTTGATTTTCCAAGAAAAAAAAAAAATTGTCATGACACATATCACAATCCAACTTCAATCAATCGGATAACAAAAGTGAACAACAACGGTAAACTTTTTAATATCCAAAATTCAGAAACAATAACACCAGATTTTTGATGAGCACAGTCCACTTATATCCATCTTCATCATTTCCAAGACACCAAAAAAAAAATGTAGTACTAATCGGACATTTGGATCATGAGATAGGAGTACTGATCCAACATTTTGGATCATGAGACACAAAAACACAGAACTAACATTTTATAAAACAAAAGGCAATGATCATCCCCTAATCCGTAACCACTAACATTAGGTGTCCAATTGATTTTCACTATACCTGAGATAGCGAGTAACGAGGTTGAGGAATCCAGTCTTCTCATTTTCACTGAAAATTGAAACAAAATTCTTCAATCTACTAATCCAGATCTACAATAGTTAAATAAATAAAACTCATCAAATAATTAAAAAAAAAATAAACCTGATTTGATTGAGACCGGAAACAGAAGATTGAAGCTTGGAGATCTTCTCAGTATCAGCCGCACTTAAAGTAGCAGTAGCCATTTTTCAGTCTAATCACTTTTTTTAATCAATCTGAGATTCTGAATTGAAGTTTTGAAGGAAGAGAGTGAAGCGAGGAGATGATAATACTGTGTGCGGTGTTTATATTTGGAAAAAGTGGGGAAAGGGTAATGTTGTAAATATGGAGAGTTTTAGAACAGGTGACACGTGGCGGTAGTAACGGAATTTTATGGAAATTTTTGGTATCCACAAAACGATCGGTCGATGAGAGAGTATACAGGCGAATATGACTCTGTGGGTGGGATTCTGCTTAATTAATCAACTTATAAGAGATTATTGCATAATTACTTAAGATTGATTGAAAAGAAAGTTTTCACTCTTTTACTTCTATTGCATTTATATTGTACACGTACGCCCCATTAATTACCTTTCAACTGATGGAATGTTATTTTATTAATAAGCATTGATGTAGTGTGATGTCAATAATTTAATTAAAAAACTATAATAGTTAAATAAAATTAGAGTTTTATCATTTGAACATCGAGGTGTCAACCGCGATGTATACCCCCCTCAAAATAGGAGGGTCAACATCCAATAAAAAAATCGTGAACCCCCTATTACGAAAGGACTCGTACACTGCAGACATAGAAAAATTCATAAAAATATCATATTTCAATTCCATTTTTGTTATTTGAGATTGAATTATATTTAAGTTCATGTCGAAGAGACCACGAAGGATCTTTATAAAGAGACAAAATTGAATTGAATCTTAAAAAAAGAAAAAGAAAAAATGGTGATCAAATAGAATATTTGCATACTTTTTCACTTTATCAATTTATATTCCCAGAACATATTTTCGTATTAAGCATTTGATTGATGGAGATTAAAATTAAATTTTTAATACATTTTGATGAATTTTGAAAAAATGTGTAATTGAAAAATTATGAATCGCATAAAATATATTTTTAAAATTATTTATTGATTTTAACGTATAGCGTATGAATCACTATTGTGACGGACGCAATATGCACTAAATATTTCGTGTCGCTGTCAGTTGATAGAGACATGAGCGACCAATATTAATCTAGACTTTCTTGGGCAAACTGATTTTTTTTTTTTAAATAAAAAATAAAAGCAAGGACTTCTAAACATAGAAAAGGGTAAAAATGTCAAACGCTCATGTCCTTAAAAGTTAATGAAATGTGTAGTTACAAAGTTGTGAGTTCCATGATACGTGTAGTTAAAATTAATTGTTGACTTTAATTTGAAATTTTAATTAAATTTTAAACCATACCAAACATGAGCTTAATTAGGACTTGTATCTTTGTTATTTGATGAATAAATTTGATTTTTGAGTTAGATCTCAAGTGAGATCTCATTATCTGACGTATGATACACACGTTATAATAGGCAAGGCTCGTAGACTGTCACTCAATCCATTCCCAAGCCACTAAGAAATATATCTCCTACATGTCAAATCATTTTATACCTTCTAATATCTTAATCTTGTTAGTTACGAGCAAAACTACATAACACTAAGGTCCTGTTTGAGAGAAATTTTAATCAAGATTTTAATTAAAATTCTAGCCGTTAACTATCAAATCAACCACCATTTTTTACTTTCCTTCTCACGGGTGGGGCCCACAAGTCGACTATAACGGCTATAATTTTGATTAAAATCCCACAAAAATTGCTCCCAAACACGTTCTAAGAGTTTGTTTGAGTTTTATTTTTAGAGAAAAATGTATTTTTAAATAGTGATTTTTTAAAAATATGGAATTAAAAATTTTTTAAAAAATGGTTTACGTGTAAAATTATTTTATTGGAGAATGTGTAGTTGAAAATGAATTCTTAAAAGAATTAGGATCAAACATAGGCTATATATCAACTTAGATCGACTTTGCCAATGATTCTACAGAAGTCCAAAACTCGAGGTTCATAAGTTTTATCATATCTAAGTTAAAGAATATGATGAACTAGCTTATCCTGCTGTAATTTTGCACTTAGCATACAATGTGATGAGAAAAATTGTTGGTAATTTGTGTAGTGAAAGAGTTGTTTATAATTGACAAAATTAATTATTAAGTTGAATTCGTATGAACGTAATTAAACTCAATATATATAATAGAAAATGAAAGGAAAGGAAGGGAAGGGAAGATGAATGAAATATGATAAAAAATTCGAAGCAAGTGATGAAACACTTTCTCCTCAAAACAAAATTGTCTCGAATGGTGCTAACGGATTATGGCACTTGTCTCCCAAAATACAACAGATAAAATTTGTGGTAAAAATACTTCAAATCACAAGCAACAGCGAAATCAAACAATTTCCTTATCTCTACAAGAAAATATTTTTTTTGAATGAATTTTGGAGAGTTTTTGCAATGATGCAAGACTAGACTCAATGCCAATAATATATGATTCACAATGGACGTTCAAAGGGTTTTATTTATAGAAGATGAGAAGTTGTGAGTAAAGAGGCACGCCATAAATTTAGTAAGCATCAGAAGGGTTGCAACCCTACCTGTCGCTCGCCTGTAACTGGCGCGCTGCTCAAATGTCAAAAGCAGAAGCTCTATCACTCGCCAGCGCTGGGCTGTCGCTCAAGTGACAGTCATATGTGGTGAAAAATCGATTTTTTTCCTTCCAACTTAGGACTACAATTTCTCATTCATTCGAAATTGATTTTGAGATTTCAAATATATTACCACGATTTACTTGATAAGTAGAATAAGTTAGTCTATTTATTTTTATAATTTGATTATCGGATCAAGTTCAAATATTTGGTCAAAGTGGTTTTCAAGTTTATACTTAATCAAATTTTTTCAATCTTTAAACCAAATTCCAAAAATCCTCTACATGAATGAAAATTGAAATATGTTCATGTTATACGAAAATATGATGCATCGTAAAGAGAGAGCAGAAAAACAATGCATTAGGTAGGGTGGCTTCTAGCTTTGAATCATTTTTAGTAAAATACTATCGGATTTACTTGGATAATTGGTGAACGTGATATCTTGAACCATTCAACCGTTGATATAAATCAAGACAACAATACTTACATCGATATTTTCCCTAAATCGTTCATGGTTCTTATGATTTGGTTCATTTTGGTCTTGAACCACTCTAGAAGTTCATAAGTATTTAGAAAATTTCAGTCTCGAACAATTTTCGTTGAAGTTGTCCAATCTCACACTTACATAGGTGACCTCCTATTAAGAGTATTATGTCATACTCTACTTGACTTAACCAGAATATATGAATTATTAAAAACATATATTAACATTTAACATTCCGCAAAAAAACACTTTAATTATCACATGAATGAATTAGAAAGTATTTTCCTAAGCTCTTCATTAAATCTTTGTAACATAATTGTCCCATTAAACCACGATCTTGGGATCTCCAGTCAATAAGGTAGAGTTATCATTACAAAAAATTTTACGTAGTAGGCTTTAATTCAATTCTTTTCGATAGACAACGTACTTGATCTCTTGGTACACCTTTCGTAAGTGGATCCTCGATATTCTCTTTTAATTTTACATAATCTATGTAGATAATACCATTTGAGATTAGTTGCTTAATAATATTGCGTCTATGACGTATATGTCTAAAGTTACAATTATACATTCCGTTTTGCACCTTTCCAATAGCCGATTAACTATCACAATGTATGCCTATTTCAGGTACCGACTTAGGCCAATATAGAATATCTTCCAAGAAGTTACGAAGTCGTTCTGCTTCTTCTCCAACTTTGTCCAAAGCAATAAACTTTGATTTTGTTGTTGATCGAACTATACCCGTTTGTTTTGTCGACTTCATGACACAGCAGCTCCACCAATGGTAAACACATAAACCACTAGTAGATTTGAAATCCTTCATGTCGGGTATCCAATTCGCATTACTCTATCCTTCCAATACCACGGAATATTTCGTGAAGTGTAATCCATAGGTATACTTCAAATACCTAAGAACCCTTATTAAAACTTTCCAATGATCATGGTTTGGATTACTTGTAAATCTTCCAAGTTTATTCATAGCAAATGCTATATCCAATCAAGTGCAGTTTGTAATATACATTAGACTACCTATAACATATAAATATTTTAGTTGTGACACACATTCACACGTATTTTTGATTAAGTGTAATTTGTGTCAATAGGGATTTTCGCAGGACTTTCTTCAAGTGCCTTATACATTTTAAGTACACCCTCAATGTAGTGAGATTAAAAAAGTATAATTTCTTTCGCTATTTTAGATATCTTAATCCTTAATATTATATCGGTCATACTCAAGTCTTTCATATCAAAATGTTTCGTTAACATTCTCTTGGTGTTTAGTATTAACATGTGGTTTACATACATAAATACAATCACATAGGTTTTCTGTGTATGTTTTATGTATATATACTTGTCACACTCATTTATCTTAAATTCATTAGATAACATCGTTTTGTCAAACATTTGTTATCATTGTTTAGGAGCTTGTTTTAATATATACAAGGATTTAACGAGTTTACAAATCTTTGTTTGTGATTACGAGAGATGAAACCCTTCGATTGGTTCTATGTATATCTCATCTTCAAACTCAACATTTAGAAATGCCGTTGCTTCATCCATTTGATGAATCTCAAGGTTATGTAATGCCACCATTGCAATTAACAACCTTGTCAAAGTGATTCTAATTAGGGTGAGCAGGTATCAAAGAAGTCAAGTCATTCCTTTTGTCTATATCCCTATAACCAATCTAGCCTTATATTTGTCAATGGACCCGTCTGATTATTTTTTTTAAAAAAAATCAATTTACGTCCTAAAGGCTTATTTCTGGGAGGTAAATCAACCAACTACCAATTATGGTTTTGCATTATATAATATATCTCATTATAGATAACTTCTTTCCAATGCAGTGCTTCCGGTGTAGACATTGTTTCATCGAAAGTATTTGGATCATTTTCTACCTGTATGTTAGAAAATCCGGGTCAAACAAAGTAGATGTTCTAACCCTTTTACTACGCCTTGATTCTTTCTCATTTTAAGTTCCATTTGTAGTTTCATAAGTACTTTTATTTGAAATTGCATTTTCCTTGTCTTTACATGAAAAACATTCACGAATAATGCTGTATTTCTCGATTCAATTCTGATTCCTTCATGCGCATCTTGAATTTCAGATTTATATAAAAGGAAATGATATGTACTACTATTATTGGTTATCCAATAAATAAGCAAAACATCATCTTATGGCCGATTTTCACTTGTTTAGGTTTAGGTATTTCAACATTAGTCAAATACCACCACACTTTCAAGTGTTGGTAGAACGGAGGATGACATTTCCATAGTTCATATGTAGTTTCTTCCATTTTTTAAAAGGTATCTTATTAAAAATGCTATTTGCTGAAAAAATAGCTTTCCACCACAAGTTTTGGGGTAGATCAGAATTTATCAACATTGCATTCATCAACATTGCATTCATCATCTCTTTAAGAGTTCGATTTCCGTGTTCAACAACACCATTTGATTGTCACGAGTAAGGTATTGTTATTTTATGAATGATCAATATTCTTCAAACCCGTATTCTCCACATTTATCGCTTCGAATATTCTTTATTTGTTTACCGAATTGATTATCAACTTCTGTCTTATAATATTTGAATACATCTAAACCTTCGTCTTTATTTTGTAGTAGAAAGACATATCAATACTTTGTACAATTATTGATGAAAGGTATAAAATATTTCTTACCACCTTTAGTTTGATTTGTGTAGTGAAAGGTTTGTTTCAAATTGACAAAGTTAATGTTTAAGTTTAATTCGTATGAGCGTAATTAAACTTAGGGTGTGTTTGATGGATATTATTTTGGAAGAATATATTTCGGAATAGTAGATTGATGGAAAATGTGTGGTTGAAAAAGAAGGAAAAGTTATTGATGTGATGGAAAATATTATTTTATTGAAAAATGTGTGATTGAAATGAGTAGAAGAATGAGAATGAAAATTTTAATGTGTGTCAAACAGGGGCTTAATATATATAGAATAGAAAACGAAATGAAAGGAAGGAGAATGAAAGATGATAGAAAATCTGAGGCAAGTGATGAAACACTTTCTCCTTTAGATAAAATCGCCCCGCAATAGTGCTAACGGATTATGGCACCCGTCTCCTAAGATACAATTTGTGGTAGTAGTACTTCAAACCATAAGTAACAATGAACTTAAACAACTTTCTTCTCTATACAAGAAAATAATTTTTCGAATTAATTTTTGGAGAGTTTTTACAAGAGTTTTTTCTTCCATTATGATACATGATTCATAATGGACGTCCAAATGGCCTTATTTATAGCAGATGAGAGGTTGTAAGTGAAGAGACATGCCACGAAACTCAGCAACCTTCAAGAAGTGTCGCAACCCTATCTGTCGCTCTCTTGTCGCTGGACTGGCTCGAGCGACAGTCATTGGTGGTGAAAAATCAAATTTTTCCTTCCAACTTTGGACCACAATTTTTCATTCATTTGAAATTGGTTTTAAGATTTCAAATATACTACAACGATCTACTCGAAAAATAGAACAAATTAGTCTATATATTTTTATAATTTGACTATTGAATTATATCCGAATATTTGATCGAAACTGACACAAAGTCACTTTTAAGCTTTTCCTTAATCTAAATTTTTCAATTTTCAAACCAAATTCCAGCAAAATTTTGGTTGTAAAACCTCCCCATCATTTGAAGGAAAGTTGGAGCCTTATACCACACGAGATCCCTTCCAAATAAGATTTTCCGTTGAGAATTTTTTATTATAAGGTGGATCCTTTAGTGGATTTTGAAGTTAATCTTGACAATTTCACAAGTTGAGCCAAATATGATCAGTTGTGGCGAAATTTTTTTAGATGAGTGACATCCAATAAACTACTTGAATGCTTTATCAAAAGCTAACATGGATATTAGAAATGTCATTGAATATGGCGGAGATTTAGTGACCATCAAAGTAGTTTATTTCTTAAGAACCGAAAATTACAATTTAAATATTTAGCAACAAAATCTGGAATCAATACTGGATGTGAGACGTAGATCACCACTAAGCAAAATAGCAGTCAAGATGACAATTAAAGTGAAAATAAAAAGAAAAACAGGAGTAAATCAAGGTTTAAATCTCGGATAAGATGTCAAAAGTAATATGGGTTTGGAAAACTATGACACTTTATAAAAGATTTAAACGAGAAGATAAATTTGCAAAATCAAAAAAGAAGAGAAGAAGTTAATGTGACTATAATCCAGAAGTCTATGTTGTGTTAAATGCTCTGATAGAATTCCTAAAACAAATATAATGCGAAATAAATTTTTAAAGGAATGGGTGTTTCTCAAGCTATAACTTTCACATGTCACCAGATAAACACGGGAGTGTAAATTTGTGTGGAAAAAAAAAATGAAATAGGGTTAAATCAATCAATAACCACTCAATTTTGTACTTGGTATCATCATGATCACTCTATTTGATTTTATTTCACCATAGCCAAGGACGGAGGTAGGGGTGGGCTGGGCTATAAGCCCAACCCTACTCCCAGCCTAGAAGCAAAATTTTATTAATATTTGGTTAATTGAGTTTAAATATTTGGTTAATTGTGTATCATTTCAATTTTAGACTTGGGTTGAAAATGAAGTTAATTGGGCTAAAATTAATATTGGGCGGGAGAAATTTTATTCTTTTTAGTTTTTCAGCATGATTTTACTTCTGAAATGATGTTATTATCAAAATAAGTAATATGTTATATATCTAATTTTATTAGTTTAAAAATATATTTGTTAAAACTTTGTTACGAGTGTTTAAAAATACATTATGACCAATGTTTTAAAAACTGACATGGTCATTGATCCGAAAAAAGTGAAGGGTCAAAATGTTCAACCGATGTCGAACCGGGATCGAACTGAATGCAAGAAATACATACAAAAATAACAAAATACTATGAAAACGATAATTTTTTTTTCATATTAATAATTCAAAGTAAATCTAGCTTTGTTAATTAGATTCATTATCCTACAATTAGTCTCGATACTTCAAAAATTAAAAATCAATATGTTAAAATAGTTTAAACTTATAGAAAATGATATCTAACATTAATATATTAATAATCAAGTGCGATTTAAGTTAAATTTGAAAATTAAATAAATGAAAGGATGAATGTGAATATTACAATTTAATTAGTTGAGATTCAAAATCAAATTAGTCAATTAAACATACATTTGAAAAATGATTTTGATGGGCATTTTAACGTTTTTTTGTTATGTCACTATCCCACATTGGAAGTTTGTGAAATCATTTGAGAGAAGTTCATCTATAAAATGAGCATGTTCTATGAGCATTTGAATTGTAATTTACGAGGTCTATTCATGAAATTAAAATTTTTAAAATGAAAAAAGAAAAAAAATCGGGAAAAAACCAAACCACGACTAGTTCACTGGTTTACGGTTGAACTAGCCGGTTCAGTGGGTTTTGAGCGATTTGTCATAATCAGTTAACCGGACATGATTTTCCCCGATTTTGGGTCCGATTTTTGTCTTACCATGTGGTTTAAAGCATCTTTTATAGTATAAGTTCATTGAAAAAAATTAAATTTCAGCACAGCCTAATGTATCTTTCTGGCTCCGCCCCGGACCATAGCCACCAAATTTTATACTTAGTGTCACCATAATCACCAAATTTGATTTTATTTTATAATTACTATCAAATTTCATATAACGTTTCACCATAACTACCCAATTTCATATAACATTTCAACATGATCACCCAACTTCTTTTCACAATTTTCATTAATTTTAAAATGGGTAAGACGATAACTTTGCATTATATATCTATAAAATAAATTTAAAAAATTAAAATAAAACTTATTTTTTAAAAAATAAAATAAAAACTTATTTTAAAAAAAGTTAATTAAAAAATAAAATAAAAACTTATTTTTAAAATAAATTTTTAAATTTTTTTTTTCGTGTATAATACAAAGTTACCGTTTTACTTAGTTTAGAATTAGTAAAAATGTTGAAAAGAAATTGAGTGGCCATGGTAAAACGTTATATGAAATCATGTGGTCATGGTAAAACGCTATGAAATTGGGTGGCCGTAATGAAATAAAATCAAATTTGATGATTATGATGACACTAAATATAAAATTGGGTGACAATAGTGAAACAGAATCAAATTGGGTAATCATGATGACACTAAATATAGCCCCTGTTTGCCCCCCATTAATTTAAATTTTTGGGGTAGATAATTTTTAGAATAGTGATTGATGGGAGATGTGTGGTTGAAATTTTTTTGATTTGTGTGTATTATTATTTTATTTGATGAATAGATGGTTGAGATGAAGAGAGAGAAAAAATTAATGTAATGGAATGTGATATAATAGGGGGCAAACAAGGGCATAAAGTTGGGTTGTTATTAGTTGATTTAACCCAATGAAATATGTTGCAATGACAATGACATTTTTAGTAATTTAATAGGCAATGAACTCACATATTGCTATAACCTTGCATGTAGTAGACAATGCAACTCGAAACAATATGCATGAGTTCATAAATTGAGAATGATAAGTTACATCAGAAATATGCATATGTGTGGTCCGTTTGATAGGCAAATGTGAAAAAAAATTTCAATTCCTTGTTAGTTGGAAAATAAAAATCCAACAAACTCATATGAATTCATTTTTATATGAAAACAAAGAAAATGCAGCTTAAAGTGGTTGTACATTGAAATTCGATTTCCATTTCCACGTTGCAATCAAACGGACAAAGTGGAATTCGTTTTTCTCGAATGTGACATTTTTCATGGAAAAGTTTGCAATCAAACAGAGCCTTAAAAGAAAAGAAAATAAGATGTTTTGTTTGGGTCCGTTTGATTGTAAATGTGAAAATTTGGTAGAAAGAAAATGAATTATAAGAAATTGAATTGTCTAGAAATTATTTTACTTGAATTGTAATTAATTGTATTTGATTAATATAATTTTTCACCTAAAAAATGTTGAAAGTTTGGTGTCCGTTTGACTTTATTTTTCATGGAAATTATCCATTAAAATCATAATTTTTTTACCATTGGATTTAGCATTTGTTCCAATTGCCAAAAAAAAAAAATACCGAATATCATTCGTTTGACTTTGTTTTACATGAAAACTTTCAATAAAAGTGATAATTCTTTTTACCATTGTATCCAGAATATTTTCCAATTGCCAAAAAAAAAAAAATCAAAGAAAAAGCTGGAAAACAGAATTCCTGCCAAAACCTAAAGAAAACAAATTCCTCAATTGCCAAGAAAACAGGTGCATGGCTGCTGGGGGAGGAAAACAATTTCTGGGGAAAATAAAGCGTATCAAACGCTACAAATGTGTGGAAATGGAAAAGCTTTTCCATTTTCCATGGAAAATGGCTCAATCAAACATGGCCTTATATTTGAAATGGGTAGAAATAAGTAAGAAAATCATTATTTAAGAAACAATTTTCCATAAAAATACATTGTTAAATTAATTAATTTAATTACGTTGTTGTATTTTTAAAGTTAATTCCATTAAAATTTTAACACATTTTTCTTTCTCTTCTTCTTAACCACACATTCTCTAATAAAATAATATTATACGAAAATCGAAAATTTTTACTTTTTTTTTTCAACCACTCATTCTACCAAAAGATATTATTTCAAAAATTAAAATATCAAATAATGGGCCAAACTAGTTAGTGTTTTTTTTTAAAAGGAAAAAAATTCATATATAAGATCTACCATACATACCATTTCAAAAATAAGAAAATAACTTTGAAATTTCTAAAATCAGATATTTTAACACACACACACACACACACACACACACATATATAGTTATCCCTCCCACCTTCACCACCCCTATCGCTTCGGCGACTACTCTGATTTCGGCCACTATTCTGGTGATCGTTTCGGCGATTACTTCGATTCCGGCTATTATTCCTATCACTCCGATTCCGGCTATTACTCCAATTCCGGTTATTATTCTTGTCCGATTCCTGTGACTATTCTGGTGATCGTCACAGATTTATATAATATAGTCACAAATTCACAATTTAGTTAGTCACATATTATTTTTTGGTCACAAATCATAATTTTTTACGGCCACAGCTCAAAAATTTTATAGGTCACAATTTGTTTATCAGTCACGGATCAAAAATTTCGTATGTCACAAATTATTTCGAGGTCACATATAAAAATTTTTGTATGTGTCACAAATTTGTTCGAGGTCACAAATCAAAAATTTTATAGTTAACGGTTTATTTTATTGGTCATGTATTATCAAATTATTGGTCATAACTTATTTCTCGGTCACAAATCAAAAATTTTATAGGCCACGAATTCATTTTTCGATCACAACTTAATCAATTGTGAGTCACAGTTCGAATTTTAAGGTCACAAATTATCCAATTTTAAGAGTCACTGGTGACTGGCCACATGTCAACTAATGGGTCACATACCACCATCACCTCGAATATCTCCACCGCCACTTGCAACCACCCTCACATGGTGGCCAACGCCGTCACCACCACACCACCACTATCGATGCCGCCACCAACAACCACCTCCATCGCCACCAGAAACCATCACCACCAAACATGCCAACAACGAACAAACCACATCTTCAACTAAAAAACCATCATCGCCGTCACCTGCACCCCGACACGACAACCACCTACAACAAAAAATGACGACTGCCACCGCCGTCGCCGCCTGCACCACACAACGACAACCATCAACAAACATCCCTGCCCCACGTAGTCCCACCCACAACCACTGTCACTGCCACCGCCACCTCCACAAAACACACCCAAAAATTCACATCAGATTTGGATTACAGATACATACTTCTGAATCACCACCAAAAGACCACAACTACCACACAAAACCATAAAAATAGGAGCAATCGTGCTGATGTGCAAGGCTCTGTGCAAACCCAGTGCAGCGATAGCGCCCATCGCTGAGGGAACACCTATGGCTGTGCGAATACACTAGTGAATCTGGCTAACCTCGGCACGAACACCTACAGCTCTGTATTTAGCGTCGATGTTCACAGTACCGCTGTGGGCACAACCATTTTTTGTCGGTTGGAGCAGTACTCACAACGAAGATGGTGGAGTCACTTGTTGTCTCGCTGCTGTGGGGGTCGATATTTTTCTCCAGAACACCGCTAGATGGAATCCCCTTCAGGAAGCCCTACTTGGCCGCTGCTCCATCAAGTCTCCTTCGTTCGAATCTCATCTATCCTCCGGTTCTCCGCTTCGTAAGCCACTACTGTTCCTATATGAGCGTCGTTGTTCCAATCTGCGCCGGTGAGGGAGAAGTGAGAAACTGAGAAGGAGAGAAGTGAGAGACGGGGAGGGAGGAAATGAATTTAGGGTTTAATTTAATAGACATGAAATTAAAATATTATATATATATAATTATAATCCGTATCTAATTAAAAATATATGATTTTTGAAAATTAACACTTGAAATCTGATTTTGAAATATAGATATTGAAAAATAAGGAATTGGGTCATTTGCACAAAAAAATATTTCATTGCAAGTTAATCCACGAGATTGGGATGGCCTTCGGCACGTGATGTTCTAATCAATCCGAATTAGGGTTTTTTCTGAAACCCTAATCCATGTGCAGCCGCTCCTCTGCACCTATATAAACACACACTCGTCACTCATTCCTTACTTCAAAATCTATACCCCAGCCGTTCACGGATACAACCTCCCTGCCCGGCGCCGCTCTAACGTATTGTGTATGGCTAGAGTTTATAGTCTTTTACACCTGCTTTTTGCAATTATAAAAAAATTCTTCTCTATGGAGCTTTAAACCTATCGTAACGTGAAGTTTCGACATGGATGTTCTCCTTCTGTTTTATGCTACTATGATTTTTAGTATTTTTTATTTATAACTAATTTTAGAGATGGAAGTGATGATTTTTTCCCCAGATGATTCGAAGCTGAAATTACTGAGCGCCTTTTCTTCTCCTCTTATGGGGAGATTCAAGCCAATATTCTGATCCATCTTATATATATTTATATTTTTAAAACTATTCTTCTGGATTGATTTGGATTTACAGTTTGTCACTTTGTCCTCAACCGAATGGGTGGTGTTCAGTGATATTCTGGTTAAAATTTCACTTATTCTGAGTCTTGAACAAAGCACCAGAACTAGTCTGGTATTCGATTCTAGCTACTTCAATTTTAAAATTATTGGCATTTTGGTATTTCAATTAAATTAGTTATATATTTGTACAAATTAAAAAATATATTTTGGATAATTAACGTTTGCACTTTGCATCGACTTTGATTTTGGAAATTTATGCAAAAGCACTTTGCAGTTCTTTTCAAGTGTCAAAAAATCAATTACAATCAATCAGTTTTTGGTTCATTTTGAATCAGAAGAACCATTTGGGAGATTAGAGGTTTTATTTTTCATGGGAAATATTTCACCACTTTTAATATTTTTTTAAAATTCAAGAAAATATTTTGTTTGGTAATTCAATCTTTCTTATCTATTCCTCTCTTCATATACCCATCAATAAAAAAAAAAATTAAATGGAAAATTAAATAATCAAACATTTTTAATTAATAATTTTTATCAAAAAAGTTTTGAGTAATTGAATTATTTAAATTTATTTTATTTTCATGTAAATTACATGTTTGTAATCGCACCAGAAAGAAAAAAACATTTTAGTGCCTTTTGATGTAGTTAAAAAATTAGTAGGAATTGTAAGTCAAAAATAATAATTAATTTTAATTATATATTTTATCAAATTTTTAGATATTTAATTTTCTGGGAATGGATTTTGTGAGTGAAAATTGATTGCTGAATGAAAAGTGTTGTGAGTCTAGTAGAAATTATCCTTTGCATAACTAAAAATAAATTTTAAAGAGAATAGCTTAACTTTACAATATGGCGAACAATTTCGTCACGGAACGATTGAGATGATGAAATTCATGATAAGACGGCGAGTTTTGGAGTCGAGGCGGCATGTGGTGAAGATGAAGGCAGCTGTGGTGGTAGGTTAATTTGGGTTGGGGTGATGATGGTGCATTTTTTATTTTTTTAGGGAGTGGGGGTGTGGAAACTTTTTTTTTTTTAATTTAATTCAAAATTATCATTTTATCCTCTTTAAATTGGTTAGAGTTAATTTTTTGAGTCTGCCAATTGTCAAATTAACAGAAATTATCCATTGGACTTCAAGTGCTAGTTTTTGAAATGTTTCGTGCTGTGACCATCACAAATTAAAAGTTTGGATCAGCTTTGCAAAAAAGTGAAATGTTTGGTTCCGTAGTTGTAATTTTCCCTTTAGTAATTTAAATATTTTAACTTTTAGTAATTTAAAATTTTAAAAAATTATAAATATTTAAAAAGGCATTACAAAGCTTCTAAGTTAAAAATAATAATTAATTTTAATTATGAAATAACAGGTACCGTTCTAATACCACTTGATGGGAAAATATTTAGATTCACGTGCGAAATTAATCACAATAATAAGCAACAATTTACTTTTATTGTTTCTAGATGATTAATTAATTGATTCAGTTAAATCATATGTTTAAACAATCACAATAAACCAAAAGCAATAAATAAATATCAACATCAAATATGATCATAGAGGAAAACCCTTCCAACGGGATTAAAAACCTTTGGGCACATTGTCAGTAAAATCCACTCTAAACGATATGACTTATACTACGGTCAGACTTGACTAACTCTTAGCACTCTCTGACATTCTTCCTGTAATGACCAATGACTTCCTTGCATTGCGTGCTGTAGAATCTCTGGAGTCGTCTATTTCCTGTGGATAATCGAGACCGACCTCGTTCTCTTCCCATCGGAACTCCGATCACCTTCCTGGATTTTCAGATCTCTGATAGATACTTTGAAAGTGGGTGGTTTGGTGTTTAATCAATGATTTTATTTGTGTTTTGATCTATGGCTAAGGTAAGAAATATTTGAATATAGATATGATCTTCAAATTATGTTTTCTTAACTTAATTCAAGGCTCAACCAATGTTGGAACAATGCTTTGGATAAACTATATGAACAATAATTTTGGGGTTGAACCAATAGAATTGATGGAATGTGTTTGTGATCTTCAACAATGAGATCTCTAAAGAAAAAAAATAATTCAACACACCTTTGGACAAAGTAAGGCATGCATATTTATAATGGATAGTGTTTGAGGTTGTATAGGATAGTTAAAAGTATTTAAAATCGCGAATTAGAGTTTCTTGGAAAATTAGGGTTTTGCTGATGCTCCCCTGATGTTGCTTGAGTGAAAGGTTGGCATTAGGCTAGCATCATCATCATCATTGTTTTGGGCTCTCGAGCATGATCTTGGCGTTGAGATAGCATCATTCTGGAAACTTAAATTCCTTGTTCTATACTCGAACTTTAGGACTCCTAAATGATCTATACCACCAACCCCCATCTCTTTGACTTTATTTATAACTCAAATAACCTAGATTTTGTCAAGGAATAACCAATTACAAATAGAAGACCTAACAAATTACATATTTCATGAAACTCACAATTTTCGATTATATATTTTATTAAATTTTATCAAAAGTTACTAAAATTTCGTTTTTAGTCTCCATCAAACAAGGATAGGATGTACATTACTCTCATTGACATAACTTCTACATTTTAGCAATTTTTCTTAGAAAAACTAACTATGAACGGCCCATTTTTTATAATTAGTTAAAAAAGTTAATAATATGTATGTTAAAATTAGTAATTAATTAAACAACACGGTTTCATATTTTTATCAACTTATTGATAACGTATTTCAATTTTTTTTTTAATCAAAATTTATTAAGAACTTTATTTTTAGCAAAATCAAGAGCTTGTTTGGGAGAGATTTTTGGGGGAAGAATTGATTTTGAATAGTGATATGATGGGAAATGTGTGGTTGAAAAATAAGAAAAAGTTATTGATGTAATGGAAAATATTATTTTATTGAAAAATGTGTGGTTAAAAATGAGAATTGATTTACTGTAGAAAAATTTAATCTCTTCCAAACAGGGGCCAAATTGAAGTTCATTATTAAAATCTTGTTTGACAATCATTAGAATGAATTTTTTTTTTTTGGAATAATGATGTTTGGAGAAATGTATGATTACAAAGTGAGAATTTTTTTTGAATTTATGTGCGAATGTGTGATTGAAAATGAGTTTCAATTTTTTTAATGGTTGTCAAACAATGGTTAAATTTGACTGATTTTTTTAGATATATTTGTTTGACATACATTATTTCAAAATAAATTATTTCAAAACCCGTTTTTAACCACATGTTTTTCAATAAAATAATATTTTTTATCACATCAATAACTTTTCCTTACTTTTTAAGCACACGTTTCTCATCATATCACTATTTAAAATAGATTCTTTTCTCGATAATATCCATCAAACTTATCAACTTTCTCTTTTAGGTCCTGTTTGATAGCCTAGAAAATGGGTGGAAAAAGAAAATATTTTCCAACTTTAGCCAATTAAGGGTGTTTGATAACACAAATTTGCCTGACTTTTGTTTTTCCCACTTTTTTCTAGGTACAACCTTTTTATGCACATTTGCTTGATTTTGTTTTCCCACCTATTAAATGGGAAAGCAATTTCTACCCTTTTTTTAGTAATGGCAACAAATTCTATCATTCATTGTAAAAAAAATTTCACTTTTGTTGACAAATTCTATACAAAACAAAGTCAAACGAATGTTATTCAGTATGAACATTTTTTCTAATTTTTTTTACTTTTTGGTAATTGGAACAAATTTTAGATGCGATGATAGAAAAATTACCACTTTAATGGACAAGTTCCATAAAAAATGAAGACA
Source organism: Fraxinus americana (assembly GCA_035079005.1). Taxonomy (NCBI): domain Eukaryota; kingdom Viridiplantae; phylum Streptophyta; class Magnoliopsida; order Lamiales; family Oleaceae; genus Fraxinus; species Fraxinus americana. Next base: position 26,683,188 of record CM068718.1, on the reverse strand, counting down.
AACGAACGCCAAACTTTCAACATTTTTCAGGTGGAAAATTATACCAATCAAATACAATTAATTACAATTTCCAATAAAACAAATTTTAGGCAATTCAATTCCCAATAAAACATTTTCTTTTCACCCATTTTTTACCTTTACAATCAAACGGATCCCTACTTTCCTTTGGAGGAAGTCATTTTTATTATAATTTTATTTTACTATCAAAATAAGCCATTTATTTCGATTACAAACATACTTTTTAACTAACAACTTGATTTAATTTAAGGCTCTGTTTGATTAGCCATATTTTCCATGGAAAATGGAAAATTTTTTCCATTTTCCATCTTTTGCGCTGTTTGATAGCCTAAATTTTCCACGGAAAATATTTTCCCCTCCCACCCGCCACGTCAGCATTTTCCACCAAATCATTGAAAATATTTTCCCACCATTTTGGTGGGAAAATATTTTCCGGCCGGCTGCTCAACTTTTTTTTTTTTTTTTTTTTTTTGCAATGGAAACAAATGTTATGACCAATTGTAAAAAAAAAATTCACTTTAATGGACAATTTTCATATAAAACAAAGTCAAACGAACACTAAACTTTGATGAAAAAAATGATTTTTTAGGAAATAATTTTTTTTTCATTTTTTTTTTTACTTTTTGGCAATGGAAACAAATTTTATAATCAATTGTGGAAAAAAAATCACTTTAGTGGACAATTTTCATGAAAAACAAAGTCAAACGAATAGAAAATTTAAAAATTTTCCGGGTGGAAAATTATACCAATCAAACACACTTTAAATCATTTTCCCTACAAAATATTTTCTAGGCAAATCTTTTCCCTGTAAAACATTTTCTTTCCACCCATTTTCCACCCTTGCAATCAAACGCACCCTAAATGTAAACGTTTTAAGCTTAGCCGAACATCCTCCTACGCTCTAAAGGGAATTGGAGATGGAAGCGCAAGACGAATCAGACCTCGAAACCTTCCTACAATGGGCGGCTGCTCTCGGAGTATCAGACTCTCCTATTAAGAAATCAAAAGTTTCCATCCGTCCACCTTCTTCTTGTCTGGATCACTCTCTATCCGTCTCTCATTTCGCTGACGCCGGCGGGTAATAAACATATCACGATTTGTATACATCTGTAAGTATGCACATGTTTGTGGGTAATTATATGAATGTAATTACTATGATGCAGGAGAGGATTAGCAGCGGTACGAGATATTATGAAAGGCGAGTTAATTTTGATAGTTCCGAAGGAGGCTTTGATGACGAGTGAGAGTCTAAGAAGCAAAGATCAGAAACTCTCTGCTGCTTTATGTAAATACCCAAAACTCTCATCTTCTCAGGTACGTTTTCTTTTAGAAATTTCTACGCTCTCAATTTATTGGCTTTGATAAATTACTAAATCGGTTTTTGTAACGATTCTTTGTCATGGTTTTAAAAATTTTCTGTTTATTTTGTGGGATTGAAGCAAGGAGTTGAAAACTTAGAGCATTGACTAATTTTGGTGAATTTAGTGGATAATGAGAAAGGAAGCTCAAATTCTTAGTTTATGTTGATGTGTTTAACCTATCAGACAAAAAAGTTGCTGACTTGTTTGCTATTACTAGCCACAATTCTTAGTGTGTTCTATCTTATAAGTAGCATCACTTGTCTGTCACGGTCTGAACTTAAGCTTGGATCCTCACCGTAACTGCAGCTCAGAAAATGGAGACTTCCAACTAAAATCAGCTGAATTAGTAACCAATAAAACAAAAAATAGAATGGGAATGGGATAAATGAGAAAATTAAGAAGGCGACGAGGAAAGCTGGTGAATGATTTCTACAAATTCACTGAAAATATCAGATTACAGTCAAAATCACAGACCCTTCTTCCTTTGCAAATGGAGGTTAATATATGCCAGTGCAAGTCATGCTTTGACAAAAGAAAAAAAAATGCAAAAAACGATTTTTTAATTACAATTTATTAATTCAAAACGACACGATTTTGCTTAAGTTTGAACGACACCGTTTTGAATTCCAAAGTCAAGTAATTCTGTTGCCTTCTTCTTCCTCTTTTCTTTTTGGTTTTGCTGGTTCTGCTCCTCTTTTTCCCCAGTTGCTTCTCACATAACAACCCTCCCCCTCACATTAATCTTGTCCCCAAGATCCAAATGCTAGAAAGTGAGTTCTAACCCATTCAGCATCCTCCCAGGTTGCACTGTCTGGTGATGAGCTCGACCATGTAATGAGCCATTGTACTTTGTTCGATGTCTACACTTCACTAGCCCGAATTGTAAAATGGCTGGAGGATAATGACCTACCTGTAGCTATTGCTTTTCCTTTGGAAGTTGTAGCACTGACATCGCGTTGTCTCGAAGTTTTTTTTTCCTTCAATAGCGAAACATGGAAAATTGGGTGAATATTAGAACCTTCAGGTAGTGCTAATAGGCAGGCGACTGTCCCTATCTTCTTAAGGATTTGATATGGACCAAAGTATCTAGCACTGACTTTTTGGTTTTGCTATGTTCCACTGAATGTCGAGTACAAGGATGTAGCTTGAGAAAAACCCAATCCCCATCTTCAAGGGACCTCACTGCCCTGTTTTTGTCTGCGTAATTTTTCATCCTAATTCCTAGCCATCGCCCGACATAGGTTCTCCTTTAGCTGTTTAATTTGTATCTCCGCATCTCCACCACTAGCCTCTCTATTTCTGTTTTCTGAATAAAAGGGCATCTATAAGGCCTTGTTCCAAATGGTTGTTCTCCATCTTCCAATGGGGTATGGTGGTCATGTGACCTAGGAGGTGGCAACCCTATTGGTTCTTCAAATACCTCTATATATTGGCTAATAACCTCGGTGATTTGGCATGGAATTTCTTCTTTCCCTTTCTCCACAATATTGTATAAATGCCCAGCCACTCCATAATTGTACCTTCTAAACAAATTCTCCATTTCCTCTACTTCCATCATTTTAACGTGTAGTTCTGAACCTTCATTCCTCAAGATGGTCTCTTCCCGTAGGTGTTTGAACTTCACATATCCTTGGATATATTCAAATTTTGTGAGGCCAAATTGACTCATCCAGTTCACCTCCAATACCATGTCACTACCTCCTAGCTTCAAAGTTCTCAATTTATACTGGAACTCCCAGTCATGCACCTTCCAAACCAGTAGTTGATTCAAAGCCTTACTCTCTAGCTTTTCACCATTAGCCACTCTCATTGTTATGATTTTGGTTTCCTCAGTAGTGTACTTCAGCTCCTTAGCCAGTCTCTCATTTATGAAGCTATGTGTGCTTCCACTATCTATTAAAATAGATATCCTCCTCCCCTTTAAAATTCCAGGAATTCTAATAGTTTTATGCCCTGGATTTCCTACCAAAGCATTGATAGAAATCTCCATAACTTCCTTTTCATTTGATTCAGATTCCCTTTCCTCCTTTGATTCAGTATTCTTACCAAACGTCTTACACAACTCTTCAGAGAAGATTCTCCAATCTGCATTAGGGTGTCTCGCTAGGAAACCATCGAACCAAATGTCCGCTTTACCTTTCAAATACATTTCAGCAATACCCAATCTCAACTCATGTGGGATCTGATGAAGTTGAAAATACTCCCTAGCTTTTCTAAGCCATTCCTTAGGTTCTTGTCCCCCAAAGTGCGGAAAATCAATCTTAGACAACCTATTATTCCCCTTCAAATCCCCTCTAGTATGAGTACTACTTTCAGTGTTACTAGCTCCTGAGATAGGTATTACACCTTTAGATCTCACCTTAACCACAGTTTCTTCGACTCCTTTGTTTTTCTACCCCATTTTTATATTTGAAGACACATGGGTCAACATGGCCACTAAATTTTCATATTTATGATTCATATCTAACAACGTAGCTTCAATTTTTTCCCGTCTATGCCCAATTACCTGGAGAGTTTGATCAGTGGAAGCCAACTTGTTAGCCTGTTGGTAACAGCTTTAAAGGAATTACCCAGAAGAGCAATCTCCAGATCCAATTTCTTCAAGTGTTCATCAACCGCCTTCGACCTTGTATCCATGATTATCGATTGCCCAGTATATTATGCCTGCTCTGATACCATTTGTCACGGTCGGAACTTCAGCTTGGATCCTCGCCGTAACTGCAGCTCAGAAAATGGAGACTTCCAACTAAAATCAGCTGAATTAGTAACCAATAAAACAAAAAATAGAATGGGAAATGGATAAATGAGAAAATTAAGAAGAAGGAGATGAGGAAAGCTGTTGAACGATTTCAACAAATTCATTGAAAATATCAGATTACGGGCAAAATCACATACCCTTCTTCCTTTGCAAATGGAGGTTAATATACGCCAGTGCAAGTCGTGCATTGACAAAAGAAAAAAAATGCAAAAAACGATTTTTTAACTATTACAATTTATTAATTCAAATCGACACCATTTTGCTTAAGTTTGAACGACACCGCTTTGAATTCTAAATTCAGGTAATTCTGTTGCCTTCTTCTTCCTCTTTTCTTTCTGGTTTTGCTGGTTCTGCTCCTCTTTTTCCCCATTTGCTTCTCACGTCCCGGGCAGACCATCAGTCTTCTTGCCGATTCCGTTAAATGTGTTCACACATTCATGAGCAAGGGAGATGGTATTGAACTTGTTCATCTCATCCCTTAAGTCAGTTAAGTTGATCATAGATTGGCACAACCAAATTGAAAAGATTTTATTACTGCTGTTTGGCAAGAGTATATTATGCAGGTAAGATTTTCAAATGGTGCAGGTATTGGCTGTTTCACTGCTGAACGAAGTGAACAAGGGGAAGGTTACTAGGTGGTACCCTTACCTAAAGCAATTGCCTAGAAGTTATGACATACTTTCGAGTTTTGGTCGATTGGAGATAGAAGCTTTACAGGCTAGTTTCTGGCTTTATTCGAAGATTTGGCTGTTGAATGTGGTAGAATTAATTATTTTTAAACTGTTCATTATGAATCATATGAGAAAGATATGACGTGATTGTGATGTAAATTGATTATAGATGGATGATGCGATCTGGACTGCTGAAAGAGCAGTTGAGAAGGATAAAATGGACTGGAGAGAAGCTACTGCACTTATGGGTGAACTTAATCTCAAGCCTCAACTCTCGACTTTTAAGGCATGGCTCTGGGCTTCTGCAACTGTAAGTTCATGGGCCATTTGCATCTTAAAAGTTTTTCGTCCTTGGTCCGAAAATGAGGTTTTAGGCACGCGTATTCAGATTTTTGAAATATTTATCTTTCTTCATTCAATATTTTCATTCTTTATATACTATACAAAATCAATGATTATGAGATGCCATTTTGACAATACTGTTCTCGGCTTTGGTCTCAGTTTCCCGCATTGCTTGTTATCTAATTATTTGGTAGAAATTTGCCTCTGAAATTTTATATTGCATTGTGTGCAAAGATATCCTCACGCACAATGCACATACCATGGGATAGTGCAGGGTGTTTATGCCCTGTGGGAGACTTCTTTAATTACGCTGCGCCTGCAGAAGAACCATATCATTCAGAAAATAAAGCATGTCAAAATGTGTCTGCCCTGCATGATACCTCCCCTGGGAAAGTGCAAAATGCAGGGAACTCAGTAGAAGAGCCGTTTGATGCCCATGTACAGAGATTAATAGATGCTGGCTACGAGGAAGAAATTGCTGCTTATTGCTTCTATGCTAGAAGAAACTACAGAAAAGGGGATCAGGTATTGCTCATAATGCTTCTGTCTTTTCTTTTCATCAACTGTGTTTATGGAAAGTGTTGTCCTGTCAATAGAAGATATGAAATTCTTTTTTGCTTCAAGTTTAATTCATGTCTGTTGAGCAAATTCTAAATCAATTTGGGTGCTAATCAATATATTACTTCTCTAAATGTTAAAAAAGTTCGTTATTTGCACGATTGATTCAATTTGAGGCTGATTGTTCTACAAGCATTAATTGTGTTGTTTACCTCCTTTAGTTTTTACACCCCAAGGCTTTTTTGAGTCACTCACTTGATGAACAATAATGTTGACATTGTTTGGTCTGTTGTGTTTTCATGCATAAGATCACAGGAAAGATGACGCCTACTATGGTTATATTTTGTCCTCAGTGATTAATCCCTAATTTATAAAGATGCAAGTGATGTGGACTCTGGTTCTCTAAAAGTCATGGAGCCACATTATCAACCTTCTGCATTGTCCTAACAATGACTGAAACATTAGTTTTTAAGTGTTCAAATTGAAATATGAGGAAACTCATTTCATCTCCCATTATGGCTTCGTACTAGCGTGGATGCTATATGAAAGTTGAGGTATACTGATGGCTTTAACTCATTTTTCCAGCATGGATTCTGCCAGAAAAAAAGAATGAAAGTGATCTGCTTTTCAGGGAAAGATTTTTTTATGGAAGAATTCTGAAAATATGTCGTATAGGTTCCTGAGATTAGCAATCGGCATAATATGATGAGAACTTTGATTCCTAGATTTCTATGCTAAAATCCTGCTTTTGAGGATTATAGCTCCTATTTGAAGACCTTTGAAACTACCAAACAGTGATAATTAATCTGATTGTTTCCCTGGGCATGAATAGGCACAATGTGAAGTAAATTTATGATCACGGTACATGCCTCAAGAAGGGTGTAACAATATAAGCTCCAAAATATCGGAGTAGGGTTAAAATTGAAAGCTCAGTTTCTGCAATCTAGTGAAAGGAAGCTAACAACAAGAAACTCAAACAATTTGAATCGTATTCAACAAGGTAACCTCAATCTCAGTTTTTATATATAAATGATGTGAGAACATCAGTTCAAGATATTTGAGCTTAAAGATATGAAAGTTTTGAAGTATGCTTTCTTCTGTTCTTAGCTCGTCTAATGTCTTTGAATTTGGAATAAGATATGTAAAAATATAACGGTCGAGATAAAGAGTGGTAGGCACCATAAAGGATGGTATGCAATAATTGATATAGCAAAAAAAATGAAAACAAGAACTATTTAAAGATGGGAGGATAACATTAGCAAGTTCAAAATTATAATCTTGATCAACTCATCTCTGGTCCTTTAACTGAGTTTTGAGTGTTAAGAGCTGTCTCAGAAGTTTGTGTATCACTGTGAAATTTACAAAGGGTACCATATTTCATAGAAAGCCTACTTCTAGACATCTGTAACATATTTTGATGCCTGAAACTGAATTATGAGAGTTTGTTAATTTGTTTTGCATGTTTGAAACCATATTGGGGACTATGAAACTCACAAACACATGCACGACCTTCATAGATAGGGTTTATAAATGATTCGTGTCAATTGTGGACTAAGGCACAATCAACTATGCTGACTGAATAGAATGGCTTGTATCCATATAATTGATGTATACTTTGCAAGTTGTCATTTTCTTTTCACGCTTGATATTTTTGAACAATGTATTGTTCATTATAGTATATGACGTGGGAATTGTGGCATATGTTCCTTCTCATGCGTTCTTATTTTAATTTATAGAAATCTGTGGCTGTGGACTGATGTCAATACGCAATTCTTTTCTTGTTCTGCAGGTTCTTCTAAGCTATGGTACGTACACAAATTTGGAGCTTCTTGAACACTATGGGTTTCTTCTGCATGAAAACCCGAATGACAAAGCTTTTATTCCTTTAGAACCCGACATGTACTCCCTTTGTTCGTGGCCGAAAGATTCACTATACATTCACCAAGACGGGAAGCCATCTTTCGCCTTACTAGCCACAATCCGGTTGTGGGCAACCCCTGTAACTCACCGGAGGTCAGTTGGACACATTTCGCATTCAGGCCATCAGATTTCAGGAGAAAATGAGGTCACTGTATTGGAGTGGATAGTAAAGAACTGTCGAGCACTGCTCGGGAATTGTTCGACCTCAATCGAAGAAGATGAGTTGTTGCTCAACACTGTTGACAAAATTCAAGACTATAATACATCGATAGATGTCGGGGACGTTTCCCGGGCGTGCATTATCGAGCTTAGTGCTTTCTTAGAGATGAATGATAGAAAACAATGTAGCCAAGTACAGATGTGTAGAAAGACGAGGTCAATTCATAGATGGAAGTTAGCAGTTGAGTGGAGATTAAGTTACAAGAGAATTCTATGTGAATGTATATCTCACTGTAATGAGAGATTAGAGTATCTAAATCTCAATGAGTTAAACCAAAGGAATTCTGATTCTATTTAAACATGTTAATTTTGTATTTGCACATTAATTATTTATGTTCATAAACAGTGAAGGCATGCTTAGTAAAAAGAATTGCATAACATTAAAAAGTACTAATGAAGAAAAATGAGTTAAAATTCTATTCGTTATACAATTTATCTTGTATGGTGAAGCTATAGGTTTTAATTCTATTTATGCATTTGTTTTTGGGAGGGCTCCAAATTATAATTTTTATATATTTACTTATAACTAAAACGTGGAAATAAATTTGTTGTTACCTTCAATTTCTTACCTATCAAATATCGATACATAGTCATGAGAAAATTGTATAATCGACCCAGTTGAAATTTAAATATAAGAAGTTTTCAAGAAAATTAACTTCCAAGAGACGAGGACAAGTAAATTTTACATGTTCAAAGGAAACTGTCTTTGGTTTGTAGTATTGAACAAAAATTGCACAATTTAATAAGATTTTAATAGGTTTGACATGAGACTTTTCAGATTTGATTTGAGCCCTGCCCTCATTCAAATTTTTCTTCTTCATAAGGATTTTCCGAAAAATAGAAAAATAAATGAAAATTATAATTACCCATCTATGTATGAAAATAAAATATTGGTACACTTAGCAAACAAATATTTATTCACGAGGTGCAAAGTCGTCGTCTTCAAATATGTTGCACGACATTCTTCGTAATATAGTCATGCAATTAACCAATTTTTGATTTGTGCGTAAAAATAAGAAAGAGCTATTCTTTTAAATCTTGAAATTGAAAATGGTTTTAAGCATGGTATTTTGCCATCTTTTTAAAAACAAGCTTTTATATCTCGTTCGAGGAAATTAAATCCACCAGACTGTATTAAACTGATTAAATATGTAAATTGAACTAAATGTTGGGGGATTGAAAAGTACATTCTAGAGGTTAGGGGACAAATTTGTTAGGAGGGCTAAAGGTGAGGATTAATTCTGCAGATTTCCCAAAAAATAAAGAAAAACAACAAAATAACTGTTTAGGACTTGAACCTTTGTGCTGAAATACCCAATAAAAAACCTTAACACACTAAGCATCAGTAATTTATGTACATCAAATTTTATCAGTTTTCTAAATTTCAAAAAATAAAAATTGGGCCCCAAAATTATGGACAGAGGCAGCGGCCTCTTGGTAATGGGTAAAATCTTGAGGAAACTAGTTGGAAAATTACAAAAAATCAGGTGTTTAAAGATTGCTTTTTAAAAATCAGATGAAAAATTTATTTATTCAAAAATCGGGTAATATATTAAAACCCAGCCCTAATTCCAAACAAAACCTAAATCATTTTTCTTCTATTCCTCCTCCTCTTCGATTCTCAATTCTCGTCTCTCTCTATACCCTCTTCCTTGCCGCCGCCGCCGCCGTCGCCATTGAGGAGCGCCCACTACTGGAGGGTCGAGCAGCGGCGTCCCCGTTATTGTCCAATCTCGCGCATATCTCCCTCACCGTCGCGAGACAACCCAGTTTTGCGCGCAGATCTCTCTAATTTCTTGAAAGAACTGTGTGAGTGGAAATGGCAGATCAATATTTGATGGCCGATCTAAGGCAGTGCGTCAACGGTAGGGCCTTGTTCCCACTCTGGTTTCATACTGGCGCCACAATTTGTGGTGGTGTATGCTCGCTTTGTTGTTGCTCGAAGATATTTAGAGCGACGGGGTGGTTTTCATGCTGATGTGGTTTTCAGCAGTGGCGGAGTGGAAGTGGTTGTGGCGGTGGCAGAGGTGTGGGCTGTGGGCGCGTTTATGTTGGAGATGTTTGGCATTTGTGACCTATAAAATAGGAAATATACAAGTGATTGATGGTGGAGATGGTTGTCAATGGCTTTCTTGGTGCTGTTATGGCGGCGGCGGCGTGGTGAGGGTGGTCGAAAGTAACCAAATGTTTGGTAATTTGTGACAATTCTCAATTGTGACCTAAAAATTTAATATTATGTACCTCAAAAATAATGTGGCCAACTAATTTAAAAATCTGTGACCTCGAAATAATATGTGACATACAAATTTTTTGATCTGTGATATCGAAATAATCTGTGATCAATTAATTTTAAAATATGTGACATGTGACATATAATTATATATATGTGACCATTAATTATATAATTGTGATTTTATTAATAAATATTTTTAATTAATTAACTAAAACCTGATTTTTGCATTAGTCAAACTTAAAACCTAATTTTTGAATTGCGTATAGTTAATCCCTGACTTTTGAACTCTTCCCCAAAGTAGTTTGGGTTGTGAACCCAATTCTTTGGACTCGTGAAAATTGGAGGGTGGACACGCTCCATTGGGCCGTGACTTCGCTTAAAGATTTAATTGCACAAAGTGGAAATTACACGACAATAGGGGTTTTAAAATGTGGTTATTACATAAATTCAGGTGTTTAAAGATTGATTTTTAAAAATCAGGTCTAAACTTTATTTATTAAAAAATCAGGTATTATATTAAAACCCTAATTGATAACCTAATTTCTCTCTCTACTCCCTTCCCCTATCTCTCGCACCTCCCCTCATCTTCCCCATTCTTTTCCTCTCTCACGCTCGTCATCGAAGAAGACCGTCCATTGTCGGAGACCACCTCCCAGAGCACCCGCGCCGCCACACTTTTCCCTTCTCGGTATTGGTGGTAGCAGGCAGCCGTTTTATCTCTGGTTTGATTTGGTTGTGTTTGTAGTTGTTGGTGATGGATGTGGTGGTGTTGATGTTAGCGGTGCTTGCTAGGTGGTGTTGGTCTTGGTCTTGGTGGCCGCAGGTTACGATTTTGTGTGGTGTATGTGGTGGTAGCGGTGTTGTGGTGGCGATGGCAGTGGGCCTAATGTGGTGGTTGTGATTTTTGTTGGCAGGGATGGAGACGACGACGATGATGGGATGGGATGAAGAGCGTCCGTGACCAACTATTTGGTCGATTTGTGACCAAATATTGGTGGTGGATCAAGATCGGGGGATGGGAGTTTGGGTGCATGTGACCAATTATTTGGTTCGCCTTCGTTCTGTTGCCCTCATTTCTCTCTCCAAAATGTTTTAACTTCTTTGTTGTCAGTGGTGGTGATTTTGTGAGGGTGGTTGGCAGTGGTGTTGGATTTAGTGGTGGCGGCTTTGTTGGTGGTACTGTTGTGGTGCGGTGGTGGCAGATCTGGCGGGTATGTTGGATCTGATGGTGATGGAGGCGATTGTTGGCTTGGGCACAGTGTTGTGTGCTATTAAGGTGTTGGATCATGATCGGAGGTGAAAGTGGGGTGTTGGTTAATTTGTGATCAACCATTTTGTTATCTGTGATCTAAAAATTATATAATTTGTGATTGTAAAAGAATATGTGATCAACTAATTTGAAAATCTGTGACTGTGTGACCTATAAATTTTGAAACTGTGATCGACGAATTAATTGTAACCTACAAATTTTTTTATATGTGACCATTAAAAAATCTGTGACCAACTAATTTAGAAATCTGTGACCTGCAAATAAACTGTGATCGAAAATTATTTTTTAACTAATTCATTAGATATTTATGACCAAATTGCATATAATTGTGACCTTAACAATTGTCGGAATCGGAGCAGTCGCCTGAATTAAGCTACGGCATAACAGTCACTGAAATAGTCGTCGGAATTAAGCGCAGTCGGAGAACAGTCTCCGGAGTAGTCGTCACCGGATAGTCGCTGTAGCAGTAGGGGTGGTGGAGTGGAGGTGGAGGTGTGGTGCGTTAATTATATTATGTTACAATTAAATATTTAATTAATTAATTAATAAAAACCTGATTTTTGCAAGTTTGAAACTTAACACCTGATTTTTACAATTGTCAAAGTTAATACCTGATTTGTGAACTCTTTCCTTTAAAAATTACCATTTATAAATCAGCTATGAAGTTTATTTGTTTACATATCAGGTATTAATCTAATAATTAAATATTAAATATCTCAACCTATTTAAATTCCAAACTCTAAAAATTATTTCATTCTATTCTCACTCTCACTATTCATCTTCTCACTCTCTCCACCTATACACCCTCTTAATCCGACGACACACCCACTCTCGGAGACCGTCGTCACACACGCGATGGCGACGCACCTACTGTCGCACACACACTTTCTCTTCTCACTCTCTCACTCCGGAGCATCGCGCCAACTTACAGCGACGACCACCCACCGTCAAAGATCGTCGTCGCACACATTTTCTCTTCTCACTCTCTCTCATTACCAGAGCATCGTGTTGAGCACCACCTCACAAAGGCGTTCCACCCATTGCTGAAGATGGCGGTATTGTGAGCGACCCTGCTAGAGATGTCAATGGGCCGAGCCGAGCCGACTCTGCCCTTAAACCCACGAGCTCTGCTTGGCTCGTGGAGAAACGAGCCACGAGCCGAGCCGAGCCAACTCGTGGCTCATTTGCTTGTGGCTCGTCAATTTTATTTTTTTATTTTTTGCTTTTCTTAGCTTTTTTTCACGGGCTGCTCGTGAAAAAACGAGTCGAGCCGGGCTCGGCTCATGCTCAGGCTCTTTTTTTATGAGCCCGAGCGGCTCTTGGCTGCCCCGCGATGCCGCTGCAATGACATTGTGCAATTGTGACAAGTCACAGATTTTTTTGTTGATTTTTTTGGTTGTTTTGGTCGTTGGTGATTTGATTGGTTGTTGGGTTGTTAGTGGTTGTGGATATGGTGCGATAGGGTGGTTGTGGTGGTTTTTGTTGGTAGTGGATTGGATCTAGTGGTGGTGGTGTTATGTTGTTGTTGTGGTAGTGTTGGCCATGGCGGGACGAGGGTGGTCACAAGTGATAAGTGCATTTTTGTGCACTTATTCGGGCCCATTTTACTAGGTTTTTGTGTCATTTTAGTATTGTATTTTACTTAACTTATATTACTTTTATCATATTTCAGTTTTGGACATGTTTTGAAGCAATTGGAAAAGAAAGAAGGATAAATGGGTTAATTGATGAAGCTTTGAGGACCAACATGCATATGGGGGGAAGTTGAAATACTACAATTGAAGTAAATTAATGAGGAGGACCAAGATGGAAGAAAGAATGAAGAAAAGGGCGGAAAAGAAAAATGGAGAAAATTTGGCCTGGGCAAGCTTCCATCCATTTTGCCTGGGCAGCCGCCCGAAATAAAATTTATCAACAGAAGCTAAAACATTAGCACAGGCGAGCGCCCCATTTTGTCTTGGGCGCTAGCCTGTGCCATTTCGGGAAAAAAATTCTGGTTTCCTAATTCGACTATAACTCTTATGGAAACGAATCTTGAGGGGTATTTTAAAACCCTAGGGCCGTCCAAAAGTAGGGGAGGAGATTGGAGAAGACTTTGGAGAGCAGAAAAGAGGCAAGAACGCGAAGATCAACTCCAAGAACACGAAGATCCAATTCAAGAATCGAATTGGTGATGTCGTTCTTTATTTATTTTTCTGATTTTCTTCTTCCCGCCATGCTAGGCTAGATTAATTTTGTGCTAGGACTAGATGAACTATGTAATATGATTTTTATTTCTTAGTTTTATATTCGTGACAATAAAAACACGTTTTGGGATATTTGAATGATTTATATGAATTTATTTTTCTCCACAATTATATGCGCAATGATTGTGTGAATTTGGTGGCTTATTTCATGCATTCGAAAGAAGGGGAATAGGTTCGACATATATAAATTATCATAGGGTCCGATAGGGGATAGAAATATACCGCTATGCCTTATGTGAATCTTTAAGTGTTCATAAAAACTCACGCATTCTTGTATATTTGCATCCGTCATAGAAATATAGTCGGGTCGCATATTTGAATAGGTTTAACTCTACTCGAGAGAGATTGTTAGATAATTTAGGAGCATTGATTCTTCTTTATTCCAACCGTGTGTCAAGATGTGAAACTAAGTTTAAAAAGATTATTGCATAGGGATTCGTGATCCTAGTACATTCATCACATATTAGGAAAACTCAAATTTACATCCATTGCCAAATTGCATTTAGTTAATTCATTCATTCATATTTGCATGTTTAGTATTAGATTAGTTATAAATTTATCAAAACAAACATTCTCATCTTTTTATAGTTTCGGTTAAGGTTTCGGTAATTAGAATCAAATTAATTCAATCTCTGTGGGTACGATATCCGAAATTTTCAATTCCACTTTATTACTTGTTACGAACCGTACACTTGCGGTGATTTAAAACGAACAATTATTTTCGTGAACAAGTTTTTGGCGCCGTTGCCGGGGGTTGATTTTAAGTTTGATTTATTTACTTAGACACTAATTCGAACTTGTCTTTACTTTTTATTTATTTATTTATTTATTTATTTTCAGCATTTCTATTTAGATTTATCTAAGAACTACTGTCATTTTTTCTTCCTTTAGGTTTGCATGCTAAGATCGCTTAGCGGTGAACTACTTCCAGCGGATCTGGAGATTGAACGAACTTTTCATCGCAGGCAAAAGGAAGTTAGAGCGGCACAGCAGGGAAATCAAGAACAACTACCAATGGCAAATCAACATGTTGAACCAATGAGGAATCCTGCAGTTCTAGGAAATGCTGAGGAAGGAGAAGATGGAAATACATTGCTTGGGGATTTTCTATCACCCTTCGTTGTTCAGAGTCAATCCAGCATTGTGTACCCCCCATTCGAACAGCCGAATTTTCAGCTGAAAACTAATGTCATCCAACTCTTCCAGAATGGGCATCAGTTCTACGGGTTGGCAAATGAAAATCCACATACACATATATCCCGGTTCTTGGATATGTGTCAACACTTCAGATACCAAGGAATATCGGAAGACGCTATCCGACTTAGGTTGTTCCCACACACCTTACGAGATAAGGCACTCGAATGGTTGGATTCACTTCCTGTGGCAAGTATTACTACTTGGAATGATCTGGCTCACAAATTCTGCACTAAATTTTTCTCTCCAGCCAAAGTAGCAAAGATGAGGCATGAAATATCAATCTTCAACGGGGTAGTCTGAGTCATTTGATGAAGCTTGGAATAGGTTCAAGAACATGCTAAGGAAATGTCCCCAACATGGTTTCGACAGAAAGACACAGATCAGATTTTTCTACACAGGGCTACTTCCTTCCTTTAGGAGCATGGTAGATTCATCATCCAATGGCTCCATAATCACAAGAACCATTGATGGAGCATGGGAATTGTTTGAGAGAATGGGGAACACTTCAGCTATGTGGTCTTCTGAGCGTGTGGGTACTAATAAATCAGCTGGAGTCTACGAGGTAAATACTTACTCGGCCTTATCTGCTAAGATTGATTCCTTATTTCACAAGGTGGAGAGCATATCACAAACAGTAAATTCAGCACAAGTCAAAAAGCCAAGTTGTGAGGAGTGTGGAGCAGATCATAACACATTAAATTGTCCAATTCTGGCACAAGGTATGGAACAAGTGGAGTATGCCCAGTGGGGTCAACATCAGCACAACAACCTCCAAACTGACACTTACAATCCGGGGTGGAAAAATCATCCAAATTTCTCTTGGGGTGGAAATCAATATCAGAACGAAAATCAAAATCACAATCGAGCTCAAGGGCAGTTTCAGCAAGAGAAGAAACCCCAGTTGGAGGAGATGTTTGCAAAACTCATGGAAAAGACGGATAAATACATGGAAACAACTAACCAATTCATGAGAAAGACTGAAACAAATTTCCAAATTCAGGGTGCTGCTATTAAAAACCTTGAAACTCAAGTTGGGCAGATTGCACATGTTATAACAAGCAAATTACCAGGTGCCCTGCCAAGCAATACTGAGACTAATCCAAAGGAGCAGGTAATGGCCATACGTATTTTGGGGAATGTAGGAATTGAAGATCCATCTGTGAACGCAATCACCACCAGGAGTGGGGTGCAATTGCCAGAAATTCATGTCAAGAGACCTGCTGTGAATAAGGAAACAGTACCTTCTTCAGATGAGGAGCAAGTGGAACAGACTGAACAAATGATAGAGACATCTACCAAAGAAAGTTCAGATACACCAAGGGTTAAGGCAACCGTTCCTATCAATCCTTACGAGCCTCCTATTCCATTCCCACAAAGGTTGAAGAAACACCAGCGAGACCAACAATTTGAGAAGTTTTTGGATATGCTAAGGAAGCTCCACATTAATATCCCGTTCGTAGACGCAATAAGACAAATTCCAAACTATGCAAAATTTCTGAAGGATATGATATCAAAGAAGAAAAAGCTTCTAGAATATGAAACGGTAGCACTGACAGAGGAGAGTAGTGCCAGATTACAAAAGAAACTGCCTCCAAAGCTCAAGGATCCAGGGAGTTTCACATTACCTATTTCAATGGGAGAAAATTTGGTACTTTTAATGCTTTATGTGATACGGTGCAAGTATTAATTTGATGCCACTTTCTATTTTCAGAAACTTGGTGTGGGAGAGGCTAAAGCAACAACGGTGACTCTGCGGTGGTGATAGATCCCTTACCCACCCTAGAGGGATTATAGAAGACGTGCTAATTAAAGTGGGAAAATTCATCTTTCCAAATGGATTTTCTTATTACGGACATCGAAGAAGATAGAAACATTCCAATAATCTTGGGAAGACCATTCTTAAGAACAGTCGAACCTTGATCGATATGGAGAAATGTGAGCTAATCTTGAGGGTAGATGATGAGCAAGAAGTTTTTACATTATATAGTCCATCCAAACAACCATCAGCCCTCGAAGAGTGTCAATGTATTAATGAAGACAAACTATCCCTTCAACAAAATTGCCAGAAGAAGAAACCAAAATTAGGAGGACTTCTTGGTAGAGACGAAAACGGTGAATTCAAAGTTTGGAGGGCTAACAGAGGATGCAAAGCTGGAAATTGCAAGGTGTACAATGGTGAAATCCTTCGACTTGAACCACCATGAGCTTATCGAAGTAAAGTCGGGCTATAGACTATAAACTTAGCGCCGGGTTGGGAGGCAACCCAACAATTCTTCCTTTTTATTTATTTCGTATTATGCATTAGATTATGAATTTTTTTTCTCAAGTTTTTTTTTTATAATTTTTAATAAGATTACGTTTTCATCGTCTCTACAGGTCACAAAAGAATTTATACATGGTCCATATTTTTCTTCCTTCATCGTCTTCAAATCCATATCTACAGTGATCAGGGAAGTATCCCTAGTCCCTTGTTCTTTATCTTTTGTGAAATTGTCCTTAACTTTATGTGTTGCTAAGTTGGCATTTTGTTATTCTTTGAACATTGAGGACAATGTTCTATATAAGTTTGGGGGTGAAAATATTTCATTCATCATGTTACTGCAGTTTTTGTGTGATTGTTTCGTGTGATTAAAAAAATAAAAAAAAATAAAAAAAAAATCTTTTGTGAAATTTTCTATTAGTTACTTTCAGTTTTTAGTTTTCAGTTGTTTATTCTCGAGCATTAATTTAGAATTTTGTGTGCTTGTGTGGGTTTGATAACTTCGCCGACCATGATGTGAATATTGGACTAGGTATGAACTGTGAATGGTGAAAATAGCGCACTATTAGATTAGTCAAAGCTTGTGAATGCTAAACTTGACATTTTTAGTGCACAACACTCATGTTTACATATTGAGTTGATGATTTGGTTCATTACTTAGAAATAGTTGAACATAGTGAATAAACCCGAATAACCTCTTTTGTGCTAAACCAGTAAACCATGGTCCATTTTTAGAATAGTTTGGAGGTAGTTGAATGGTTGCAAGGGAACATTGAGATGAGTAGGGGTTCCGTGCATGATATTTATTGTGTGGATTATCTTAAACCAATGAGATGAAGACGAGGTGAAAGTTTTAAGTTAGAGGTTAGTCTTAGAAACTGGATGTCTAAAAGAAAAGGGGCATTGCATTAATCTTTGAGTAAATAAAAATATCTTTTCGAGCCTGTATAACTCGAGTGATTAAGCCTGCAAGGGTTTAAAACCTGGTGCCCTATGGTCATCTGACTTGGGAGTCATCGGCCTAAAACTCGTTACAAGGGTTATATAGAAAGCAAATGAGAAGATGTTACCAAAAAAAAAGATAAAAGATAAAGAAAAAAATATGGATGAATAACATACATACATATATGTATGCATTGCATTAATTAAGCCCCAAACATTCGGTCAATAAAACTATATCTCTAATACGAGGCGAGTAACTTAGTTTAATTTTTGAGGTTGAAGTAATCAAAATTAGGAGAATCTCTACTCATTAAAATGTGAATTTGTAATAGTCTGATACATCCGAACTAAGAGAGGGCAAGGAGTAGATGTAAATGAGTTCAACTTTAGAGCACATCCCGGGATAATAGAATGAAAAGAATTAGTTTGGGGGTGTGTGCATCTCTCGAGCGAAGTAAAGAAATATTTGACTACTTTGGGTCAGGTGTTGAGCTAATCATGATCTTAATATGTTAGCATGAGTTTTCACACACATACACGTCAAGTTATGCATGTAACATGTGGAGATTGATTTGATTTTGCACGAGTGTAGTTGTTCATCTTGTTTAGTACTAAGTCCAATCCTGAGACACGGTAGGTCATTAAACCATGTTTTATGTGGAATTAAGTTTTAGTTTTGTTCGAGGACAAACAAAAGCTTTAGTTTGGGGGTGTTTGATAAGTGCATTTTTGTGCACTTATTCGGGCCCATTTTACTAGGTTTTTGTGTCATTTTAGTATTGTATTTTACTTAACTTATATTACTTTTATCATATTTCAGTTTTGGACATGTTTTGAAGCAATTGGAAAAGAAAGAAGGATAAATGGGTTAATTGATGAAGCTTTGAGGACCAACATGCATATGGGGGGAAGTTGAAATACTACAATTGAAGTAAATTAATGAGGAGGACCAAGATGGAAGAAAGAATGAAGAAAAGGGCGGAAAAGAAAAATGGAGAAAATTTGGCCTGGGCAAGCTTCCATCCATTTTGCCTGGGCAGCCGCCCGAAATAAAATTTATCAACAGAAGCTAAAACATTAGCCTGGGCGAGCGCCCCATTTTGTACTGGGCGCTAGCCCAGGCCATTTCGGGAAAAAAATTCTGGTTTCCTAATTCGACTATAACTCTTATGGAAACGAATCTTGAGGGGTATTTTAAAACCCTAGGGCCGTCCAAAAGTAGGGGAGGAGATTGGAGAAGACTTTGGAGAGCAGAAAAGAGGCAAGAACGCGAAGATCAACTCCAAGAACACGAAGATCCAATTCAAGAATCGAATTGGTGATGTCGTTCTTTATTTATTTTTCTGATTTTCTTCTTCCCGCCATGTTAGGCTAGATTAATTTTGTGCTAGGACTAGATGAACTATGTAATATGATTTTTATTTCTTAGTTTTATATTCGTGACAATAAAAACACGTTTTGGGATATTTGAATGATTTATATGAATTTATTTTTCTCCACAATTATATGCGCAATGATTGTGTGAATTTGGTGGCTTATTTCATGCATTCGAAAGAAGGGGAATAGGTTCGACATATATAAATTATCATAGGGTCCGATAGGGGATAGAAATATACCGCTATGCCTTATGTGAATCTTTAAGTGTTCATAAAAACTCACGCATTCTTGTATATTTGCATCCGTCATAGAAATATAGTCGGGTCGCATATTTGAATAGGTTTAACTCTACTCGAGAGAGATTGTTAGATAATTTAGGAGCATTGATTCTTCTTTATTCCAACCGTGTGTCAAGATGTGAAACTAAGTTTAAAAAGATTATTGCATAGGGATTCGTGATCCTAGTACATTCATCACATATTAGGAAAACTCAAATTTACATCCATTGCCAAATTGCATTTAGTTAATTCATTCATTCATATTTGCATGTTTAGTATTAGATTAGTTATAAATTTATCAAAACAAACATTCTCATCTTTTTATAGTTTCGGTTAAGGTTTCGGTAATTAGAATCAAATTAATTCAATCTCTGTGGGTACGATATCCGGAATTTTCAATTCCACTTTATTACTTGTTACGAACCGTACACTTGCGGTGATTTAAAACGAACAATTATTTTCGTGAACAAGTTTTTGGCGCCGTTGCCGGGGATTGATTTTAAGTTTGATTTATTTACTTAGACACTAATTCGAACTTGTCTTTACTTTTTATTTATTTATTTATTTATTTTTTTTTCAGCATTTCTATTTAGATTTATCTAAGAACTACTGTCATTTTTTCTTCCTTTAGGTTTGCATGCTAAGATCGCTTAGCGGTGAACTACTTCCAGCGGATCTGGAGATTGAACGAACTTTTCATCGCAGGCAAAAGGAAGTTAGAGCGGCACAGCAGGGAAATCAAGAGCAACTACCAATGGCAAATCAACATGTTGAACTAATGAGGAATCCTGCAGTTCTAGGAAATGCTGAGGAAGGAGAAGATGGAAATACATTGCTTGGGGATTTCTTATCACCCTTCGTTGTCCAGAGTCAATCCAGCATTGTGTACCCCCCATTCGAACAGCCGAATTTTCAGCTGAAAACTAATGTCATCCAACTCTTCCAGAATGGGCATCAGTTCTACGGGTTGGCAAATGAAAATCCACATACACATATATCCCGGTTCTTGGATATGTGTCAACACTTCAGATACCAAGGAATATCGGAAGACGCTATCCGACTTAGGTTGTTCCCACACACCTTACGAGATAAGGCACTCGAATGGTTGGATTCACTTCCTGTGGCAAGTATTACTACTTGGAATGATCTGGCTCACAAATTCTGCACTAAATTTTTCTCTCCAGCCAAAGTAGCAAAGATGAGGCATGAAATATCAATCTTCAGTCAGGGTGAGTCTGAGTCATTTGATGAAGCTTGGAATAGGTTCAAGAACATGCTAAGGAAATGTCCCCAACATGGTTTCGACAGAAAGACACAGATCAGATTTTTCTACACAGGGCTACTTCCTTCCTTTAGGAGCATGGTGGATTCATCGTCCAATGGCTCCATAATCACAAGAACCATTGATGGAGCATGGGAATTGTTTGAGAGAATGGGGAACACTTCAGCTATGTGGTCTTCTGAGCGTGTGGGTACTAATAAATCAGCTGGAGTCTACGAGGTAAATACTTACTCGGCCTTATCTGCTAAGATTGATTCCTTATTTCACAAGGTGGAGAGCATATCACAAACAGTAAATTCAGCACAAGTCAAAAAGCCAAGTTGTGAGGAGTGTGGAGCAGATCATAACACATTAAATTGTCCAATTCTGGCACAAGGTATGGAACAAGTGGAGTATGCCCAGTGGGGTCAACATCAGCACAACAACCTCCAAACTGACACTTACAATCCGGGGTGGAAAAATCATCCAAATTTTTCTTGGGGTGGAAATCAATATCAGAACCAAAATCAAAATCACAATCGAGCTCAAGGGCAGTTTCAGCAAGAGAAGAAACCCCAGTTGGAGGAGATGTTTGCAAAACTCATGGAAAAGACGGATAAATACATGGAAACAACTAACCAATTCATGAGAAAGACTGAAACAAATTTCCAAATTCAGGGTGCTGCTATTAAAAACCTTGAAACTCAAGTTGGGCAGATTGTACATGTTATAACAAGCAGATTACCAGGTGCCCTGCCAAGCAATATTGAGACTAATCCAAAGGAGCAGGTAATGGCCATACGTATTTTGGGGAATGAAGGAATTGAAGATCCATCTGTGAACGCAATCACCACCAGGAGTGGGGTGCAATCGCTAGAAATTCATGTCAAGAGACCTGGTGTGAGTAAGGAAACAATACCTTCTTCAGATGAGGAGCAAGTGGAACAGACTGAACAAATGATAGAGACATCTACCAAAGAAAGTTCAGATACACCAAGGGTTAAGGCAACCGTTCCTATCAATCCTTACGAGCCTCCTATTCCATTCCCACAAAGGTTGAAGAAACACCAGCGAGACCAACAATTTGAGAAGTTTTTGGATATGCTAAGGAAGCTCCACATTAATATCCCGTTCGTAGACGCAATAAGACAAATTCCAAACTATGCAAAATTTCTGAAGGATATGATATCAAAGAAGAAAAAGCTTCTAGAATATGAAACGGTAGCACTGACAGAGGAGAGTAGTGCCAGATTACAAAAGAAACTGCCTCCAAAGCTCAAGGATCCAGGGAGTTTCACATTACCTATTTCAATTGGAGAAGCTGGTACTTTTAATGCTTTATGTGATACTGGTGCAAGTATTAATTTGATGCCACTTTCTATTTTCAGGAAACTTGGTGTGGGAGAGGCTAAAGCAACAACAGTGACTCTGCAGCTGGCTGATAGATCCCTTACCCACCCTAGAGGGATTATAGAAGACGTGCTAATTAAAGTGGGAAAATTCATCTTTCCAGCGGATTTTCTTATTCTGGACATCGAAGAAGATAGAAACATTCCAATAATCTTGGGAAGACCATTCTTAAGAACAGGTCGAACTTTGATTGATATGGAGAAATGTGAGCTAATCTTGAGGGTAGATGATGAGCAAGAAGTTTTTACATTATATAGTCCATCCAAACAACCATCAGCCCTCGAAGAGTGTCAATGTATTAATGAAGACAAACTATCCCTTCAACAAAATTGTCATAAGAAGAAACCAAAATTAGGAGGACTTCTTGGTAGAGATGAAAACGGTGAATTCAAAGTTTGGAGGGCTAACAGAGGATGCAAAGCTGGAAATTGCAAGGTGTACAATGGTGAAATCCTTCGACTTGAACCACCATGAGCTTATCGAAGTAAAGTCGGGCTATAGACTATAAACTTAGCGCTGGTTGGGAGGCAACCCAACAATTCTTCCTTTTTATTTATTTCGTATTATGCATTAGATTATGAATTTTTTTTTTCTCAAGTTTTTTTTTTATAATTTTTAATAAGATTACGTTTTCATCGTCTCTACAGGTCACAAAAGAATTTATACATGGTCCATATTTTTCTTCCTTCATCGTCTTCAAATCCATATCTACAGTGATCAGGGAAGTATCCCTAGTCCCTTGTTCTTTATCTTTTGTGAAATTGTCCTTAACTTTATGTGTTGCTAAGTTGGCATTTTGTTATTCTTTGAACATTGAGGACAATGTTCTATATAAGTTTGGGGGTGAAAATATTTCATTCATCATGTTACTGCAGTTTTTGTGTGATTGTTTCGTGTGATTAAAAAAATAAAAAAAAATAAAAAAAAAATCTTTTGTGAAATTTTCTATTAGTTACTTTCAGTGTTTAGTTTTCAGTTGTTTATTCTCGAGCATTAATTTAGAATTTTGTGTGCTTGTGTGGGTTTGATAACTTCGCCGACCATGATGTGAATATTGGACTAGGTATGAACTGTGAATGGTGAAAATAGCGCACTATTAGATTAGTCAAAGCTTGTGAATGCTAAACTTGACATTTTTAGTGCACAACACTCATGTTTACATATTGAGTTGATGATTTGGTTCATTACTTAGAAATAGTTGAACATAGTGAATAAACCCGAATAACCTCTTTTGTGCTAAACCATGGTCCATTTTTAGAATAGTTTGGAGGTAGTTGAATGGTTGCAAGGGAACATTGAGATGAGTAGGGGTTCCGTGCATGATATTTATTGTGTGGATTATCTTAAACCAATGAGATGAAGACGAGGTGAAAGTTTTAAGTTAGAGGTTAGTCTTAGAAACTGGATGTCTAAAAGAAAAGGGGCATTGCATTAATCTTTGAGTAAATAAAAATATCTTTTCGAGCCTGTATAACTCGAGTGATTAAGCCTGCAAGGGTTTAAAACCTGGTGCCCTATGGTCATCTGACTTGGGAGTCATCGGCCTAAAACTCGTTACAAGGGTTATATAGAAAGCAAATGAGAAGATGTTACCAAAAAAAAAAAAAAAAGATAAAAGATAAAGAAAAAAAATATGGATGAATAACATACATACATATATGTATGCATTGCATTGATTAAGCCCCAGACATTCGGTCAATAAAACTATATCTCTAATACGAGGCGAGTAACTTAGTTTAATTTTTGAGGTTGAAGTAATCAAAATTAGGAGAATCTCTACTCATTAAAATGTGAATTTGTAATAGTCTGATACATCCGAACTAAGAGAGGGCAAGGAGTAGATGTAAATGAGTTCAACTTTAGAGCACATCCCGGGATAATAGAATGAAAAGAATTAGTTTGGGGGTGTGTGCATCTCTCGAGCGAAGTAAAGAAATATTTGACTACTTTGGGTCAGGTGTTGAGCTAATCATGATCTTAATATGTTAGCATGAGTTTTCACACACATACACGTCAAGTTATGCATGTAACATGTGGAGATTGATTTGATTTTGCACGAGTGTAGTTGTTCATCTTGTTTAGTACTAAGTCCAATCCTGAGACACGGTAGGTCATTAAACCATGTTTTATGTGGAATTAAGTTTTAGTTTTGTTCGAGGACGAACAAAAGCTTTAGTTTGGGGGTGTTTGATAAGTGCATTTTTGTGCACTTATTCGGGCCCATTTTACTAGGTTTTTGTGTCATTTTAGTATTGTATTTTACTTAACTTATATTACTTTTATCATATTTCAGTTTTGGACATGTTTTGAAGCAATTGGAAAAGAAAGAAGGATAAATGGGTTAATTGATGAAGCTTTGAGGACCAACATGCATATGGGGGGAAGTTGAAATACTACAATTGAAGTAAATTAATGAGGAGGACCAAGATGGAAGAAAGAATGAAGAAAAGGGCGGAAAAGAAAAATGGAGAAAATTTGGCCTGGGCAAGCTTCCATCCATTTTGCCTGGGCAGCCGCCCGAAATAAAATTTATCAACAGAAGCTAAAACATTAGCCTGGGCGAGCGCCCCATTTTGTACTGGGCGCTAGCCCAGGCCATTTCGGGAAAAAAATTCTGGTTTCCTAATTCGACTATAACTCTTATGGAAACGAATCTTGAGGGGTATTTTAAAACCCTAGGGCCGTCCAAAAGTGGGGGAGGAGATTGGAGAAGACTTTGGAGAGCAGAAAAGAGGCAAGAACGCGAAGATCAACTCCAAGAACACGAAGATCCAATTCAAGAATCGAATTGGTGATGTCGTTCTTTATTTATTTTTCTGATTTTCTTCTTCCCGCCATGCTAGGCTAGATTAATTTTGTGCTAGGACTAGATGAACTATGTAATATGATTTTTATTTCTTAGTTTTATATTCGTGACAATAAAAACACGTTTTGGGATATTTGAATGATTTATATGAATTTATTTTTCTCCACAATTATATGCGCAATGATTGTGTGAGTTTGGTGGCTTATTTCATGCATTCGAAAGAAGGGGAATAGGTTCGACATATATAAATTATCATAGGGTCCGATAGGGGATAGAAATATACCGCTATGCCTTATGTGAATCTTTAAGTGTTCATAAAAACTCACGCATTCTTGTATATTTGCATCCGTCATAGAAATATAGTCGGGTCGCATATTTGAATAGGTTTAACTCTACTCGAGAGAGATTGTTAGATAATTTAGGAGCATTGATTCTTCTTTATTCCAACCGTGTGTCAAGATGTGAAACTAAGTTTAAAAAGATTATTGCATAGGGATTCGTGATCCTAGTACATTCATCACATATTAGGAAAACTCAAATTTACATCCATTGCCAAATTGCATTTAGTTAATTCATTCATTCATATTTGCATGTTTAGTATTAGATTAGTTATAAATTTATCAAAACAAACATTCTCATCTTTTTATAGTTTCGGTTAAGGTTTCGGTAATTAGAATCAAATTAATTCAATCTCTGTGGGTACGATATCCGGAATTTTCAATTCCACTTTATTACTTGTTACGAACCGTACACTTGCGGTGATTTAAAACGAACAATTATTTTCGTGAACAACAAGCGGTAGCGGCGGTGGTATTTGACCCATTATTTGGTGTAAGTGACAAACTATTTAATTGAGACATAAAAATCCGATAATTTATGACCAATTAATTTGAAAATTTGTGATTGACAAATAAATTGTGGCTTATAAATTTTTTGATTTGTGGTCGATGAAATAATTTGTGACCAATTAATTTGATAATATGTAATGTTGTGACCTATAAGTACGCACATGTGACCATTAATCGTATAATTGCGATATTAATATATTTAATTAATAATTTTTTAAAATTAATTAATTAATACCCGAGTTTTGAAATCTCAAAATTTAAAACCTAAAAATTGAATTACTCCATACTTAAAGCCTGGCTTGTGATTTTTTTCCCCTTGCACAAATATGGTGACTTCTGGAAAGAATTACATCAAACGAAAATTACAAGGACCACTCTGAGGCAAACATAGATTATGGGGATTGATTTGGTTCTTTCTGAAAACTCGGAATAATGTTTTGTACAAAAAAGAAATTTCAGGGACCGATTGACAACAAGCAGAAAGTTTAGTGGCAGATTCACTGGAAATTGGGGGACTAGTTTGAGATCGATTTGCACGAAATTGAAAGGTCAGAGGCCAATATGTACTGAACAAAAAGTTCAGAGTCCGAATTGCAAACTCCAGGAATTTCAATGGCATATGTTCGTGATTCCGAAATTGCAGTGGATCGAATGAAGAATTATGAGAATATAGGGTCTGTTTTGAAAAATATGGGTAAAGGTATGTTTAGCACTATGTTTCTAATAAACAAGGATTGTCCACAATTTCAAGAGTCGCCTAGTTGAAGTAAGACCAAACTTTCGAGATACAATGGAGACCATTGTGACTAGTCCTTTAGGTGCTCCAAAACATGTCTAAGGCAAAATTAAAGGCGGTTAGACTGTATGGGCCTAAGGAGCTACATTGTGAATGTAGCAATGGACTGGCGAGTTAGAGTCAATCGAGCACTATTATCAACATACTAGTCCAAAATCAACGTGCAACCTTTTTTTTCCTCCTCCAGCGAATCACCTTACTACACAAGCACTCATGGCAGCTATTTCAGCCCATGATTTTAGTAGGAAGGTTAGAAACTACTCAAATAATATTTTTGGATTACATGGAGAAGAGACGCACTACACCAAAAAAAGCCTTTTGCAACGGCCAAAAAACGTTGCAAAAGGCCTTTTGCAACGTTTTTTCATATGTTGCAAAGTGCAGTGTTGCGAAAGAGGGAAGAGATACGGCAACGTTTAAAAAACGTTGCGAAAGACTCTTTCGCAACGTTTTTTAAACGTTGCGAAAGAGTATACGGCAACGTTTTTTAAACGTTGCGAAAGACTCTTTCGCAACGTTTAAAAAACGTTGCCGTAGACCCTTTTTTTTTTTTTTTTAAATGGTAATTGAGTAAATGATCCAAAAAATTAAAAATAACACTTTGTGAAACCATTTCAGAATTGCATAAAAATTGATAATTTTATTATAAATTTTTGAATCAATACAAAATTCAAATGTGATACAACACAACCTATCGAAAAAGGAGTAAGATAAACAATACAATTGTTTCATCCATCATTCCACTAACTAGATTGCTGGAAGAAGTAGAGACATAAAATATCATCCCAAATGCTGGAACCAGGTACTTCGCACAGTCCTGCATCATCCAAACCGTCCCCCACATCATTACAGCAACAATTCTGGCACTTGAAGCTCTTAACATTAAAGAAATGTCAACCAACCTTTCATCCTTCCAGAAGCTCACCTTCTTGAACTGTGAATTCAACTCCATCTGATTTCGCAACTAAAGTACCATCTTCCAAAATGGACTGTTTGCACCTCAAATGACATAAAGAAGGGCAAAATTAACATTACAACGAAAGTACGGATAATGCTATAAAAATTTTAAACAAGTATATGAAGTTCAATACCCCCTAGAAGCTGCAACCATGCCAGCCATCCACCATAATACCCTTATATAAACAGGAATCAAAACAGGTAATAATGCACTGTTAGACAATTCAATTACTATGATTAACTCCTACTATAAATTCTTGTTGCACCAAGAGTCCAATACGCAATACACTTGCCACTCAACCCACTCGCAACATCTATTTACACCACTGCCACACTGTATCTAACGAGTAATTTCAATTAGCTGACAATATTCACAGATATG
Source organism: Fraxinus americana (assembly GCA_035079005.1). Classification (NCBI taxonomy): domain Eukaryota; kingdom Viridiplantae; phylum Streptophyta; class Magnoliopsida; order Lamiales; family Oleaceae; genus Fraxinus; species Fraxinus americana. Next base: position 26,655,078 of record CM068718.1, on the reverse strand, counting down.
AAGAAAGAAAGAACAGGTGTCATTCACAGTAAGCATACCAAATAGCTTCGCTCCCCACTTCATTCTCTACAAATTGATGCAAACCAAAACAAACCTAGTATTTTGTTTGTTGAACAAGTTTCTGCTATTTTTAGATGTCAGAAATTCGAAAATCTAGGGAGGATTTATGGATATGAGAGGGAAGGTATACAGTAGAAAATATGAACAAATAGGTTGTGCTGGGATGGGGTTGGACAACATGGTGCGTCAAAAAAAGAGAAGATCAAGTAATAGTGGCACGTTGGTCTTCTGGCGTTTGTCAAAGGACAAGTCTTTTTTGGTAAGTGGTTTGTCTTTACTGAGGGAATTGTCTTTCCATAGAAATCAAGGGGATAATCTGTTATCTAATTAATAATTCAGGAGGCAATGAGATATGCGGGAAGAAACGTAGATTTTAACATTTAAATAAAAAATATTTAATTACAAATTATGAAGAATATATTGGATATGAGGAAGAAAAAAGGATATTGAGATTCATTCAAACTGATATTTTACTCAACTATGAATGAAAAAGAAAAATTATTGTAACATGGTTCTTCATTGTAATTGAGACAGCCAGAATAACCATTAGACTTCAAGTGAAATTTGTACAAAACTACTTTGAAAAGTAGCACCATTTCCAGTGGAAGGCCAAATTCTCCCTATCTACTACTACAACAAACAGGGAAGGAGAAACCTCAAGTCATAAAGAAAAATTGACAACTCCACAACATAGAATAGCATTCATGACCCCATAAATAGAGAATGCCAACAAAACATATCACATGTTATATTTTCATTGTTAGTCATGGCACAAGTCATTATGGGAAACATATGAATATGATATGCCTCCAAAACATACTTGCACCTTTAGTCAGCATGACAAACCTTCACATTTTCCTCTGAAATATATAAAACAGTAATAGTTAAACAATTTTTGCACACAGTGCAGGTTCTAAAAGGAACAGAAAGAGAACATAAAGGGATACAGATGGCAATTATCATAGGACAAGGACTAGGTAAGTTAAGTAATGTAATAAGGCTACTTTTAGGGGGAAAAAAATTCTAAACCAACCAATGGAGAAAAACAAAGATTCATGTAAGCTAACCCAAATTTATAGTTTGTTGTTGTTTTAATGGGACAAAATAAGGATCAACTTCAACATGACATTTCTATTTTCTGTCCCAAAAAAATTTGCAGGTTACTTCTTAATCTATTTGTACTTAAATGAGTAAAAATAATGAACAAAGCAACTGGATTTTAAAACAAGAAATCAATTCACGTAAAGCTATACAATGCAGGCAAGAACATATTCAGACGAGAAACCAAGTACCTTTAAGTCTAAAATGTTGTAAGCATTGCCAGCATCGTCCTGGTCCCATAACACGTCTGGGGAATACCTACGTTGTCCATCAACAACGAACCTATAGTGATAAACTCCTGAAGGGAGTACTTTCATAATGGTGAAATCTTTCCCTGATCTCTGTAATGGCTTCCTGATGGAAAGATACCAGTATGCAAAATCTGTTTATATTCGCAAAAGTCTGGGCTGGATAATTGATTGCTTACGCAATAATATAAGTACTACCTTGTCATCCAGTTGTCCCTATAGTGTATGCAACAAAGTCTTTATAATTATAGTGTATTGCAACAAAGTCCGCAATGAAAATTTATTGTATGCTACATACATTTAAGAACAGATTTTCAAATTTTAATTTTTCTGAATTCCAACTAAGAGGGGGGAAAAAAACGCATATTCTTCTTCGGTGAGGTGCATAAAGGGGGGAAAAAAACATAAACAAATTACCGCATATTCTTCTTCGGTGAGGTGCCTGACAATCCACGAATTAAATATGAAAGGGATTCCTCTTGACAAGAACTGCGTAGCTATACATACACATATTTTAACACATTAATTTAGATAGATAAAATTTAGGCATAAATTGGATCATATAATTGCAGAGAGCTAATAAAAATAACTAACCAAATAAGTATTTAAATGTGTGCGATAGATTAGCAGCCTCGTCTTCATGTGAATGCTTCAAGCTCGACTCATCTGAAACAATTTTCTTCATTTTTGGGATTTCTTTTACGTATGGGTAGCTGAGGGCGGAAAGTGGAAAATCACAAAAAGATAATATAGATTAGCAGCCTCGTCTTCATGTGAGGGTTGAAGAAGAAGACGACGTCGGTGGGTTGAAGAAGAAGACGGTGAGGGTTGAAGAAGAAGACGACGTCGGTGGGTTGAAGAAGAAGGCGGCGAGGGTTGAGAATGATAAATGAAAACGAAGTGTTCCAACTTTTGTTAACAATAGATGTCGGGTCGCGGATCGGGTTAACCCGATATGCAATCAATTTTAACCCGATCCACAATTAAAAAATTGGCCCACTAACCCTCTTTACTTTTCGCAACGTTTATTAAACGCTGCAAACGTTCAACCTTTCGCAACGTCTAATAAACGTTGCGAAAGGTTGTCTTTCGCAATGTTTATCGAACGTTGCGAAAGAAGACCGTTTGCAACGTTTAATAAACGTTGCGAAAGACAACCTTTCGCAACGTTTATCAAACGTTGCAAACAAACCTTCCGCAACGTTTATTAAACGTTGCGAAAGGTCAACCTTTCGCAACGTTCGATAAACGTTGCGGAAGACACTTTTTGCAACATTTAATTAAAAAATGTTGCTGAAACGCAATTATAATCAACCAATAGCAACATTCACTAATGAAAATGTTGCGATAGACCCTTTTAGCAACACTTAACTATCAAATGTTGCCTTTTATGTGTTGCAAAAGCTCGTTTTTGGCGTAGTGACGATATGAATATTTTTCAAGAAACTTGGGATAACAGACTGTAAAAGTCTGCATCGACTAGTGATTTTGAGTCGATGATGAAGAGACTTGTATCTCACTCGCCATGTGATGATGAACAAATTTGATATATGATCACATGAGTTGTAGGTGTATTTTTTTTCTCCACATTGTACTCGTCATGGACAAAGCATGTTTTTTTTTTTTCTCTCTTTTTTTCCAAAGTTTACTGCATTTTTTATGTTAATTAATAATTTTTTGTAATTGGGCATGCTTTTAATTGAAAAGAAAAGAAAATTATATAAACTAAGAAGATTTTTAATTATAAAAAACCGTTTATGTTTGAAGAAACCATCAATGGTGAGTACATTAATCAATTTTTTGGATGGGTATTGATTATGCCCAAAGAATAATGCGATAATTATAGTGCAGCTTTGGGGTGTCGTATCCACACGGACATGGAAGAATATTTAAAGGATAAAAAATGTTGAATTGTTCTTTCAAATGTATAATAAAATTCAATATTGAAATGTGAAATTAAAATCAATAATTTGAAACAGTGAAGCGTCATAATTCCCTCAATTGGATTGGATAAATCATATCAATTATTCGTTTTTATAACACAATTAGAGACTTTCATCCGGACACTCTAATCGAAAAATATATCGTGAAAACCCATTTAATTTACAAATGTAATTCTAGAATTTAGATTTAAGACATATTCGCACAATTTTATTGGAACAAGATCAAAGATCGACCATATACATCAAGCATAAGGTAGTAATCAATCCGCCAATAAAGTGAAATTAAGATTAGAATTTAACAACTAATTCAATCTAACGATAGAAGAAGCATGATTGGATCTATGAAAGATATAATAATTGTTAAACAAATCTCAACAACAAATAATTGAAATTGAAACTCAATAAATAGTTTGATTGAACAATGGAAAAAAATGACTGAATCCATGAAAAATCTTGTAAATATTAAATCGAGTTCAATATAAATTCAAGAGAATGAAAATCTAAATTTTAGGATTGTTTGACAATGAAAAGATCAAATTAAATGAATAAAAGAGATGAAATCACCCATTCCAACCGAGTTCCTTCGTAACTTCACCAATGGTTTTAGTTCTCCATGAATTTCTTGAGCCAAAGAGGAGAAGAATGGTGTATGGGGGCCTTCTCCATATGTATTCTGCTGTTAAGTATTTGTAGGAGACGGAAATTAGATGAAAATTACGTCCAAATTGGTTTCCACAAGAGTTCTAATCGAATAAGAAAAGTTGTATTCGCGCGCGGATTTTTTGTCTTTGCACGGTAGTCGGTAATTTGGTTATAACTTTTGCTTCTGATATCCAATTTAGAAGATACAAAATGCATTGGAAAGATAACTAAAAACTATACAACTTTGTTAGAAATAGATCTTTTCACATTCAAACTTTTACTATACCAAAAATGGATCTCAATCTTTAGTTAAAAATCTGGAATATATCTTGTGCAAATTGAAAATTGATTTTGATAATATTTTGATCATATTCCATTCATTTTTGACTTCTAATTGCTTCCAATCGATCCTTAGCATTCTCGAACCTCCATCGTAAGCTCCAACACAATTTTTGAGCATTTGTACTTTAGTCTCTAAACTTTCACTTTCTTACATTTTCGTCATTTTTCGCTCTTCTCTTCAATTTTCCACCGTTTTCACCCATTTGCAACCTAAACCAAGATATAGAAGTACTTAATGCATTTAGGCGTCAAATAATCATAGAAACGCAAATATTAATGGGTGAAAAATATAACAAATGTGCTATTATCATGTGTCACCGAGATTCATTATAAATTAATCCGTGCTATTTTGCTAAAGGTTATGAGATAATTAAGAGTGAAAATTAAAGTTGTTGACCTCAAAACCCGTCTGGTCAAGTGGCCAATAAGTTGTGGTCAACTTCCCGTCCACTTATGAGTTACCAACACATTGTTAGGATGCAAATGTCATTGTCCCAGAAAAATCCGACAATTGTTTACATTTCAATGATCAAGTCAATTGTTGGAAAGAGAAGAACGAGTACAAGAGAGATGAATGTGAGGGAATTTGGCTAAGTTTTTGAGTACATATATCGTAAGTGTGAATGGACTCAGCTTTTATATAGGGAAGAAAATGTACCAAGTTGTGTCTAGTGGATCGAGCCCAGTCCAAGTCCAATTTCAAGAAGAGGTTGCTAGATTGTTGGGTCCAATCTAATTGATACCGTCGATGTCCTATTAACAACTAAAGTGAAACCGTTTTCATCACGTGCATGTCATATACCTTATAGATATAATTAAAGTAGTAAATCAGAAATTAGAGTTTGAATTATCTCAATCCCATATTAGTTAAATTATTTTTCTAAGAACAACACTGTACTATATAGACTGGACTTAACTGGAAATTTGGTGATGTAGGGTACAATTTTGCCAGACATGGCTGTCCCAATGTGACTAAAGAATAGCATCAATTGTAAAAAAAAACAAATTTGTCACATTATTAGTCACATTGCACATGTCTGGACAATCAAAAGTTTGACTTATACTCAATTCTTTAGTTGTTAGAAGATCAAGGAAAGGATGGTGGCCAACAAAACTAAAAGTAAGATTCAAAGAAAAAATGGCATCAAACCTATTGTTGCAAGGAATATTCCATGAATATGGCCAAGCTCCAGCATACTTGGCCATGTGGGATACCAAAAAATAAAGTACCGAAGAAAATACAATTTAAAACGGACTCAACCTTATTCTCCACCGTTAATAAACCCTTTATCGATCGATCAAGATTGAATTGGTGTTTGTTAAGCACACATTGGACACGAGACGAAAATGATGTATTGAATTGACGCTCGAAAATGAGTTAAAATTTCAGCACTTTCTAGTCTCTTGAGTTTAGTGGTTGGGATTGGTTAGAAGTGAAAGGATGACAAAATTCAGAATTTCATCTGCATCTAAAGAGCGCCGAAAGTAAAAATAACTATATTTTAGGGTATTAAAATAAAGCAACAAAATAATTAATATTTAATTGCACATGATGCAAGGCATGATCTATATAGAGACATATCCAGAATCATTAAATCAAAAACCATTGAAAAATTGCGAGTTAATAAATTCTGAATTTATTTTTTGTATGTTATAACTTTATTTTATAATTTTTAAAAAATAAAATAAAATAAATGTATCATTGCTCATATTATAGCAATCAACAATGCATATACTTCCATTATTACATTGTTTGTGGACCATAATGCAAAAGTGCATGAAAAAGCCAAATACATAAAGGCAGAGTGCTACGTGGCATTCAGAGAGACCTCAAAAGCCTGTAAACCAAACATGTGGACGATTGACAAATTATTATAGTACGTTTGTAGGTGAACTCGAATATCCACACCAATAAAATATTAAGGGCATGTTTGGTCATTCTTAAATTATAATTTAAGCTGATTACGTACACTTTTTTTCGTATATTTTATGGGACTTGTTACTTATATTTTAAGAAGTTTTAAGTTTTAAAATAGCGCTGACTACTAGCAATGATATTTATCGTGAGATTACTATTAGGCGGTAGAGAGTGATTCACGTATAGTTGTTTAAATGAAATTGTGATATATTTTTATTCATATGACAGTGTAATAGTGAATTTTACTACTATCTAAATCGGTGATGATTATTCTTCTAAATTTTATGAAAGAAATCTTAGATTTTTATTCCCTTTTTCCTCAACGGTTTAACGATTACGTGTCAAATACACTACGTGGTCTTGCGATACCCAAATAAAATGCTTTAATTGATGTTGATTCAAAGTTAAGTAATTTTATTTCATATCAAAAAAAAAAAAAAAAGTTAAGTAATTTTATTGATGTAAATTAAAGTTCAGTAACCTAATTAAAATTGGTTGAAAGTTGTGATTACATTACAATTAATTGGTCATATATATCTCGGAGTTGACATTTTGGTGTACAGCTCCCCTCACAAGAAGGGGCTCACGATTTTTTAATTGGTCATGGATCCCCCTTTGTGAGGGGGCTGTACACTGAAGCGTCAATCCCGATGTACAAATAACATTTTTAATTTATTATTTTTGGAAATTACATTTGTATTATATGGTAAGGTTAAACACTGGAGAAAAGAAAATAACTTGTTTAGTGACAACCGTTAATGATTCTCTATATGCCAAAAGGATAGTTATATTCAAGCCATAATTTTTGTTCGATGCACTGATTTATTTTTCTCCGCTGTATTCTTATCTCGAACATTCCATTAGTTAGCATATTTTGTCATTGATGACCTTTTTTTGTCCAAAATATCTATTATGAGAGGATAAAAATACTTATTTACCCCTCACATTTTCAAATGAAAAAATATATATACACACACACAATGAAAAAATAAAAGTTCGATAAATATTTATTCTTTATTTCAAAGGACACGTAATTAAAGACAAGATGTACTGACTGCTAACTTAATCAATGCTTTGGCAAAAAGTTAAGAGATTTCCGGGACCTACTCGAAGGTTTTATGGGGCAATATCACCATTTAGCCCCGTTCGATGGGGATTATAAAGAGAAATTGAGAAAAAAAATATTTTGAATAATAATTTTTTTAGAAAATGCGTAATTAAAAGGTAAGAAAAAATTTTGAATTTACCTATAGAATATTTTAATGTGTGAATGTATATTTAAAAATGAGTATGAAAAATAAAGATTTTTATTTTAATGATAGTCAAATAGGGACTTAACCCCCCGTTTGGCATTCATAAAATTATAATTTATTTTCTCTCTTTTTATTAATTACACATTTTTCAATAAAATAATATTAAACGTAAATCTAAAAACTTTTTCATTCTTTTTTAATCAAATATTTTTCAAAAAATTACTCTTTTTATCATTATAATATGGAATAATGGGGCAAACGGGCATTTAGTGGGGGTCGATTAGAGTTGTGATGAAGGTTTTGTTAGCCCTTCTACGCATTTTTGAATGGGAAAATTGCAGTCACAGTATCACACCTTTCAACTTTTTGCAAACTTTGCCCAAACCTTTGTTTTGTGCCATCCATGCCGGTACCAAATCTTTAAACAATTCGAACCTGGAGTCCAAATGAACGGTTTTCGTGCAGTTGACCACGAAAATCGTTAGTTGGCCTCAGAAATTAAAAAATATATATAATTTCCACTAAATAGGCAATGACAATTTCGAAATTACACACAATTTCCACCAAATAAGTTACAAAATGAATTAACAATTCCAAAAATAATTTTTAAAAAAATGTTCACCCCACCCCACCCCACGAAAAATCAACCACCATCCAGCCACTGCCGACCACCACCACCACCTCCCATTATTTCTCAAAGGGAGTCCGGGGAAAACAATCGGAATCAGATCTGGATAAACCTCGAAGCGCTAGCAATCTGAACTCTAAATCCCCAAATCACTTTCACTAGTTTAACAAATTTCTCAACCCAAACCCTAAATACTCGGCTTCAAAGTTCAATTCGATAGGAAGAGATGAAGAGGGGTGGAGATGACGTCACGGAGAAGCTTGATGGGGCAAATAAACCTGTATTTCTCTCCAAAGCACAACGAGAACAGCTTGCCCTTCAACGTCGCCAAGAGCAAGTAGCTAAACAAAAACGCAAAGCCGAACTTTTTCTTCAAAGCAACAATGAATCAAAACCCCTTTCTTCTTCCGATCATGACCGTGACTTGGACCCGCCTATCTTCACGTGACCATGATAGGGTACTTTGCAGGATTTTTCTATGAGGAAGAGGGGCGAAGCAAGAATGAAGGTATAAACAAAATAATTTACAGTGATGGTGGTGTGAGGAGGCGACGACGGTGGTGGCCGGCAGTGACTGGATGGTAGTTGATTTTTCGTGGGGTGGGGATGAGCAGTTTTTTTTAAAATTATTTTTGGGATTTTTAATTCATTTTTAACTTATTTGGTAGAAATTGTGTGTAATTTCAAAATTGCCCTTACCTATTTGATGAAAATTATATGCATATTTTTATTTCTGAGGTCAACTAACAGTTTTCGTGGTCAACTGGACGAAAACCGTCCATTTGGATTTCAAGTGCGAATTGTTTAAATGTTTGACATCGTGGATGACACAAAATAAAAATTTGGGCAAAATTTGCAAAAAGTTGAAAGACTTGTTATCGTGGCTACAAGTTTTCCCTTTTGAATAGTCGTTTCGTGCACACAAGAGGGTTTGACCACACAGAGAAGGAGTGTAATTGTCCGTTGTCCACACACACACACACACACACCACTAGTCTTTAGTCCTTTCCAGGCACTTCGAAAAGTGGGGCCCATAACCACAAAATCCCCTCAACCAATAAAAAGCAAGACACGTTTACAATCTCACCATTCTTTGCACTTTAGTTTGATAACGTTATCGTCCACTGATTGGATAGATGAGTACACGTGTCACACTGTTTTATCCTTTCCACTTAATTAATTAGGCTTTGTCACGTTTACCTAATTTTTGTTTGACACTTGTTTCGTGTTTGGACGGTTTTAAGCTTATTTTACAATCATTATTTTCAATTTTTTTACACTCACATATTTAATCATACTTTAATACGATAAAATATTCTGCATGTAGATTTAAATTTTTTCTGCACTTTTAACAACATATTGTCTTAGAAATCGTTATTCAAAATTCTATTTTTTTAAATAATGATTATCAACCATGGACTCAATTACGTGAGAAAAACGAGGGGAAGAATTAATTTCATTGGGCGTAAAAGTAGTTAAAAACTTTAATACGTAAAGACACTTCTCATATAAGCAATTAAGGGTCTGTTTGGACATGATTAAAATCTGATTTTAATCTAAGTTAAAGTCAAACAATCAATATTGACCGCATCTTTTATGTGTCCCACATCTTTTCAACTACATATTTCAAAAACTTCATCACAATACATTAAAAGTCTAATTTTAATTCCTACCAAAAACCCTCTAAATAGTATAATTATCGAATAAATATATAAAATACATATTTTTAAGAAAGGAAAGAAATTTGATTTTCTTGGCATAACTTTTTGAGTTTTTGTTCGATAATGTGAAATTCTCGTAACCAACAATTGAAAGGAAAGAAAAAAGAGGAGAAAAATGATATCTTTGAAAAATAAAATTAGGTTGGTAAAAAGATGCTATCCAAGGACACTACGTTAATGCTTGGACCTAATTGTATGGAAAAAAAACGTGATTATATGATATGAATGATATTTAACGCATGGAGTTAGGATATTCTTATAACCGTCGAAAAAACAAAAAAGTGTTCAATTTGCAAATGGTAACATGGTTGCTTCGCTTTATTCATTGACGCTTATAATTAAGTGGTTTACTTTCACTGAAAATTTGGATGAAAAACTGACATTTTCATGAAAAATAAATACAACCAAACACACCCTGAAAGAATTTTTTGGCCCATATATTTGTTTTATGTTGAAGATAAAAAGAACTAGAAAGATTAAAGTGATAATCATTTACACACGTACTCGATCAAGTGATGCTTGGTTGGTATTGTGAAATGCAAATTGCAAGTAAAATAATCGATTATAGCAAAAGAAATTAAAAAAGTTCTTCTATGGTAAATTGATAATCAATTTAGAACAAGAATTATCATTTCATTTTTAAAGTTAATTTATTCAAATTAATAATCATAAATTTCATGTGATCCATATTTTTTTTTATTAACTTCTCAACTACACATTTCATTACATTTTATCAAAATCTACTAAAAATCTGATTATTAACTAAATCAAAAAAGGGGGCTAAGGTTGTACCATATTCTTATTTATGTCATAATCGAATAATGAATTAAGAAAATATGAATAAAAAGAAGGCCTAACCATTATCTTTCGAAAAATATAATAGAAAAAACGTTTTAAATATTTGGAGCAAAATCTTGAAACATCTTAAGAAAAAGTTTAATGCACTAAAATATATTCTCAATATTGAAAATAAGATGGTGACATTAACAATTTTCAACGATACAAAGGTACTCGGAATCAATCCGATCAAACACCGATATTTTGTATAAATCAAACGCATTTTTAGTTTAATGTTCTTCACATTAAAATAAAAATTTTAAGCAGATTCTGAATATTGTTAACATATACATTGGCATCCGCCGAAATTCGATACCCGGATCATACAAATAAACCGAGCACGTCGATATGTCACTGGCATTGGTGGGACCATTTTATGGAAGCATACCAATTTAGACGTTATTAAACAACCAAATTTTTTTTGGCAATCTAGAAATTCCCGACAGATGCTAAGAATGTGAATCACTCAATTCTTATGAGCAGATGAGCACAAGAAATAAGTGACTCATATAAAAAGACTGTGAAACCCAAAAGCGAAAATAAGTCAAAACATTAAGCTGGAAGAAAAAAAGCAGCAGTAAGAGAATTGGGGTTCTTTGAAGTTTTTCTTCAAGTTATCGAGCAGAGTTTGCCATTGTTAGTTTCTTCAGGCTTCTCTGATTGGTTGGAATCAACAAGGAAGGTTGGTTTCTTTCTTTCTTTATTAATTGATTATAATTGTTGCTTTCAATTTCTCTGGGTTATTTTAAATGAAATTTGGGTAATGCTAATTGAAGATAGCTTTATGAACAGCAGAAAAAAGTGGGTTATAATAATGAAGTTGACTAAATTTAAAAAGTGCCCATTATAATTTTGAGTGTGATGAATATTAATCCACAACTTATCTTATTTTTGCCACAATTCTTTAACAGTTTCTTTATTTTTTGAATGGGATGTGAAGTGATTACAATGTGTATTTCAGTGTTTAATTGGTTTTTTCATTTTGCAGAAATCCCATAAAGGTACAGTTGCTGTTCAAGATCCCAAGACCTCTGTTTGAGTAGGAGAAGCCGTTTTGATTTTTTTTTTTGTGGGATTTTTAAATTATTTTCCATCAAAAGTAAAGTGGATAGACTTAAGTGCTAATTTTTTATTAAGTCAAGTAAAGAAGATAACAGAAAGGAGGACAAAATCTTAGCATTGTTTAGACCACTAAAAGTTCAGTGTCAGCATGTCTGTTGCTTTGTTTTGGGTTGTTTCTCCCATTTCTGAGGTTTCCGGAGGCACCGGATTGCTGGAGTCAGTCCGGGAGGGTAACCGGAATCTAGATTCATTCTGGTCCATTTCTGGGGGTAGGAACTTGATTTGCAATGGAAGATTCCGCAGAGGCGGAAAATATAGCCGGAATTTAAGTTATCCTAATGCAGATTCAAGGTATTCCTGCTTGGGTGAGTCGAATTCAGGGAATGGAAGAAAACTTTCTGTCATGTCAAGTATGGTAGCTAGCCCCACTGGAGAAATGACGCTAACCTCGGAACAGAAGGTTTATGATGTGGTTTTGAAGCAGGCGGCCTTAGTTAAGAGGCAGTTGAGATCCAATGAGAATTTGGAAGTAAAGCCGGATATTGTTGTTCCGGGTTCCCTTAGCTTGTTAAGCGAAGCATATGATCGTTGTGGTGAAGTATGTGCTGAGTACGCCAAGACGTTTTACTTGGGTTAGCCTTCTTAATCTATGTTTCTTTAGTTGACAAGAATTTTGTCCTGGTATTTCTCGAGGCTTTTAAGCTACAACATGTAATTGGCAAAAGGAATCCTGATCTCTTTTTAATTCTTTTCAGGCACCTTGTTGATGACTCCCGAGAGGCGAAGAGCTATTTGGGCTATCTATGGTGAGTGTCTATGGCTAATAGCATTATACATAACTTTTAGCCCCCGTTTGGTAACCCTTTTTTTAAATTTTTTTTCCTCGTACTCATTTTCAACCACACATTCTCCTAAAATTCACTATTCAAAAACTCATTCTTCCAAAAAAAAAAAAGGGACCTTCAAACAGGGGCTTAATGTGAAAAGCATATATGTAGTCTGGTTTTAATTAGCAGATTGTGTCTACTTAAAAATTTTCTGTTTCTGTTCAAATGGTTTTGGGTGATGGATGATAATTAGCATATATGTTATGTATTGTCGGTACAAAAGTTCATGATACATTTTACCAAACACAAATTGTGTAACTATGGAAAGAAATTGGTGGTGCAAATGTTGATTATATGATGGTCTCTCAAGCCCAATTGAAAAAATACAGATATTAGATTAGATTGCCAATGATTCTGCATTAAAGTGGAAGGTTGGATTTCCACTAACACTGAGTTCTTAATCTATTCTAGTATGAATATATTGCTCATTATCTTGGGAAGATTTTATCAAATTCTTGTTGGGTTGTGTTTGATTTCCTTTGTTCATATGATATCACGAGCTGAATTTTGTACTTTGAAATTATATTTTGTATTGACATTCCTGATTATTCCAAAATGAAAGGGAATACAGTCACAAGTCATGTCTGATGTCATCACTGTGAATTTGATTATGTAAGTTAATATTTCTGAAATCATACTTCTGGAACCTTCAACACTCTGATTTATGCCTGTAAATAATGCTTTAAAATGACAATTTTGTTTACGAATTATGATGATAATATGTGGTTGCTTTTGATTATAAAATTTATTTGTTGAAGTTTCTCTGGATGGTCTATCCCCTTGGAATGATTCTCTTTGACCATGGCTGGCTTTCATGCTCATTCTTTTTGTTCACAAAATAAAATTCCTTTAACGGGAAAACGTAAGGGAAAAATATTGAACAACTATGGAAGTTTAGGACCTTATAAATTCTTAAAATTTATTGTGTGAAACTTGAAGTTTATGCACCCAATAAAACAGCCTTGGCCCACCAGGAAGAAGAGTTTTTTTTTTTACTTTGTTTTGTTCTTTTACTTTACCAGTTGACTACTACCCTTTAACCTTTAAAAGTTAGTGCTGATTTTGACTTTAATAGCAGTACAAAATCAATAATATGCCGGAAATTCTTGGGACAATTTGATAATAACCAGGACAAGAAAAACACTGTTATTCTTCTTGCAACAATCATAATTGAGTCATAACACTTACTAATATTCGGTTGCTTGTGACTTGCATGTATTTGATTTGAAAAAGAGGTTATTCATTTATTTTGTTACTTTAATCTCTTCTTTAGATTTTGGAATACGGGAAAATTAGCCTATTCATGACCACTAGTGATTGGATTCAGTTCATAGAGATGGTGTTCCTCTCACGTACTCCATTTTTTTCCATTTAAACAGTGTGGTGCAGGAGAACAGACGAGCTTGTTGATGGGCCAAATGCATCACATATAACGCCTGAAGCATTGGATCGTTGGGAGGCAAGGCTGGAAGATGTTTTCCGAGGGCGTCCTTTTGACATGCTCGATGCTGCATTATCAGATACCGTTTCCAAGTTTCCTGTCGACATTCAGGTTAGAATATGATGCTCTCCCATTGTTTTAACATTATGTGCTTTCATGATTCATCTCATTAATTTCTGTTCATATGAAGCTGCTTGTAGTCTTTTGACAAATCATTGAGAACCAGCGCCAGTCACTTTAATTAAAATGTTGCCTGCATGTTTGAGATATGCAGTAGTAGACCATACACTACAGTAGATAAGATTTTTCTTTTCTTTTAATAGTGTCTATTCCTGTGCAATCTACCTTACCAAACAAACATTACGTGTTTTCAGAACTTGTTGATTTTGACTTTAAACTTTGATCCTCTCTTCGTTTAACCATCCTATATGTCATCTAGACCTTCAGAAAGGTTGTATTGCTCTCTATGATACTGACTCTATTCTGATTCGTTGTGTTCGCTTTCCAGCCATTCAGAGATATGATTGAAGGAATGCGGATGGACCTCTGGAAATCAAGATACAAAAACTTTGACGAGCTGTATCTATATTGTTATTATGTAGCCGGTACTGTCGGATTAATGAGTGTTCCAGTAATGGGCATTGCACCCGAATCTCAGGCAACTACCGAGAGTGTTTATAATGCTGCTTTGGCATTGGGGATTGCAAATCAGCTGACGAACATACTCAGAGATGTTGGAGAAGAGTAAGTATACAGCTATATTTCGAAGATTATTAGCATTTTTAAAATGTCTAAATTGATGAAGTTCAGCAAAATAGGTTGTATTTTGTAAAGAAGGTACCCTTTTACAATTTCGTTTCTAGCTAGATTTACATAATGACTTCCATTAGGGTCTGCGGAGAGAGAGGCTTATTGAATAAGAAAGCGAGTCTTCTCAATTACCTGATCAACTTTTCAATATTCTGTGTGATTTAACGAGTTTTTGATGCCTTTTTTCATGGCATTAACCAGCGAATCAACACGAACTATAACGTTGTTAGTGAATTTCATGCTTTTATGTTTTTATACATGCTTCCCCTCATCATGTACCATCTAGGCTTTCTTTTTGTAGAAGTAGCGTAAGAATTAAACCCAATTTCGTTATATTTTTGTTTTGGTACAGTGCAAGAAGAGGAAGGATCTACCTGCCGCAGGATGAATTGGCACAGGCAGGGCTCTCAGATGATGACATTTTTGCTGGGAAAGTAACTGATAAATGGAGAAATTTTATGAAAAAGCAAATTACGAGGGCTAGAAAATTCTTTGATGATGCAGAGAAAGGTGTCACACAGCTCAGCTCAGCTAGCAGATGGCCGGTAATCAGTTATCTACTTTAGTTACTTTAAACGTATTATGGACACAAATCTCTTTTTAGGAGGATGAAAGAAGATACAAACAAATACTCATTAATTAAGTTCCAAATATTTGCATGTCCTCTTTATGACATGGTAAAACATCAATTTATTGCCATAATGCACACTGTATAATTTTGGTTGCCATTTGAAGTAATGATTATCATCAATGAGAATATAGAAATTCATATATTTCACACCTTGGGCCTAATTGTTGAGATTCCTAGTTTGTTAACCGAATCCTGGCTCTTCATCGTTTCCTTCTGCTTAATGGAGGATAATAGAAACAAAAGATGAGTTTTCATTTGTGAGCATAGCAGTTTACTAGCCATTATATATCGATATCTTGTGACCACTGTTATAATCTGTCTTCTTCATAGTGTAAAACTGTGGTGGCGAGTGGACATATCTCACACATTGAGAGTGACCCACTTAAATTTGTGTTTTTACTTGTTCGTGTTTGAGATTTCGTTTTACGTAAGCTTGCTCTCATAATTGAGACTGGGGCTTTTGAACTGACAAGGGAAAGAATTTCCAAGTGCTTCACAAACAAATAAAAATATCTACATTTTACATTTATATCAAGTTTCTAGTATGAATCTTTTTCGACTATAATGACTAGTCCCGATTGCTGCAGGTGTGGGCATCACTACTTTTATATCGCCAAATATTGGATGAAATCGAAGTGAATGACTACAACAATTTCACAAGGAGGGCGTACGTAAACAAACCAAAGAAGATTCTTGCTTTGCCTATTGCATATGCAAAGTCTCTGGTTCCTCCATCGAGAACTTCATCTCCTTTTGTCAAGGCATGAACAGAACCATGTAGATATTGCTTCATAACCTCTGAATTATACAGTTGAAAAAACAAGACCAAATTTTTGTACATTAGACATTACTTCAATGTAAGCATTTATCTTGAAGTCTGGGATTGAAGAAGAAAGAAATGGCTAATTTTTCTGTTTTTACTAGAAATGCAAATGTGAATACAATCTAATAGTAGACAACAAAAAAAGGTCTTCAATGCAAGATATTAATCTGGTAGGGTTGTTGAGAAATGGTAATTAAAGTTGACAAAGTGGTCAACTTTGAAAAATTAGCAGCTGGAGTCCAACTTGACGGAAATACCCTTGCTTAAAATGGTTAAAATATCCAATTTTTGTATTTTCATGTCAACTGAAGGTGGAATTCATGTTTTTCGTCAAGTTGGACTCAAGCTGCTAATTTTTCAAAGGTTTGGGACCTTCGCTGGCACAAACGAAGGCTAGGGTAAAGTTTGCTAAAAATTCCCAAGGTTGGGGACCGCCACTACAATTTTCCCTATATATTTTTATTTTAGAATGGATAAAAGACAATATTGACCTGTAGATAGAATTCACTGGAGACTAATTTTAGGCTTGACTGACTATTTAATAAACATTAATGTCACATAAATGTAAGTCTTTCAAGTTTCCTTCCGTGTATATTGCATACATAAATTGCGTTGAAGATGCTTTGCGGATGTCCAAATGTGTAGAGGGTGAAGATCTACACCTTCTACACGCACACGTTGCTCTTGCTATTTGGTCAAGCCTTGATTTTATGTCTTAGCATTCGAGCTTTGCCAACCATTTTTACATAGAATAATCATTTCATTTCGATATCTTTTAATAGTGAATTACTTTTAAATTAAAGATTCGACGAGCGTCAAAGTGAGTGCAACACTCATTTTGCCAAATATTGACATGTTACAGCACTTGTTCGAATGATGTTTTTTGCCTAGAAAAATGGGTGGAGACAATGAAATATGTGGATAATAATGAGAATAAATTTTGAATGTGTACTTGAATTTGATTGAATACTAGTAGAAGTAAATTATAAGTCACTAAAATGTTTTCCAAATATAGGTCAAGTTTGCTAGCCGACTCAACCATTACCAATTTACCACCACAAAGGGAGTTGCATACAGATTTCTAGCGTGGACAAAAATTCTCTCCATAGCAACAGTCGGTTCAAGTTCAATGTTGCAAAGAAAAATGAAAATTAACTTTCAAAATGGAAAATTGGCTTTTGATAAATGATAATCCCCGGTTCAAACCCCAGCCCCATGCGCGCGCCCACACACACATATATATATATATATTAGGATTGATATCCTTTGTCTCGGTGCTTAGCTTAACATACTAATTAATGTGGTGGGAGATAATGGTGGGTCCCATAATAATATATATTGCATCGAATTAAACCACGTGCTTCATCGTTTGTGCGAACCCTCGTCAATTCCTTTGAGTTTTATTCTTGCGAATGTACTACCCCAGGCAGAATACTTAAAAGCATTAGCTACAACACTAATTTCTCGTTTTTGGTTCTTCTATGCTCTTGATAGTTCAAAAATCAATTTATTTTATTATTTATACTGTTTTGCTTGCTACGCAGCCCATTGGAAAAGTTCCTGCCATTGAGGGTGGAGATTTCAGACATCTTGATAAGAATAATGTTGTTTGACATTACTGCCTTACTGGCGGCATACATGGTGTATTGACATTAAATGATAAATTCATTTAACAGTAGCAAAAAAGTAATTGACGACTTAATGCACCTCAAGGCACGCATCATCATCATCATCATCATTATTATTATTTTCCAAACAATTTTAAAAGTTTAATAATTATTATTGATATTATTTTTTAATAATTATAATTTTTTCAAATTTTAGTCAATTGGATTGAAATGCACAAAAAATTGCTTATACACTTATTGAATCACTAATTTATAGAGGGCATTTCTAAGGATTTTGTTGTGAACTTTCGATGTGGAATAAGAATCCCCTTGGTTTGGCCGTAGAGTATTACACATTTGGTTTAGTTATAGCGCGTTGTACCTTTAATTTGACAGTAGTGTATTCTACCTTTGATTTTGTTGTAGTGTATTGGACTTTGTATAAATAGTTATTTATATTTTATTAAGTTAATTAATCATTTTTCATTTCTTTTACTAATTAATAAAAATTAAAAGTCTCCAAATATTTTCAATCAGCACTATTATACAATATATTGTTTATCGTTCGAAAATATATTTATTTTGTTAAACTCTTAAACTTGCATTTGGTACTATAATTTGTATGTATTATTAAATAATTATAAAATAAGATTTTTTATTTTTATTTTATTTTTCATTTTTGTACGCCTAAGTCTCGCATACTGTTTTTTAGAACACTGGATATAAATAGCATCACTCGAAGTATTAGTGGCTTGTTTGACTTCTTTTTGACTTTTAAGCTCAGTCAGACTCGAACATGAAACTGTGTTTTTATTTTTTTTATTTTGTGACAATCTCGGGCCAATCATTTGATACTATGAAGCAAAATACGCCCAAGGTGGCATCAACCTCTTGGGAAACACTTCGGAAGAAAGAGCCTTGATCGATCAATGGCTGGACGTAGAAGCTCAAAACTACAACCCTTTCGTATTACACTGATGCTTCAACTGATGGTGCTGCCGTGAAGTGGGCTCAGGACCAACATATCGGTGGTTCGTGATTTTATGACGAAGCTCGAAAAAGTATTGGATGTACATGAATAGAAACTGTCCAAGAGAGAAGCTAAAAAAAAGAAGCTCATTCCATTTTAACAAATGAACAACGTTCCTGTGCACAGCAAAGTAGGATGTTCATGGATCAGTAGATTCACTTATATCCCTAGATACACCAATTTTCATGAGATATATTGCTCGCGAAAATTTAAAAAGACATCACATTTGTAACCAATTTTCTGACCAACGGGCTTCGTCGTACAAGAGACTTCTATGTCAGCACGGAAATCCAACTCAAGCACAAGAAGCAAACAAATGACCAGAAGACGGAACATGGTTTCTTGAGACTAGGGATAGTTATCGAAAAGACTTCCAACTACATGGAAAAACAAAATAAATCACATTTCCCGAGTACACAAATTTTCATAGTGCATTTGTTCTAAGAGATTCTCTTGAGTAATCCAAGATTTACTCAACAGATCATTTAGTCCTGGGGCTTGTAATCAATGAAACACAAATGGTTCGCATGAGAGTGAGGAGAGATTTGGGGTGGAATTTGTGGGGGGGGGGGAGTGGGTAATGCATATTACAGATCTTCTAAATTTAAGGTCAAACAACCATATTCTTGTACATATGATACACACAATATAGTCTCCCTATGACATTGTCATGATACACAATTAATGATAAGCCGGCACTTGAAATACAATTGCAATGCATCGGGCAATTTACAAGGTTGGGGAACAAGCAGATCAACAAATCAAAGATACTAAAGAATGATACTCTTGACACATTGCAAAACAGCAACTCAAGACCTGTTAGTTCTGGGCGATCTTCTCTTTGATGAAATTGAAGATAACAAACCTGCTCAATATTGCAGCATAGAGCACATTAAATTTGATACTGACCATCAGGACCAGAAACATATTTATAATAACCAAGGTGATTGCACAAATGTGTTGCAAAAAGAAAGAAGTGTGATGTGCATATACAATGGTGCCAAAACAGGCCAGGTTGAACATGCCCACAGTTGTCCCATTAAAATTCTAACACGTCTGGGCAATGGTTGGCCCACTTTTTTAGGCCCATGAGGACCATTATAAAGAAGCAAAAAAAAGTCAAAGCAGAAAGCAACGGCTCTCTGCAAGGTGATCTGATGAGCAATGCATTTTCCTCCTTCCATAACTCCAAGCACACATAAATCAAAACTACAGCTAAGAATACGTCACATTTTGGGTGCTTTTATGACATTCAGCATATGCCATTCATTATCAAACTTGTATTTGTATATTTGCGTAGGCATATAAATACTTCAGTAAGATGTATACAGCAAAAAGGATAATGTCGATATTAAAGAAATAATTAAACGCTAATAAAGATATATAATTACAAGCATATCCTACGAGGACTCTTCCATCGACTGATGAGTGACCTCATCTAGCATAAGATACCTATCAACAGTGTCCCATCATACAAATTCTCCACAAAATTATAGCCACTCTTGCTTGTTACTTTTGTAACAGATTTTTTGCAATTGCATCATAAACAAGCAAAAATTTGGAAGAGGGGAAGAAAAAGAGAATTAAGGATCATGTCTGAAGAGAAGGTAGTACTTAAGAACAGCACGATGATGCAGCTCGAGATCCTTCTGCTGGTCTGTCAACTAGAACCATTCCAGCCGGATTTTGAGTAGGTTGAGCCCTAGGTAGCCTCTTTGCTGTAAACACACAACAAATTTTAATGCAATTACAGAACAAAAAAAAAAGAACACTTTTAATAAACATGCAAGCACGCTAAGAGAATTGCACTTAAAATTTCAAGTGATGGATGCTTAAGATTATATTAGATGTGTGAATAAAATTATGGACCTAGAAAATTTAGCCATTAGAGTTCATTCCGTGGATATTTGAAAGAACGAAAATTCTAAGCATCGAGTTCAAAAGTGCAGAAGTCGATTGCAACTATGTTTGAAGAAATACTGATCCCACATTGTGCATAGCTTAAAATCAAGAATGTGAATACTAAAGGAATTCTGATTCTTATCAATCACCAGAGACAAGTCAAGCCAAGATGCCATAACAAGAGAGAAATTCCAAATCTTGGCATGGAGAACACTATATCTGGGGTAGCCATAGACTATGAGGACAGATAAATGCAAACAACCAAGAGCTTTTAGTTTTTCTTATGGACTTGTTGAACACGATGAAAATTGTTGTCATCAAGCCCCCAATCTCTAACTACAAAAGCAACCCATCACTTTTTGTTGTTTATTCAATAAGTAAACATAGCATTGGTACACGGTCATTATTCAACTGAAGATAAAAGATATGTTCGGTATCCATTAAGTACAACATTTTAGAATATACAAGGCAAAGAGAAGAGAAGAGTACAACATTTTAGAATATACAAGGCAAAGAGAAGAGAAGAAACGAACCTATCTCATAGAATATTTCATTAACATTAATAGCAGTTTTAGCTGATGTCTCCACGAAAAAAAGACCATTTTCCTCTGCATATAAACGTGCTTCCTGAAACATAGATGCATGAAAAACATGAGTATAAAACTGAAATGGCATTCTTTAAAAAAGAAATCAATATTAGGTAAGTACATTATACATCTGTTTTTTAGTTTTAAGTGTAACCTCAAGTAATTTACATTCAAATAAATGGAGATAAAAAAAAAAAAGAGGTAGCAAATTCACTCCCAAAACAGATAACCACAGCAAATGGATGAAAATGCATCATTTGGACAGAAAGGGGAGAACGACATTAATTTGGAAAACAAGGGTAACAATACAAATCAAGGCAGCTACTACTTACCTCTGCAGTCACCTTCCTCTTATCTTCAAGATCAGCTTTATTCCCAGCAAGTGCCATGACCATGTTAGGATTACCTGCAACAACCAAAAAATTGATGCGCAACTAAGACATTCACTGCAAATGATTATCTGGATAAAAGTCTAATGAATTCATTTGGACCATATAGTAAAAGTAATATAAAAAAACATATATATTAATTATTAAGGGACATTATTTCTTCCTCTCACTCATTCATTCTTGGAATAACAATATTATATGACCAAATTTTCTTTTTAATTATTGAGATGATAAGAGCTGTACATTGAATTCATAAAACAAATGTTGTTTTCTTATTAAAGCACCTTGCTTTAGGAGTTCTTGCACCCACTTCTTAGCCCGGGCAAATGAATCCTGATTCATAAAACAGAACAAGAAATTAAATCACTATACAAACAAAATTCAAGCACCCACTTCTTAGCCATGCAAGTGATTTTGATTCACCAATCCGAACAAGAAACTAAATCATTTATACACACACACAATTACACAATTACACAAATGTACAACCTTCATTCACAATATGGCTCAAGAACATGCCTTTTCCTTTCTTTTCTTTTTTGACAACGTCCAAGAACATATTAGAAACCTACAAAATTTAGATTACTACTTAAAATGTAATTTCAAGACTAAAATAAGAAAGTCCAAGCAGCTCCCATTCCAGTGATCCCCATACATGAAAAAGCTACCACAAGACTTATTTTCCACGACTTTTACACACGTTTCAAGAGAACCAACTATAAACCAATTTCAATCATAGGTATTGTACATAAAAAATAACTCCCACAAAAACAAAGCAGGCCCTAGTATAAGTTCAATAGTACACACCCAATACAAGTATACAACTTCCACAATTGATTAAATTAAGCAGATTCATACACAAACGAATTGAATTATATGGATACCGTGCTAGTGATGTCGTAAACGATGATTGCCGCTGCAGCGCCTCTGTAGTACATGGGAGCCAAGCTATGGTACCTTTCCTGCCCGGCTGTGTCCCAGATTTCGAACTTCACCGTCGAATTAGTGACCGCCACTGTCTGAGAAAAAAAGGCGGCTCCGATCGTCGATTCCTACACGATCAATCAGTGTTAATACTTTGATTATCATTTGTAAGAAAAGAAGGGAAAGCTTCTGTGCTCTATTTCATTGAATTAATTTCAATTGAATTACAATGCTCTATATATATACAAGATTCTAACCGTGTAACAAAAAGGGAAAAAGCATTTACATGTGCACAACAAGACAACAAAATACAAATTTTACGGCCCCAAAACCAAAAGAAGCTTCTAGTATCTCTAGCCAGGTAGGAGCTGATGATGTGTAGTGGATGTATCTTGTATGGAGCCACTTGTAACAGCATTGGTGAGCTGGCTTTCATCAGTAATTGTGAGCTGTGATACCCCCCCGCAAGATGGAGAGTAGAGATTAACTACTCCCATATTGAGCAAATGAGAATTAAGGAGGTTAGAAGGTAAAGCTTTTGTGAGGAGGTCTGCAAGCTGAAGGTGAGTAGGGACGTGGGAAGTGGAAACGAGACCATCAAGGATCTTATCTCGAATTAGATGACAATCTAACTCGATATGTTTTGTGCGTTCATGGAACACGGGGTTAGCTGCTATATGGAGAGCTGCTTGGTTATCGCAGAAAAGTTGGGCGACACTCGGGTGTTGTATATTGAGGTCTCAGTAAGGAGAAAACGAAGCCAAGTGAGTTCGAGCATGTTGCCGCCATAGCTCCGTACTCGGCCTTCGGTCGAAGGAACGAGAAACCACTCGATTGTTTCTTTGATTTCCAAGAGATAAGGGAGGTCCCTAACATGACACAATAGCCGTATATCAACGCCTAGTATCCGGGGCAAGAGGCCCAATCAATCACAATAAGCCAGGAGTTGAAGTGGAGAGTTAGCGTAAAAGAAAATGCCTTGTCCGGGAGCGGCTTTGATGTATCGCAGATTTTATAGGCTGAGCTAAATGATCGTAAGTGGGTCGGACATGAATCGATCGAGGGTATTAACAAGATAGCAGAGTGTCGAGTTATAGTAAGATATAGCAGCCTCCCAATTAGCCGGCGATAAAGAGAAGCATCAGGTAAAATGGTGCCATTTTCTTTACTGAGCTTCAAATTTTGGTCCATCGGAACACGAACGGGTTTGGAGCCTAAAGTCCCTGAATCAGCAAGTATGTCAAGGGCGTACTTGCGTTGACAAATGTAGATGCCACGAGGAGAACGAGCTACTTCAATACCAAGAAAGAAACGAAGAGGCCCAAGGTCTTTGATCTTGAATTGACCATTCAAGAAAGTGTTCACATCAGCAATGGTATCCTGAGAATTACTGGCTACAAGGATGTCATCAACATACACTAGAAGTCTTTGTGAAGGAACCGCGTAGGATTTGATGAAAAGACTGTAATCCGATTTGGATTGAGAGAAACCAAAAGCCAGTAAGCATGAGGTAAGCTTGTCGTACCATTGTCTAGATGCCTGTTTCAAACCATAGAGGCTTTTCAAGAGCTTGCAAACCTGATCAGGCCTGCCTTTGGTATATCCAGGTGGTTTCTTCATGTAAATGTCTTCCTTCAAATCACCATGGAGGAAGGCATTATTGACATCGAATTGGTGCAAATGCCAACCTCGAACTGCTGCAATGGAAAGAAGGCACCTGACAGTAACCATTTTTGCTACTGGGGAGAAGGTTTCGGTGTAATCAATGCCTTCTTGTTGGGTATAACCTTTGGCCACTAACCGGGCTTTTAAGCGTTCCACACTGCCATCTGAATTTCTTTTCACCTTATAAACATATTTGCAGTCAATGGGTATCGTTCCAGGAGGTAGATCAGTGAGGGCCCAAGTATTGTTTTGTTCTAAGGCATGTAATTCAGCTTCCATGGCATTGCACCAGTTAGGATCTTTCACTGCTTGAGCATAGGTGGTAGGTTCAACAATGATTGAAATGGAAGAAGAGAAAGCTTTGAATGAAGGAGAGAAAAGATCATACGATAAATAATCATGTAAAGGGAATGAGCAAGTGGAAAGAGGAGGAGATACCAGAACCTGTGAGTGAGATGGGGGAGTCACAGTAGCCTGTTGACAGTGGAAATCCCGTAAATAACTAGGAGCAGCCCTTGTTCTTGTGGACCTGCGTAGGTCAGGTTGAGGAGAATGAGGTGAAGGGGAAGAGGCAATACTCTCAGGTGGTGGGATTGGAGGTGAAGGTCGAGATGCCTGGGTTTGTTGATAATCAAAAAGGTCAG
Organism: Fraxinus americana; assembly: GCA_035079005.1. Lineage (NCBI taxonomy): Eukaryota > Viridiplantae > Streptophyta > Magnoliopsida > Lamiales > Oleaceae > Fraxinus > Fraxinus americana. Next base: position 26,629,983 of record CM068718.1, on the reverse strand, counting down.
GAAGAGGATAGGTGAAGACCGGGGAAGGATTGGTGTTTTCTGAAGCAGAGTGAATGAGTTGTGGTGAAAGAAAAGGAAAAGTGTGCTCGTGAAAAATGACATTTCTAGAGACAAAGGTAGTATTGGTGGTAAGATCGAGAAGCTTGTAACCTTTAACTCCATAAGGATAGCCTAAGAAGATGCATTGTCTCCCCCTAGGATCAAACTTCTTGCGACCATGGGTAATGGTAGTGGCATAACAAAGGCATCCAAAAATTCGAAGATGATTGTAAGTAGGTGTGACAGAAAATAAGACTTCATATGGTGATTTATTGTCAAGAAGAGGTGTGGGAGTTCTATTAATGAGATATACAAAGATGAGGACGCAATCATTCCAAAAATGAAGGGGCAAACCAGATTGGAAACGTAAGGATCGAGCCACATTTAGGATATGTTGGTGTTTCCTTTCAACTATTCCATTTTGTTGAGGAGTCTCCACACATGATCTTTGGTGGATAATACCCTTTTTGTTAAAAAATTCTATCATTTGGAACTCAGTACCATTGTCACTTCGAAGAGCCTTGATTTTAGTGGCAAATTGGGTTTCAATAAGATTGTAAAAAGATTCAATACACCTTCTAGTTTCAGACTTAGTTTGGATAAGATAAACCCAAGTAGTTCGTGAAAAATCATCTACTATGGTCAAGAAATAACGAGTTCCATCATAGGCTGGGGTTGAACAAGGCCCCCAAAGGTCACAATGTATCAAGTCAAATATGGCAAGTGACTTATGGTGGCTAACAGAGAATGGGAGTTTTTTTTGCTTTGCAATAGGACAAATAGAACAAGGAACATTTATATTAGCATTTAAACTGTCTTTTACAGCAGGATCATCAATTAAAGCTAGTCTAGATCGTGAAAGATGACCAAGGCGACAATGCCAGAGGTCAGATATATAACTTCCAAATTTGCAATCAAGTAGAAACAAATGAAAAAGGAGGATTCAAAAAGGTAAAGTCAGTCAGAAGGCATTTTGAGGTACTTCCACTGTCACTAGATGGTAGAGGCCATTCTTGAGCTCACCCATCCCAATCGTGGTCCAGGTGGAAAGGTCCTGGATGAAGCAACAGTTTGACAAGAAAATTAAGCAGCAAGTTAGTGAATCTGCGAGCTTCTTAACAGAAAGTAAATTGAAGGAAAATGTTGGTACACATAAAACATTAGTAAGGAGGATGTTTTTTGTTACTTGCACATTACCCAAATGAGTGACAGGAATATAATTGCCATTAGGTAATTTAACTGAATATGAGACTTCTGAAATCATGGAAGAAAAATGAGAAGTGCTGCAGATCATGTGATCTGTAGCACCTGAGTCAATTATCCAAGGTTTATCAGTGAAGGACATACATTTTTGGCTAAAAGAAGAGAAACAGTGAGGTATACCAGATATTTTAGAAGCCTTAGGCTCGGAAGAGGCTGGGTGATGGATGACCTGTGCATGATTTACAGAGGGAACAGCAGTGAAGAGATCCTCAGGCCGAAGCAAGGACATTAGTTGGCCGATATTGATCCTTAGTGAAGCTCATTTTGTCCTCGCGCTTTTCCTGTGTATTAGAGGAATCATCCGATGAATTGACCTGGTTAGAACATGGCTTGGTGTCCTTTCCTTTGAACAACCTATGTCCCTGGAGGGTAGCCATGTATCTTAAAACACTTGTCAATGGTATGACCATTAGATTGCTAAGTGCGAGAGAGAGGGGCTGGTGCATTGCCTATCTTGAAACAATTGGTAAGAGAATGTCCCTGTAGTTTGCAATGACTACAATATGGCCTCTCCTTTCTTCCATTCAAGAGGGGCTTAGAAGTAGGTCTCAATTAGAATAGGTAGCTTTGGTCATCAAGGCCATAGTCTCGGATTTGGGAAGGCGTAAATAATGTTGTCGTTGTTCTTCATTGAATTAGGGAAAACCTTGTTGATCCGAGGGATTGGGTCAAGCAACATGATCTGGTCTCTAGTGTTTGCATATTTATCGTTCAAACCCATAAGGAATTGAATGACATTATCCCTTTGATGTCTCTCGCAATAACGAGCTTAATTTTCCACGGGTGCGAGTTGGTATGGGATCACAGACAGTTCATCCCAAAGAGTTTTGAGTTTTCCAAAATAAATACTCACAGATTCATTTTCTTGTCGCAGGCTTGCTAGATTCCTTTTCAATTGGAAGATTCGAGGCCCATTTTGCTGGGTGAAGCGGAGTTGAAGTTCATTCCATACTTCTTGTGCATCATCCACAAAAGCAACACTGGATTTCACTGCAGGACTGATGGAGTTCTGTATCCAAGAGACAACCATGTCATTGCACCTCTCCCAAGCATCGAGTAAAGAGTCTTCAGGATCACTCGGCCTGTGAAGGTTTCCGTCGATAAATCCAAGCTTATTCCTCGCTCGAAGAGCTCGACGCATAGCCCGTGACCATGTGACATAATTATCAGAAGTTAACAAATCTGTAACCAATATAACAGTGGTACTATCTCCATGATCAACCCGGTAAGGATTGTTTGGGTCAGCGAAATTGAGGAAAGAAGAATTGGATTTTGATTTTGGAGCAGCAGAATTTAATTCAGCAGAAGTCATAGCTTGCGAATCTGTTGGTTGTTCTTCCATGGAAATGAAGGAAGAAACAGAAAAAAAAAAAAAAAAAAAAAAAATTTGAGCCTAGAGCTCTGATACCATGTAAGAAAAGAAGGGAAAGCTTCTGTGCTCTATTTCATTGAATTAATTTCAATTGAATTACAATGCTCTATATATATACAAGATTCTAACCGTGTAACAAAAAGGGAAAAAGCATTTACATGTGCACAACAGCACAACAGAAAATACAGCTCAGCCAAAACCAAAAGAAGCTTCTAGTATCTCTAGCCAGGTAGGAGCTGATGATGTGTAGTGGATGTATCTTGTATGGAGCCACTTGTAACAGCATTGGTGAGCTGGCTTTCATCAGTAATTGTGAGCTGTGATATCATTAGATATAATAAATTGTTGATTATCAACCATTGAGAGTTAAGCCCACCCAGAAAGTCAATTTTGATCAAGAAAACAAAAATGGGAAATTATTACTTGGAATTCGAGGAATTGGCCCTTGACAAAGCGTATAACAAGGCTGGATTTACCGGCGCCCATATCTCCTAGCAATACCTGAGAAATTAATTCACCCATTTATTCACAAAATCCAGATAACCCCAAAAATTGAAGTTAATTAACTGAAAATTAGGGCTTACAAGTTTTGCATTGAGGTTGTTGTGGCCCATATTAGCCATGGAAAATAAAGAAATCTTATGATTGAAAAGATGAGGATTTGAGGGAAGAAAATAGATCGAAGAATTTGTTTAAGATCACCTAAATAGGTAGGGGAATTTCAACAGACAAAATTGAGGACATGGGCAAATATAGGTTTGATACACTTGGTTTTTGAAATTGTTTAGAAGCGTTCTTTTTGTATTTCAGTTTTGTGTTTTGAGTTTTGAATTCATTTTTTATTTTGTATTTTGAGCGTTCATTTTGAGATCGTTGAAAATGTTTTCTTTTTGACATTTTGAAAACACTAAAAACTCGTTTTGAAAATTTTGGTTTGATTATAACTGAAAACACCAAAAACGACAAATTTGTTGTTTTGGATTTTCTTTTTAAATTTTTAACTTATTTTTAAAAACGCGTTTTCGAAAATAGAAAAGATGACGTTTTTTTTACTGTTTTGGAAAATCAAAAATAGAAAACAATTTGAAAATGATAAAAATAACATACCTTTAATGTTTTGTATTATTAGTGAGGGACTTTTCTTAGATTTTACCAACCAAAATCAAATAGTTCATCTCGCATGCCTTTGAAGAGTTAAATGTTTCATTGGACACTGAACTTTGCACAATGTCACGATTTATTCACCAAACTTCATAAGTTGTCCCACTAGCCATTGAACTTTACTACATTAGTGTCCATCACTCATCGAGGATGGCATTTAAAAACATATTCACGTGGTAGACGGAATAATGACATGTCTAGTTATCTCCAATCAAATCAGGACCACATCATCACAAACAAACATTGAACCTCTCATTCTATAAAATGTGACTTCCCCAATTAAAATCCAAAACCAATACTCATGATTTCCAGAATAGTCGAAGCTCAATCCCTAATTTCCTAAAATCAATCTGACATTCGGAACCTAATCCCTAATCCTTAAACCCGGAAAATCTGATTATCGATCTCCATCCCGTCGTGCCCAACCAAAAGCAGCATCTGTTTGATTTGAGAAGTTCGACTTCGAGCAAGACGATTGAGCGTGCACATAGATTGAAGGTAAATTCGATCGTACAAAGAAGCTGTATGTTTGAATTTAACTATCTTCAAATGGATTTTCTCTCCCTCCATCTATAATTTTAACTTCTTTTAGTTTGATGAATTTCTTTTTATTTCTATGGTTTATTGATCTTGCCAAGGTATGATGTGTGATAACATTTGATGATCTTGAATTGTAAGGAATTGTTTGTGCTAAGTAATTACCCTAAATGTGTACCACATCGCTAGGCTAAGTTTAGTTTGTAGGTTACAACAAATTGGGCATTCTTCTTTGCAAAACTTTTTAAGCATGATTCTAGTCATCGTGGTTGTCACAATTTTGAATGGCTGACTAGGTGATATAGCGAGAAGGGGGAGGGGTTGCAGTTGAATGGTGTTACAATTTTGAATGGGAGAGGAAGAGGGGTTGCAGTAGAGCGGGAAGTGGGAGGGGTTGACTAGGTGTTACAATTATGAATGGTTTCTACTATGTAATTGTTTAAATAATTATATACAAATGTCCCATTTGACTTGGTTGAACGTGTTTTCATAGCTTAATCCCATTTTGTTTAAATTGTTCTCTTTGTTTTTATATTCTTCCATTGTTATTTCTGATGTGAAAGAAATATATTATAATGAATTTAATACTGGATTCTAATGTGGTTCAATTGTAGGACAGATTGTGCGGAAGATCTGGACTTCTTAGAATTCGACCACGACTTTGAGTCCGATGACGATGACATCGAATATGATAGAAACATAACTGATGGGATTGAAATTGGATTAGACGGCCACGACGATAAAGTACAGGAAGAACGAGAAGATGACAACGAGAATGAGTTGGATGAATTAGAACTACCATTGTCAAAGGATCTACTCTCCCAATGTTCATCAAATGAGGATGGCAATCATTACTTTCCTGAATTCACTTTTGATCAGGACATGACAAATCCTCAGTTCGATGTATGACGAATATTCAGTTCTGCAGCAGCATTCCGGGAGACGAATGCGAACGTACGGTACATTGAATGGGTACAACGTAAAATTTAAGGCAAACGAGGAAAGAAGAGTGTAAGGAATTTGTAAATTGGGTTACAAATAGGCTGATAAGTGCGTTTTTACACACTTATTGTAGGTCCAAACATGGATAATTGTTAATAAATATTTGAAATATAGCTTAATTTGATGTAATTTGTCTTTTGCAGGACAACAATGATGAACATGGTGAAAATTCGGAAAAACAAGCGAAAAACGACTAAAATGAAGCACAATCAAAGTTTGAGGACTCAAGTGCAATTACTGAAAAATTGTGTCGATCTCACGATGAAGATTTGAGAGTATTGGGCATCAATTGGATGAGGAAAGGAGCCAAACGGATGAAATATAGTGGAAGTACTATCACATATCAACTTCTAACCGAAAAAAGTTATGCTTTGAATTTTCAATTTTAGTTTGAAACCCATTTTTTGGCATAGAAGCCGTTCGAATTTGAAGATTTATATTTCAGGAATATTTGTAGCCCTTTGAGTAATCTTTCCAATTCAATTTGAATCATGTTAATCGAATAGCGAGAGAGAAAGATATGACCAAAATATTGAACGCTTTCCGGTGGAAAAATCACTCTACCATGCAGCCGCATGGTAGGGCCGAATGGTAGAAACTACCATGCGGCCGCGTGCACCATTCCAGGGAATCGGATGAGGAAAATTGTCGTTTCATGCGGCTCCATGGAATATAACCCTGTGGCCGCATGGTTAATTTTCGGCGCGACTTTTCTGGTTTCCTTTTCTCGTTCAACCTCTTATGGAAAAGAATTTAGGACAACTATAAAAGTCAAAAGTCATTCAGAAATGAGGGTTATGCCACTTTAGAAAGTAAAACTCATTGAAAAACAAGGAGAAGGCAAATACAAGAGATTTTACATCAAAAATTGAAGAATTCAAGATTCATATTCAAGTTTTGGGTGATATCTTTTCCTAAATATTCTTATTGTTCTTTATTTTTATTCATGCTAGGCTAGACTTTTTATGTATTAGGTGGACGATGAACCTCGCGATATGATTTTTTAATTCTCTATTTTGTAATTTGATATTCGAACACGATTAATGGATGTTGAATGATTTATATACACTTTATTGCCGTCATAGTTAAATGCATGTGATTATGTGAGTTTGAGTGATCTATTTTATGCATTCGAAAGAAAGGAAATAGATTTTACAAGGTATAAATCGTCGTAGAGTCCGATAGGGGATAGAAATATACCACTATACTTTATGTGAATATTTAAGTGTTTACAAAATATCATGCATTCTTGTATATTGTATTTGTCATAGAAATATAGTCAAATGGCATGCGAGAATATGTTCAATTCTAATTGAAAGAGATTATTGGATAAGTTAGAAATATTGATTTTTCAACCAATTCATCGTGTTATCGAATTGTGAAATAAATGTTAAAAAGTGATATTGCTTAGTGATTCAGGATCGTAGTGCGCTTTTCATTTATTAATTTCTTCAACTTGTTTGCATTTAAACATTATTGTTGCATTTAGTTCGTTTAAATTGCATAATAGTCATAGTTTAATCAAAGAATCTAGAAAATCATCTCGAGTTTAATAGATTCGGTTAAAGTATTGATAATAGAGATCAAGTTAAATCAATTCTCGTGGGATGATACTAGAAATTTTACAATTTTTACTTTATTACTTGTTAACGAACCGTGTACTTGCGGTGGTTTATAAAACGAACATTTTTTCATGAACATGGGCTTCTAAATTTGATGCATCCGGGAGATTGCAAGTAAAATCTTACACTTCGGAGCATACATGTAGCCGGGACCAATTTAATAGACAACGTAATTACACATTCTTGACACGTCGATATATTGAGCAATGCAAGGCGGGCCTGGACTGGAAGACTGAGCTAATTTTGACAACTGTGAAGAAAGATCTCCGTACAAATATTAGAGTATTTTCAAGAGACTCTTTAAATATGAGATGCTCTCTTTTGTAAAGAGTTAAAATGTAAAATCATGTTCTAAAAACTCTTTAAATTAACATTTTAATTTAGAGAGTGTGTTTTGACTCTCCAAATTTAGAGAGTCAAACTCACTCTCTATAATTAAATGTATTCAATATGTTTCAATTTTCAATGTAGGAAAATAATAAAATAATCTAAAGAAAAGCTAGTTAAAATAAAAGATAAACAAAAATAATAAATAATTTTTGGGAGTGGTAAAATTAAGTGTTAAATACAAAGAGATTGTAAGTACTTAAAATTTTAACTCTCTAAATTTATAGATGCTCTCTAAATGATAGAATATGCTCTTTAAAAATAGAGAATCTATTGGAGATACTCTTAGTAGAAATGTAGCATGGAAGATGTGGAGTTATGCAAAAGAACTTTTAGCAGGAAATTTGCATGAACAGTTTAGGCGAGTGAAGTCTTATGCAGCCGAGGTACTCCGTACAAGTGTTGGCTCGACAATCATTATTGCATTACCGATCAAATATTTCAAGGGATCTACATATGCTTCAATTGTTGTAAGATATGTTTTAGAGATGGTTGTAAGAAGGTAGTAGGTAGTGACGATTGTCACTTAAGGGGTTGTTTCGGAGGGATAATGTAAACTGCAATTGGTATTGATGTTAATGATTGTATCTATCCTTTTGCCTACGCAATTGTTCAAAAAGAAAATATAGCAGCTTAGCGATGGTTCTTGACCTTTCTCTCAGAGGATATTAGGATTGGAGATGGAAGATGTTAGACTCTAATACTGACAGACAGAAGGGGGTACAAAATGTGGTAAACAAGTTTTTCCCTATGGCCGAGCATAGGTTTTGTGTACGACATATATACACGAACTTCTTACTGCTGGGTTAAAAAGAAATTTTTTGAAGAATTACTTACAGCATGTTGCTAAATTGACCACTATTGCCGACTATCAACATTGGATGCAACAAATTCTTCTGATTAGTGAGGAGGCATACAAATGGCTTATAGAGAGGAACTCGCAAGAATGGAGTAGATCACATTCTCGGTTCAATCGAAGAGTGACATTCTACTTAACAATCTATGCTAAGTGTTCAACAAGACATTGCGGTCTGATAGAGAAAAGATGATTCTATCACTGTTAACTTCACTACAATTAACCTTCATGAACATGATTCAAAAGCGTCGATGCATGATGATGAGGTGTACATGACGTTTGTGTTCGAAGATCAGTAAGAAATTGCATAAGATTGCCGAGAAATGCGTGAATGCACGTTGTACTTTTCTGGTGGTCCGAAATGGCAAGTTGAATGCAGCTTCAGGACATATGTTGTCAATATAGGGGACATAACTTGTGCATATAGAGAATGAGAACTTAGAGGCATACCTTGCATGCATGACATGGCAGTAATTAGGGAATGCAGAAATGATTCGGAAGACGTTCACAACTGCTATACAATAAAGACGTATATAAGGTGCTACAATAATATCATGCATCCAATTAACGGTATGCGGTTATGGCCACAATTGGGTATGGTTGATATCACTCCACCGTCGTGGAATGTAGCGCGAAAGGGCAGGAGGCAAATAAATCGGAGAAAAGGAGCAGACGAAGATGTGATAGTGCATTCACAAGAAAAGACCTATATTCGTAGAAATGGGCGATTGAAGATGACATGCACATTATGCGGACAACAGGGTCACAACAAGCGATACCACTCTAGGCCGGATGCACCAGATTCTGTGAGTAGGATCTTGCTTTCTTTGACGTGATAATTCGATTTATATAATATAACTTTATTTTTTGTCAACATGATTGGTTTGAAGAAAATTTAGAATCAGTTGTTACACATTGCGATAATGCGGTTGATGAACGTGCTAGCAAATGTTTGATTGAGTTTTGCAAACTTCATTGTCAATTTTTTTGGATAATGTGAATAAGATGGAAATGTGATGTACACATTATGAAGGGTAAAATGTTGCCAAACAGGGGACAACGAGCATCGAATGACCACAACCTTGGGAAAGAACAAACTTTCATGACAAATCCCTTTGTTCTTTCCCCCATAATAATTTATAATATGCTGATCCAGCTAAAAAATGAAAATAAAATCAGATTGAAAATCATATTTATTCCAACTAGTAAATGGGTGATCATCAGTAAATGTACAAATATTACCGCTCACTTTTACTTGACTAAACATCACTAGCAAAGCCAAGAAATTGGTGATGGTGCAAAATGAATTATATCAACATGTTCTACAATTTATTCCATGGTTAAATAATGGCTGAAATAAAATAGATGTTGCTTCCTAAGTGCATAACTGGTAAAATCATTGAAACACATTAGCATTATTCCATCTGCTCCTGCACATTTGGAAAATATCATACCAAACTGTCAGATGGAGTCTCAAGATTGATATTTGAATGAACCTGTCTATCCGTATCGCCTACAAGGAAACAATTCAGCGACATAATCGAGCACAATGCCAAATCTACTTCATATGGAATATTCCATTAATCAACACATTCAACATTAGAGCGCTTAATAATCAAGAACTATACAATATTAGTTTGGGACAACTGAACACATACAATGCCCACATGGATCTACCCAAATTTTCACCTTTGCTCATTTTCATCAAATAACTTCATTGGATAAAGAAATTGTACAGAAAAGTAGCTGTATCATTCGATTCCCATTTATTATATTTTCGACTTTTTAATCCCTTGTTTGACATCCATTTTTTCTCATTTTTTCTCTTTCTTCATTTCAACCACACATTCTATCAATAAAATAATATTACACAAAAAACCAAAAATTCTCCTTACTTTTTAACTACACATTCTTCCATCAATCACTATTCCAAATCAAATTCTTCTCCAAAATGGGTGTCAAACACAACCTAAATTTCAAAAAATTAAAATAGCGAGCACGTCTTCTTACCTACTTTGGGATACCGCTATTTACCTAGAAGAATTCTATTGGTTTTCGGAACTCATAAGACTTTGCCTCATAATTGGGAGTAATGGATTTCGGAACTAATAAGACAGATATCAGAGAAGATTCTTAGGATAAAGCTAGTGTTCTTCAATGAAGACGTCTATAATTTGGGAGGAAGGTGAAAAATTGGGGCTTGTTTAAACGTGTATGAAATTATCAAAACGCGATTTTAATATGTTGACGTGGTCGATGATTTGGCAAAACATTTAATACTTGTAAGGATTTAACCTGCCAACTAAACTTTTCGTCGCCACGTAGGCACGTCAATTAACAGATTTGAGCCGATGAGTAATTGGCAGTAACAGATCAAAGTACAGTGCCCATCAACAAAAGTTTGAAAGTTCGGTAAGTAAGTCGTGACATAATCCAAAGTTCAATGGCTAATGAAACATTTAACTCGCCTTTGAATCACCACCACATGTTTCAATGCGTGATGGTTGTGTCATTAAATTATTGTTGTTTGGACTAGAATGACAAACACACAAAATTAAAAGGCCTTACACTAAATTAAAATATTACAAATTTGAGTGTCTACTTTTAATTGTTGAATGTAGATGTGTAAATATATATTTATTAATTACAAGACGGGTTAAATGCACTTTGGGTCATCTAATTATAAAATTATTTTGTCTGAATAGAAGAACTTTTAAAAGAACATGATATAAGACAGCTTCCTCAAGAAACTGTTCTATAAAAAATAGAACCAAAAGAAGAAATCATAAGCACTTAATTTCATTTAGACATGAGAGGGTCAGGTAGGATTTATTATTTCTATCATAAGCACTAAGTATGCAATTATAGAAGGATCTTAACTCAATTTGTTCATTTTTAATGATTGATGACAACATTGAGAACCAATTGTGCAATTTTTGCCAAGTTCCTCGAAAATGGAAAGGGGGTATATAATGTACAAGATTTAGCTTTTTTTAATATATTAAAAATGTCATTTTATAATTTCAAAAATTAATTTTTAATAAAAAAAAATACAGGATCGAGTTGTAAGCCTGTTTTTCTCTTAAAATGTTGTAAAAATTTACTTTTTAAAGTCGAATATTAATTATTATTAAATATTTCGTAGAATTCATAATTACTATTCACTTATTCATCGATAAATTTTATCAACTTATAATTTTAACAACTAAAAAGGAAATTCAAACAAAGATTAAATTATATCCGAAAATTCTTCACTTGTGTCGCTACATGCGAACATCCTCTCTTAAGGTTCCGTTTGGGAGTCATTCTTTCTTCAAATAATACATTTTTTTTTTCACATCAAGTGGGGTTCATGGTTAGAAAAAGACACAAAAAAAGTGTGATTTGATACAAAAAATGCATTTTTTTTAAGAAAAATGGTTACCAAACGGAGGCTAAATTTGAGAATCATTGGAATGAACTGTATGTTTTTGTACGATTCACATAAACTTGTTCCCAAGTACTCAGCCTTCAAAAGCTACTCAAAGATAGTGCAGATCTGACTAGGAAAAAAATTACTTAACATAATAATGAAGTTATATTTTTTATTTTAAAATAAGTAACTTTTTGAGTAACTTTACCCACAAATAGGCATTATGTTTCGGAGAGTTATAGAGGAAGACTTATATTTTTTATTTTAAAATAAGCAACTTTACCAAGGACAGATAGATGCTAAATATTTTCAAATTAACGGTGTGAATCAATTTTATAAAACCTTAAGAACTTGTTTGGTAGGAATTTTAATTCAATTAAAATTGAAAATATGATCGTTATTGGGTTTCATTCGTCTAATAAAAGTCAACAATAACGACTGATTTTTCAATTTTAATCCGATTTTAATCTCTCCTAAACAAGCTCTAAATCTAAGTCAAACCATTTATCGATTTGTTTCTATTTTTGCAGAAAACACATTGATAATACATAGCAATAAATACATTTTTCTATTCGCGTAAAAAAAATAGTAGCTTTTAAGGTACTTTTAAGCATGTCCAAACAACAACTTTGTTCTTATTTTTTTTTCCCTTCATTTCAACTTTCAAGTAAGGAAAGCAGTGGCAAAAATTAATGAAACCCGATAGAAAGTTCGAAATTCAAGCATTTGGAAATCGGAACGTCTGAGATGTCCGTTGAGCTTCATGCATCCCCCAGTTTTCTCTGCAAATTCATTCTCCATCTAACTAGCTCTCTCTTCTTCCTTGCACTGTTTGACTTTTACATCATCTACTCAAGTTTTTCTAGGGAGAGAGTCTGACAGACTTTTGAGGCCACATGGACGGGAACTGTAAGTAGATTCCCTTTCATTCTGGAAGGCATTTGCATTTGCATTTGCTTTTTATCAATTGACTCGGCGTCAACCACCATGCATACTTCTTTTGCTTTACTTCATCACTAATTTTCTCCTTTTTCTTTTCATGAACATGTTTAACTGGTTCCGTACAGATTTTGTTGTTTCTTCTTTTAATTTGTTGGGTATTCGTCTCCTTTATTCAAACTTTCTTCAGGTTCCTTAAAAATGAAGTAACCCTACTTCACCACTCCAAACTTAAGGGGGTCTTTCAGAGTTCTTTTGTGTCATTTGATTGTTTAGCGAAGAAAAGATGACGAGCAATGTGGAAAAGGAGAATAAAAAAGCCAAAATTCATGGATTGATCGATTTGGTATTTTCTTGGTCTCCAAATGATGTGATGAACAAGTATCTTTACAGGAATCAGGTTTGTTTCTTTTTCGATTTCTTGATCCCTTATAACATATATGGTTGAGTAGACCAGTCCACACGAGAAAAATAATATTTTAGGAAGTTTCAATCAACTTATAAGTTTGTTTCAAATTTATCTTATGCTTTTTCCCAGCTCAAAACAAGTCAAGAATTTGATTGATAGTGCAAAATGATTGCTATTGTTATATTTTTCCCCATGAAGGTCTCCAAAGAATTCGAATCTTTTACAGGTTGAGAGAATTCCTGAGACATTCTCCTCACCACGGAACTACTTCAAGTCATTTATCTATCCACTTATTGAAGAAACACATGCTGATCTACATTCGAAATTTACATCTGTGTATCATGCACCTGTGAGGGAAATATTTTATGTGGAAGAAAGAAGAGATTTCAGGCCTCCAAAGAATTTGTTTTATACCATGTCGTTGAAAAGATTCAAGTCAGACAGTGAGCAAGATGGTCATGAAATATATGAACCTGAGGTTGGAGATTTAATTGCTTTGACAGATGTAAAACCCGAATGTATTGACGACTTGGACAGGCCTAAAAGACGTTATACTATTGCTATAATTCAAGGCATGGAGGATGACGATTTTACTGAAGAACCAAGCGAATTTATTTCTATTCCAATACTATCTTCGAATCCTCTAACGTTTGACAAGGAATAGGGCCAAGAGGACAAACTTTTCGCTGTTCATCTTACAAACTTGACGACGAACATGCGCATATGGAATGCATTGCATCCGGAATTGTCTGGGGAAAATATGAAGATCTTTAATTCATTGCTGAGAATCAATCCAGCTGTACGATCTACTGAAGTTTATCTCTATGCCTTGATGACGTGTTTGGTATGATAGTACTGGACAATAATACAGAAGAAAAATATATCCTCAATTTGTGTCTAGTACTGTGTATCAGACATATACTGTTCATATTATTTATTAAAACATTCTTGATAATCTTTATCAAATCATTAAATTCTCAGTGCACTCTTCTGCTTTATGCAGGAAGAAGTAAATTGTACGCTTTGTTTTGATGAGCAAACTAGGAATATTCATGAATCAAGATTAAGGGAAGTCATTGGCACTTTTGGAATGGATGATTCACAAGAAGCTGCTATTTTAAGTTGCATTATTACAAAAGAGTGTCATCATCGAAATAATGTAGAGCTTATATGGGGTCCCCCGGGAACAGGAAAAACAAAAACAGTTGCATCACTATTATTTGCCTTGTTAAAAATGAAATGCAGAACATTGACTTGTGCTCCAACTAATATTGCTGTCTTAGGAGTTACAAGAAAATTCCTTAGTTTGCTGAGTGGTACATTGTTATATGACACGTATGGACTGGGAGATGTAGTTTTATTTGGTAACGAGAAACGAATGAATGCTGATGACAATGAAGATCTTTATGATGTATTTCTAGATTACCGTATTTCTGTACTTCTTAAGTGTTTTGCACCTTTGACTGGGTGGAGAGGTCGTATAAAATCAATGACAGACTTGCTTGAAGATCCTGAAGAACTGTATCAACAATACTTGTCAAGAGAAATTAAAGAGCAGGAAAAAGCTGATGGTGATGATTGTGATACTGTGAATAAGAATGAAAAGGAACGGTTTAGTAGAGGGAAACCAAGTGGTAGTCAAGAGATGGAGACGGAGACGGAGACAGAGACAGACACAGAGATGGACAATGGAAACTTCAAAGAAATATTAAGGAAGAAATATATGAAGAAAATTGTCCATACCTTGCGAATGAACAAGAAGAGAAAATTGAAGCAACGAGAGCCTTTCCGAAAAAGAAGTCAATTGACGTGTGATCGAAGAAAAAATAAGAATGAGAAAAACAGAGAGAAAGCAAGCAAAAAAGGTGATATTCCATGGACATTTGAGGAATATATGAAAAAGAAATTTAATTCAGTAGGTAGACAGCTAATTCTTCATACGACAAGCTTGTACACTCATTTGCCTAGTTCTTTTCTTAATCTGGAAGTGGTAAAGAACATGGTTAGAGCTCTTGACATGATCAAAGCTATGAGAACTTTGATCCATAATGTTTATGTTGCAAATGAAGATTTACGGGGAGTCCTAAAAGGAACAGGAGAAACAGGAAAAAACTTCAACCCCTTATGTAAGATCAGATTAGAGTGCCTTGAAGTACTGAAATTCCTTAGGGACAAATTCTCTCTCCCTCAATTCATTGACAAAAAAGAAGTTACCGAAACAGATATTAGAAATTTGTGTCTTCAACATGCTTGCTTGATATTTTGTACTGCTTCGAGTTCAGCGAAGATGAAATGCTTAGGATCATCACCACTGGAATTATTGATCATTGATGAAGCTGCGCAGTTAAAAGAATGTGAATCTGCAATTCCCTTACAACTCCCTGGTCTTCGCCACGCTATACTTGTTGGAGATGAGAAACAACTTCCAGCTATGGTTCAAAGCAAGGTATCTTTATCATTTTTATTTCATGCATTATTCTTTTAGTGTAGTAGGTTTGGTACGCATTATATTATAGAACTAGGCAGGATAATATACTAGACTTGATGAATCCTGTTTGGTATTGCTAGATATGTGAGAAAGCTGATTTTGGGAGGAGTTTATTTGAAAGGCTTGTGATATTAGGACACAGCAGACACCTTCTTGATGTTCAGTATAGAATGCATCCCTCAATAAGCTTATTCCCGAATACGGAGTTCTATGGCAAACAGATTAGGGACGGTCCAAATGTCAGGGAACAAGCCTATGTAAGGCGCTTCCTTAAAGGAGACATTTTTGGCTCTTACTCGTTCATTGACGTGACCAGTGGGAAAGAGCAATTTGATGACAGGCATACTCTGAAAAATATGGTTGAGGTCTATATTATTGCTGAGATTGTATCCAACCTTTATAAAGGTAGTCGCGTCTACTCATTAAGTTCTCTACATATTGTTGAAAATTCTTTGTAATACCTATTGTAGAATCAATTTTAAGTTTTTGTTAGTTGTTTCTGAAGTATATGTATTCAAGTTCTAACAATTGATACTTTTTTCAAAGAATCCGTTACCTCGAAGCATAAGGTCCGTGTCGGTTGCTTATCACCATACAAAGCACAAGTTTTTGCAATTCAGCAGGTACTGGGAAAGAAATATAGTAATGATGCAGACAAAGATTTTTCAGTAAATGTTCGCTCTGTTGACGGTTTTCAAGGTGGTGAAGAAGACGTAATAATATTCTCTACTGTTAGATCCAACGGGAAGGGATCAGTTGGTTTTCTTTCTAATCGCCAAAGAGCAAATGTGGCTCTGACTCGAGCAAGGTACTATATATGTAACAAAACCTAGTTCATGTTATTTGTTTCGTGTCCTATCACTGTTACCTTCTCGTACTTGTTTCTCAAACATTCGATATATACCTTAATGAATGAAAAAAAGGGATTTTTCCTCAGGTACTGTCTTTGGATATTGGGCAATAGCGCAACGTTACTAAATAGTGGCTCCATTTGGGAAAAAATAGTTCTAGATTCCATGAGTCGGGATTCTTTCTTTGACGCTTTTGATGACAAAAATATGGCTCAAGCAATTACTAGTGCCTTGGTTAAGCACAACCAGTTTAGTTTGCTATTTAACTCGAACTCCTTAGCCTTCAAAAATGCAAGGTGGAAGGTACACTTTATTCATCTCTTGACCTGAAAATTTGCTGATTACTTCGCCTATGATAAGAGAAATACTAAAGGCATGTTTTGTGAGATTGATAGGTTTGTTTCTGTGACGAATTTTTGAAATCCATGTCTAAGATTCAAGACATAAATGTCCGTAAAGAAGTCCTTTCTCTTCTTGAGAAGCTTTCAAGTGGCTGGTGTCAGCCGCTTAAACATAACCTTGTCAGCAAACTTGACGGTGCTTCTTCTGAATTTTTGGAAATATACGATGTCAATTCGTTATTGAAATTGATTTGGACGATAGAGATTGTCCATGAAGATGCAAACAAGATTCAAGCGATCAAAATTTTGGACATTTTGCCACATTTTAAGATATCTACATTGGCCAAGAAACACAGTGCAGTCTTTGGGAACTTTACAGTTAATTATATGAACCGTTGCTTGCACAAGCGCATTGAAGGGTATGTGACTTCTCACTCTTGTTTTGAAATTCTTCGACAGAAATTTATTTAAGTTGGTTGAAATGCTAAAATAAGAAGTCATATACTCATGCATTGAGCATTCTATTAGAAGCTAAAACCTTAGCTATCTTAAGCTACTATATAGATTTGATCTCAGTAGAACAGACCAAAAATGCCTTTGTTGGAACGAAGAGTTGATCGGGAGCGAATTACCATTAAGATTTAAGAAGCCACTTATTTCTTCGTCATTGTCTGCAGGGAAATGATACTTCCCATGTCATGGCCGGTGAATACAAATATTAAAAATGCTCGTTCTGTCAACGATCCAACGGATAAGTTAGTAACTCAACTGGCAGCAGTGAGTTTGCGAGATAGACCAGGAACGTCAAGGAAAAGTTACAAGGTGAAATCTTATGAACAAAATTATTCTATGCAGGAACTTCTTTTGTTTGCAAATTGTTTACTAGTAGTTGTGTTTTTTGTTCATGGAAAACAGGAACGGCGTCAAGTCCGCAAAGGGTGGCAGATGATAGGGTGGGATTGAAGATGCATTTGAATTGGCTTAGTTTAAGCTAAAGCGAAAAGGCTGTCAGTTTTAATCTTGATCTGAATGACTGGTTGTATAGATGAAAGTTGTTAAATCCAATTCTGCACCCCTGATTAGCAATCATCTTACTCATTTTAAAGTAGACATGCTTAAATGTTTTTAATTTGCAATGGAAGTTTAAGCATTTTTGTCGAAAAAAGTAAATTTTGTACTTAAAATCCCAAATATTTGATGGCAATATTGAAGATTGAGATAGAATTGAAGATTATAGAGGAATTCATATTACTCGAGGATGGAATGATGTAATATATTAGAAAGGATATTGAGCCTAACTCCATCTAACAAAATCGGTTTGTTAGGGGATGATTGTCCTCACCTTATTAAGTAGATCGTGTAAATATCACCGGCCAATGTGAGACTTGAATACGCTCCCTCACGCATAGCGTGGACCATGCCAAACAACTGTAAACAAATCGATATTTGGTGCACCTAATATTGCAAAACTGGGTCTGCTCTGATACCATATTAGAAAGGATATTGTGTCTAATTCAACCTAACAAAATCGACCTGTTAGGGGAGGATTGCTCACACCTTATTAAGTGCATCGTGTAAATATCACCGGTCAATGTGGGCTCAAATACAATCAGTTCATATAAATACAAAAAGGATAAAGCTAATTAACTAACTAACTAACAATTACAGTTGTATCATATCTGTACATGTAACCAACTTTCATCTATACATAAAGGCACCAAAATTAGTTGCATTAGTTGGTTTTGTTTTGATGAAGCGGTAGCTTTAGCTGGAACTCGAGATGAGCTCTAATACTTCCCTTCAAGATGGACTGTGCAAATTCAAAACAGTCATCTTGGACATGAGAGGAAAAAGAAGAGATGATGGTAATGGTTTGGTGAAAACATCAGCTAACTGGTGTTGAGTTCGGACCGATAGAAGTTTGATGAACCCATCATTGACTTTATCTCGAATAAAATGATAATTTATTTCTATGTGCTTCGTTCGTTAGTGAAAAATTAGATTAGTAACAATGTGGATAGCGACTTAATTGTCACAGAAGATCAAAGTTGGGAGTGAAATTCGAACCTGCAAATCAAGAAGGAGCTGCTGAATCCAAACAATTTCACAAGTAGATGAAGATAAAGCACGGTATTCAGCTTATGGAGATGATCTAGAAATAGTAGATTGCTTCTTAGACTTCCAACAGAACAAGGAATTGCCAAGGAAGATATAGGAACCGGTAACTGATCGCCTTGAATCAGGAAATGATCCATAATCTGCATCAGAGAAAGCAAGAATTTGAAATGAAGAATATGCATCAAACAATAAGCCTTGACTAGGAGCTGCCTTGAGTTATCTGAGAAGATGATAAACAACATCTAAATGAGGCTGACGAGGTCGAGAAATAAATTGGCTTAGCTTGTGGACTGCAAAAGTAATGTCTGGTCGAGAGATGGTTAGATATAACAACCTACCAACCAATCTGCGATATTGAAGATTGAGATAGAATTGCAGATTAAATAGGAATTCATATTACTCGAGGATGGAATGATACAATCAATTCATATAAATACAAAAATGATGAAGCTAACTAACTAACCAGCTAATTAACTAACTAACTAACAATTACAGTTGTATCATATTTGTACTAGTAACCAACTTTCATCTATACATAAAGGTGCCAAAATTAGATATATCAGTTGGTTCTGTTTTGATGAAGCTGGTAGCTTTACCTGGAACGTTGAGCGGTGGAACTTGAGCCAAGCTCTAATAGGCAAAAAAAGCTAAAACGTGTTTGGGAAAAATTATAATGAAGAGTGAATGAAATGGATCTCACGAAACGTGAGCTAAATAATTGGTAGCACTGATGAAAATGCAGTCAAATTTATGTTTGAAATTCAAATTACAAGGCACTAATTAAATTTATATAGAATTGAGTAGTAATCATATTGCATAAAGTGGACGTGCCGGAGTGGTTATCGGGCATGACTAGAAATCATGTGGGCTCTGCCCGCGCAGGTTCGAATCCTGCCGT
This sequence comes from Fraxinus americana, assembly GCA_035079005.1. NCBI lineage: Eukaryota > Viridiplantae > Streptophyta > Magnoliopsida > Lamiales > Oleaceae > Fraxinus > Fraxinus americana. The sequence continues at coordinate 26,610,288 of CM068718.1, read as the reverse complement.
TCACGTTTTTTCCCCCTTTATTGGTGCTACTAACAAAATCCTCAAAAATAGCTTCTTTTTTTTTTTGCCTCCGAATTTTATAAAGTAAAACAATATTATTGATATTATTGTAAGAAAACATAAATTTTATAGTTGTACTCTCTTCCCATTTATATTTGTTTCTAATTCCTATGAAAGCATCCAAACTCGTACTATAATAACTGGAAAGTTATGAAAAATTCTTTGCAATTCAATGAACATCTCAAAAATTGTATGTCGATATGAAAATATATTTTTATTCATATATATCAACTTTGAAAATTGGATGAAAACTGTTCAAATTTGCAGTGTGCTCAATCATCTAAAAAATGTAAAAATAATCTCTTAAAGTAGTCCTAAGTGCCCCGATTTTTGTTATGAAACTCCATTTTTAGTTACTTGAAGCGGTGATGAATGATCATCCTTATTTTGGGTGTGACTTTTTATTTTTGAAATGTCGAAATTTTCATATTATCTGTTAGGCTCTCTTTAAATTGAAATTATTCATTTCTTATACTTATTTTCAATCACATATTCATAAAATAAAATATTTTGCATGTAAATCCAAATTTTTTCTCTTTTTTTTAATCACATTTTTAAAAAAATTACTATTCAAAATATCATTTTCTTTTGATCTCTCTTTATAATGGTCACCAAACAGGGGTATGGCACTTTTGCTAGAGAATTAAGTTGATGTAGAAACTCGATCTCATTGGAAATTATTCTTATTATAATCAACAAATCTTGCCTTGCGCCATAAAACATATATCCGTAATAGTGCGAAAAGAAGGCTCGGCTCCAAGTTGTTCAAGAATAGTGACGTTGAGTTTCTCGACCTATAACAAATTTATTTTTGTAATATAGTGATTTACTATTTTCGAAAAATTTCTTGTAAAGCCTTTCTTTCAACTTTATTTGTCTAATAGACTGTCAAAAGGCAAACGTCGAGTTGCTCGACAAAGTATAACAATAACAAACAAATCTTTATTTTTAATTATTTGAAATCGACTCGTTCTTAAGCATCATTGTTTGGGTGAATAAATTATTTTTTGGGTTAATTTCAAAAAGAAATGAAGACAGAACAAAAGCATCCAATAAACCAAGATTTTGAAGATGTCGACCAAGATTCTATTCCATTCTTTGTAATCTACATCCCCTTTTGCCTCTTCTCAAAATTCTTTAACGGCTATATTAATTGCCCGCCCCTCGGTAAAAATTTGAATTTGCTCTCTCTCTAACCCCACCCCGTTCAAAAAGTTACATTTCTTTTTTCATTCAAATTATTGGTTTCTCGTTCTTGAACACTGTACCCCCATCTCTCTCTCTCTACAATATCATTCGTCTTTTCTCTCGTTCTACTTTTTTTGTTCCTTTGATTATTGGCTTTTCAGTTCGCTGTGAGGGAAAATGGGTAGTTGTTTAAGCAAGAAAAGCACGTGTTCTTCTTCTCCTGGTCCAATTTTAAAGCCACAAGAACAGATTGTATCCAATACCCAATCGGAGAAAAAGAAGGCAGAAGAAGAAATTGTGAAGAAAGAGGTTTTTGTTATGAAACACCGGAAGAGCCATGAAGTCGAAAGGCGATCTGAAGAGGAGAAGAATGAAGCACAAAAGGCCACGGATGTGGTTGAAGTGGGGAAAAATTCGAGCCCGGTTAATGAAATAAATGGCGATTTAGGAAATGGGAAAGGTGTTACAATGGCAACTCCGGTGAGGACATCAAGTTGTACTAAAGAAGAGGTGGATGCTATTTTGATACAATGTGGAAGGCTTAGCCGGAGTTCATCCACCGGAAAGGTTGGGCTTTCAGGTTCCGATGTGTCGTCAGAAAAAGCTGGTAATCTTCAAAGGGGAAGAAAGTACTCTGGTTCAAAAAGGAGTTTTGATTTTGATAACGAAAATGGTAGCGGGGGCCAAAATGCCGATGGAGAAAATGTTGGAGACAATGATGGTGTGATGAGGGGGAAAGAGAACCGCCACAGGCAAAGCCAGCGCCAGTCCAGAACTGGTGGCTCCCCTTCTCAGGGGCGGAGGAGGACCCCGAGTCGAGAAAGAGACCAGGCGGTGCAGCAGCGCTCCGGCAGCAGAGAAAGAGGAGGCAGTGGGGGTGGAAGGAGGGTAAGCAGATCTCCTGGTAAAAGATCTGAATCTCCAGTTACTGCCTCTACTGGTGCTAATTCGGCTGCAACTTCCAATAATGGCAGTTGTAGGCCGGGAAAGATGGTCTCCGTGCCTGCGACTGTGTCGTCTTTGGCAATGGATAAGAGTAATAATGCTGGTCCTGGCGGTGGTGGAAATGGCTCGGAACCTAATCCGACCACGGCTATTAAAAGGAACCAAGTAAAGAGAACTGCTGGTGGGGATTCGGCTGTGGGTTCGAGGAGTGCTGCTTCTCCTCGCAATCGATCCCCTGCACGGGCTAATGTCAAGGGGTCGAATGATAATTCCAGTCAAAACCAGCCAGTGTCCCTTAGCCGAAGCAATTCAAGAAAGGCAGAACAATCTCCTTATAGAAGAAACCCCCTCAGTGAGATTGATACCAACGTTGTAATGGAACAGATGCCTTTGCCTGCAGGTGTTAAATCTGTCGACAACATTCTGTCACAGGTATGTATATTTAGAATCTGAAGTATCTTACACAGAATCAACTATCACGTTCAAAGGAAATGGTTTGATACTAATTCCTATTATAGCACCTCTATTAGCTAGTTTTGAACCACCGCGTTTAGAAGTTTAAGTGGCCAGAGATATGCAAATTTACCTGGTTAAAGAACAAGCCTCCTTTAGGTGGATTCTGTATTTATGAAAAGCCTAACACTGCATAGCTTTTCTGGAAGACTTGAACTCGAGAGATTTGACTGTTGTGATAATAGTAGTTGAAACACCTGGTGTAGGAGTTTAAGTTGATAGAGGGAACTAATCTTAAATTTTTTTTTTTACAGCAAGGACTCGAGAAATGTTTAGTTGCAACTTCTTTTACTTTTGAGTTATTCTATGAAATTGAGGAACACTGGATCTTTCTTCTACTATCGTACTTCAAAAACCGTCTTTCTGAAATGGCAACACGAATGCATTGTGCCCTTTTATATGAAATTGGAGAGTCTTGAACTTGAATAGTATAAACGTGTTAAAAAATTGGATTTTGAACTAAATGAATGATAAGAGGACAATAAACTCTGTTTCTCAAATGCAAGGCGTCGTCTGGCATAAATGGAAGCTTCATTGAACCGTAATCCATTGCCATGATATGTTGAGATTTAAGTGAGAGGATTCAAAGTTCCAGTAAATATTGATCCATACAACTCTATATTCTGAGATATAGTTTCATAGGTACATTATCAAAGTGGTGTTTAGAACTAAGCGATTTTTTATGCTTCGAAGTTGTTCGTGTCATTTAGAATGACTAGTGACTTCATAAATTACTTCAAATTGCAGAGTTCTTGCATATATCTCACCAGTTAATAACTTGATGCTTTTAGGTTCCCACAGAGAGGGCAAATGCAGAAAATACAAGAGCTGAGCACAAACAGAGCAGCAAGAAAATATATCACGATTTAGTGAATTGCAAAGCCAACGAGCAGTCTCAGTTGATTGCAGAAGAGAGTAAGGGACTGCAAGGAATTGCAGGCAATTTTGCACTAAATAAGGTAACTTCGGGGTCTGAAAACCTTAAACCTCAGACAATAATGAGAAGCAGATCCTTTAGACTATCCCAAGACCTAGACAACAAACCTGAAACTCCACTAAACTCTACTCCATCCTACACTTCACTATTACTTGAAGATATCCAAAGCTTCCACCAAAAGAACGCCCCGACCTCTGCCTTTACTCTCCCACCTAGTGTTACTAAAGCCTGCTCTATTCTTGAAGCAGTTGCTGACCTCAACTCGAGTACTGGTTCCAACTTGTTCGGTACTTCCTCTGAGGAGAGAATGCGAAACCTTACTGCTGAGCAATTCGTTCGGAGTGATGAGAAGACAAGATTAGAGACCAAAAGTGACCCCATCATGAAATCCGAGTTGGTGGCTAATGATGATTTGATACAGCCAAGCTTTCACAAATATGTAACCGTAAGGAGGGGTATGGTTCCAGGGGATGAGGACTTGGAAGAGCAAGAATCATCGGGCAGCAACAGCTTTGTGGGCAGTCAGGAACACTGGCTTTCTTCTTCGTGGGAGCCTAATTCGGTTGATTCAACTGATCGTTCGACATCTTTAATGTCACGTAGTAGGCAGAATAATCGGAGTCCACTGGCTAATCAGAGGCACGCCATATCTGAGTTAGGTCACTAATATACTGGAATCGAACGTGGCAGAGTTGGATTAAGATACCTTCACACAACACCTGAAGCCGCTGCTTCAAGACGTAGAGTTGTAGACATTTGCAACTCTACTCGTTCGTAGGATGTTTCTTTCACCGGTTCTTTCTTGTTAACTGGGAAGTTTAATGGTACATTTGGAACATTGTTTGATGGAGAAGTTTGTTTTTTGGGTTGGTCACTACCAATCTTTGCTGCAGTTCAATACTTACACAGAAATGTTGGTTAATTCGTTTTTTTTTCTCTTGCCAATTGAGTGACTTTGAATTTCACTTATGCAAGCGTTACACAGGTTTAAAGGCAAGAGGATTTCTCAATAAAGGATATTAAAATATGAATATTGATATCAGGTCTAGAAAAAAGGAAGATATTGAACAAGGTATCTCAATCCTCGAGTGAATTGCCCAAATAGTTATTAAACTTTACGCCATGCTTTCAAGGGGTCATTGAACTTTAAAAATCACTTAAATCATCACTGAACTTTGTAAAATGTTTCCACAAGATCACTGAACTTTAAAAATCACATCATTCATTACTGAACTTTGCAAAAGATTTATACGAGATCACTGAACTTTGTAAAATGTTTCCTATGAGGTCACTGAATTAGTGACCCCTGAGAAATCTTTTACAATGTTTAGTGATGAATGGGGTAATTTTTAAAGTTCAGTAACCTCTTGAAAATCTTTTGCAATGTTCAATGATAATTTGAGTGATTTTGAAAGTTCAATGACTTCTTAGAAACATGACGTAAAGTTTAATGACTATTTGGGCAATTCACTCCTCTATCCTCAGTCAATGTATATTTGATCCTGGTCGCAAAATTTAAAACAATTGAAAAATATCTAAACCGCCCACAAGAAAAGTAATGTGCAGCTCTTGCAATCAAATGATATAAAAGTAATTTAAAATTCTTATTTCAATAAATAAATTGTTAAACCCCTACTAGGTGGTGAGGATTTAAATCCGATTTTTAGTAAATTTTGACAGAAGTTAATGAGACGTGTGATTAAAAAGTTATGGATCCTATAAAAAGTGTGGTTAAAATTAATTATTAATTTAAATTTAAATTAAAATTTTAATATTAATTTTGGACCTTGCTCCTCAAACAGGGTGCGGGGACCGATTCAAAAACAGGGGCTGCCATCACCTTTGATTTGAATTCGAAATCAAGGGCTGAGCTCAACCCCTGTTTTTGGATCGGTCATTGATCCTATTTGAGTGGCATTTTCTTTTACTTTTTATCAAACACGGGCTAAATATTATCTCTACACAGATGGGTAAAAATCTAGTTTGGGGAGTGTGGAACATTTAAGCATTGAAAAGTAATGCTAAAAGTGAAGTTTACAAAATGATACTGAAACTTGGGCCTTGACAAATGGTGCCTATGGGCCAAGACTAGTCCATAGAACTGGGCCCATGACAAGCGTGGTCCAATCCTTTTCTTTCTTCCATTTTATTAATCACTTTGTAGCAACTGGTTCAGTCGAGGTTTACCAGTGCACGAACCAGTTGTATCGTACGGTATAAGTTCGCACTTCTTCTCCCGGCGGATTTTTGTTTCTTCGCTCTAGGTATGAAGGAGATATATTGTTTTGTTTTTTCAGATTGTACTGAAACTCTGCTTTTTTATTTTATTTGATTATACAAATTAGGTTTTAGAGAAGAATTGAAAAGAAGATATTGTTCGATTTTACGAGTATCTCAATCCTGCAGTATAATCATTTTTCCTATTTCGGATTTTTTTTTTTGGATGCGCTCTTAATCGCCTTTAGCTGTATGCCTATGAATGCCCTAATGCTGCCAGCCCAGAAATCTTATTTCTATTGATATCTTTCTTTTGCATGTCTGTATGTGGAGGGGCTCTGTTTTCAACTATTCTGGAGACCTTTTTTCGGATATTTTGTATTACATGTGAATGCTTGTAAGAATTTTAGTTTCTCGCAACTATTTCTGAACTTCGATTCACAAACCTAGTGGTGGGACTAAGTAACAAGGAAATTGCTTTTACCCGTGTTTCCCTTCACACTGTAATTTAAACTAATTCATTTTCTATGTCTGTTAAAAATGTAAGGAATTATAATTTAGTATATCAAATATGAACGTTAATAGAATAGGCAAATTTTCCCTTAGACCTAAATTTTTCTATTTGACTTATTGCTTGTGTGAGCGAGAGCAGAGTTTGATATGTAATGATGTTTAAAATGCTATTATTTTCATTGAGATCATCTGGAGATAAGTATTAGAATACAGTGTCTGAAGATTAGAGGGAAATAGACAAAGATTAGAGGGAAATTTATGGAGTTTGACTCTGGACAGAATAAAGGGAGAAAAGAAAATGCATGGGGCCGTGAATAAGTACAGTTTATGATATTTTTGGGCTATATCTTCACGTGGAATTCTAGGGCTCTGGGAATAGATCTGTGAAAGTAATACGTGCTGTGCATACTTTATAATGATATTTTGGGACTAGTAAAGGAAAAAGGTTAAGAGAAAGATAACATAATAACAAACTTCTAAACTATATTTCAACTTTTAGTCAAACAGTCGTGTTGCTATTGCATGCTCCTGGTTCCATTCAGACCTTGTGTACAAGTGAGTCTATTTCTTCCATTGGTGGATTTTTCCCCTCTCTAGGTATGGGAAAGTATTGTTTATTTGTTAAAATTTTCCCTGTAGGTTTCCCTTAAGGGTGTTCATTTCTAAATTTAGGTTTGGACGCGTAAGAATTGCCAAATTTTCATAAGCCTAAGGTCTTGTGGTTTTACAGATCAATGTAGTATTTGATGAAGTTCCTGAAAATCAAACACCAGTAAGGAAGTATGTTTCGTGAACATTTTCTGTGGTTTTGTTGAAATTTTATTGAAACCGAGCATTTTTATTTATTATTATTTTTTTTTTTTTTACGCGATGATACAATTTAGGTTATAGACATAATAGTATCATTTACTTTTTATTTGCATTTTTCCATTCTCAATATGGAATTATCTTTTAAGTTTTAAACCTTGCAAACAATTTTATAAATTATAACGCCCTAACAGTGTGTATGTGTGTGATCGCACACGACTGTGCTGGAGCCCTTCAGTCAAATTCTTTCTACCATTTTGAAAATATTGTTTGGATAATTACCCTCTTAATGACTTTTAGCCGCATACCTGTTTATGACCTAAAACAAAAATGTCAAGGAGATAACAAAATAACAAGCTTCTAAGCCGTTTTAACTTTTAATTAAAGATGTGTGGTTTCTTGTTGGACCTTGATTTGAACTTCTGGAAGTTGATTTATGACCAGTGAACCGCCTTGAAACTGATGGAAGCCCCATCTGTTGACGCACTTGACATGCAATTAGACCTCTAATTATTTATGGATTGTTAAAGGCAAAGGGCACAAAGAACACTGGTATGGCATAAACATAAGTCATGAAGGGTACTCTTTTCCAGTTGACTTATTTTATGTTATCACCATAATTAATATGTCATTTCTTGATTCCAATTTCGCATGGTCCATATCATCCATTTCTTCAAGGTCACTACATGTTGCCTCTAAAGCAAAATAAAAAGGTTATTTACCTCTAAGTTCTAATTAGTTTTCTTTCTTTCTTTTTTATTAGGTGCTCTAATTTGAGGCATTTTCTTTTTCTTTCACTGAGTTCTATCTTTTGGACTGGTTCAGCTTTTCAGAAATGTGAATTAACTAATAACTAGTTTGATTTTCATTGAAGCAGGCTTCGCAAAGGTCCAAGCATCAGTGACTTAATAATCGTGCCTATTTGTATTGGAGATCAGAAGATGTCTAGTGGGCTTGGACTTGAGAATCTTGTTGACCGTATGCAATCTTAAACTTTTACTGATCCACGACCGATATATGATGTTATCGCATTTGCGTGTTGTTTTTAGGAATTACCAGTGTTTATAAACTGGATACTCTAGTGCTAATCTACTACGTGAATGGATTAATGTTTAGTACTGCGCCCCCTCCCCCTGAATTAAATGGTGATTTTGAAGAGTTCTTGTCTTGAGAGCCTGAAATAGTTTCTTTGTTGTGACTTCCTGCTGGCAAACTGTGTTAAGAATGGCATCTTAAAACAGTGTGGTCTTTGATGTAATGACCAGCAAAGCTGAACTATTTAAGATATTTTATTTCTTCAGTCAAACTCTATAAATAGCAGTGAGTGAATTCCATGTGATACCATGTCTTTGATTGATTGATGTAAAAGCAATTACCTCCACCAGGCATTGCTATCTCAGGCTTTTCCCACTGCAAAATCCCCCCTCCCTGCTGCCTTGGATAAGGTAGGCCCCAACAATTATATCTCCCCTCTTATTAAATTACTGGCTTGGTCTGAGCCCAACTAGGTGTCATACCTTATTTTAAAACTCTAGAGAACTAAGATATACTCCACCTTTCATGTAGTTTATAAGCATTACCATATCCACAATGTATGTCCTCTCTCTTTTCCCAATAGAATTTCCAAATATTCTTGAGAATTAATTTGCTTCCCCTAACATCTCTTTTTGTGTGCTATTAATTTTGATTCCTTGTGAATCTCAGAAACAATTTCAGTGATCACAAATGATGGGCGAAATATAGTGGTGAGCCTTTAGGTTTTGAGCCCCGCAATAATAGAATATTTCGTAGTTGATTCTTTCTTTTGCTAAATAACCAATTCTTCTTGCAGGGAATTCTGAAAGGTTTTGATCAAGCTACTAATATAATTCTTGATGAGTCTCACGAACGGGTGTATTCCACGAAGGTCTGCTCCTACTCTCTTACAAGCATCAAACATGTATTTTGTTACTTTTGTACAGTATTTCTTGCTATTAGAAACTAGTTTTGTTTCTAAACTGCTCTCAATATAGATTTTGCTGAAGGAAAAGACTTCAGTGAATAAAACATATCCATCCTATCTTTAAGATAGCTTTATACTAGCAAGTTATCCTGTATTCCAAAATTTAGAAAATTAGGCTTGTCCTGTCCTTTGACATTTGAGGAAACGTACCTCACACGTCAGAAATTTTAAACATAGAATATGTATAGGACATACCTTGGGGAAGTGTTCAACGCGGAAAATTATACAAAACATAGTGTGGCGCGTCCGAGCATACTGTTGGACGTAAACGTGCCACCTGGGTATGATTGTCCGCAGGGACAGATTTGTAGCCCCCCCTCCCCCCCCAAAAAAAATTTTTTTTACTCGGGAAAAAAAAAAATTTATGTAAAAAAAAAAACTTCATGTGTAAATTTTTTTTTTTTTACGTATTAGCCCCCCCTGTCGTCCGGTCCTGGATCCGTCCCTGATTGTCCGTGCTTCACGGGTAGTGAGAATGGGTTGCTACCCCCTGCTTTTGTAGTTGTGTTGTATGTACCTCCAAGTTAAATATAATCAATTCTCATCTTGTTATAAATTTTATGTTCCTATATGTATTTTAGTTCAATATTAACACAGAGATGATGTTCCATAGAATTGATTTTCTTGTAATACCATTGATCTCCTGATCTGTAGGAAGGTGTACAGCAACTTGTGCTCGGCCTCTACATCATAAGGGGCGACAACATGTACTACTTTTTCTTTGCCATCCGCATATCATTTACGTTATAAGCTGTGTTTGACCAATAAATATAGTTTTCGCATGCCGGCATATGATTGTTCTTAGCTTAACCTTGCAGAAGCATTGTTGGAGAACTGGACGAAGAGTTAGATGCAAGCTTGGACTTGTCACAACTGAGGGCTCATCCTCTGAAGCCAGTTATACATTGATTTGTAACATGACAGTGTCTAAGATTGCTTAGGTTGGAATCTAGAAAACACACCCGAAACGCAGGGGTTTGTGGGGAAGAGTTGTGAAACATTCTGAGAGAAGAGATGATGTGAATGGAGTTCTGCATTTTGTAACTAGCATGTACCTTTTGTAAGGATCTGAAAATTCTTGCTTTGATTTTGCAACCCCTGTTCTATAGTTTGTGTTTTCTACTTTCAGTTAATGAATACGGGAAAACTGATATCTAGAAAAATATTTGAATTTTTATCAGCTCAAGTTTGTTGTTTGTTATATATATCAACCTTAGTATAGGATGGATTTAATGAAACTGTTGGGTGTATTGAAGAAAGCAATTTAGCAAGCTAAGGAGGATGATACTTGCCTGGTTTTTCCTCGTTAGAGGAAACTTACCTATGGGAATTCAAGATTTTAAGTTCAACAGGAAACTTACCTATGGGAATTCAAGATTTTAAGTTCAACAAGATGGGAGCATTCGAGTAATTTGGTTAAATGAATAGCGTTCGAGACAGGGACGAAGGAATACACCATCGGCATCTTCGACAAATAGTTAAGGTTATCGTGGTGCGCTACTTCCACAAGCTCTATAGCAAGTTCTTGTGTCTCGTAATCAATGTCGACAAGTGAGATAAAAATTATTCAATATATTATCTCAAATGTTTATAGTTCAAGCTCACCCACCATTTATTTATCAGTATTTAACGTGTCGTGATTTTCAGGGTAAATATCGTCCTGTGAATAAAATGTTGACAATGTAAATATAAATATAACTTAATAAATTTTTTTTTGCATCCCGAACAAATTTAAATTTTTAAACGAGTGCACGCACAAGTTTTAAAATATACTTGATCTTCGCCATTTTCTTTCTGTACAATAGTCGTGGCAAGCTGTGAATGGTGAAATTAATTAATAAACACGAATAGTTAAAAGTGAATAGTCACGATGAAAAATAATTTATCCCGCATTTGCTCATCTTATTTAAAATAGATTTTGTAAAAAGTGATTTTTTTAAAAAATGAGTACTTGTAAAGTGAAAAAGTTTATGTTTTATGTGTAATAATACTTTATCGAAATACTGCTTGAAAATGAATTTAAATGGAAAAAAATTAGACAATGAAGCTCATACAGAGGCTTAATATAAAGACCACTTCGAAATCGTTTAAGAAATGATTACAAGAAACTTAAAGATTGCAAACATAGTAGTTTGAATAAACTTACAATAATTTCTTCTTATTGTAGGTTGTGTTAGAGAGTACAAAATAGGATAAAGCAATGAAAAGAAACAAGTATTTTATGTACCAAATGAGCGCACTTCTCAGTCTAAATTTTGCATCCAGCAATTTAATCAACCTTTGCCACTGAGTTAAAAAGAATAAGAGCCATGTATCTACATCAAGGGTGAGTTTACATTCCAAGAATATGTTGTGACAATTTGAATACATAAGAAACAAGGTTGCTTAATATAAATAACAACAAAATGCTCATCAACTTCATTCCATCCTGCAATGTCTATTTCCAAATCTTAAAACCTGTAGAAGTAACGAACTCCTTGAGAAACGTGTAATAAACGCATCAGTAATCACAAGGACAAACTTCAATCACAACTATTACTGCAAACTCGAATGAAGTTAACAAGATAATGAAAATTACAATTTTATTAGATTTATGCTGTGCCAGGACGAAAATAAAATAGATCAAGTTCATCCTTCTAAGTTAATAACGATCAAGAGAGGCCAATCTACAGTGCACAACCATTCATATAAACTCTGAATCTTGACACCTTCAGTTGGAGCCCTTTTTTTTTGGACCCATTATTATACTGATACCGGTGTATGAAGGTAGATGTGAAATTGTATTGCTTGCTATTCAGGAACATTTAACTGTACCCCAGAGACATGATCGAAGCACGCACACCCAGTGTGATGCTTTCATGACATGCTCTAGTCTTGGGCTTCTTAGAAACAGGAAAGGTGACAAGAGCAGCTTTAAGGTCAGCAGGCATACGAAGAAGCCACTCTCCTTGGTGCTCTATAACACATAACATTCCACGGAGAGGTAAATGAGGACCTTCCACGAGCAAAGAGTTAAAAGGAGTTATCAGTAAAAAGAAAACCTAATTGAGGACCTCTCAATAGAAAGGCATTAAAGGACTTTTAACAGTTAAAAAAAAAACTTATGCAGTCCTCCCACACCAGTCTGTCCTCCTCAGAACCCTGTGTAGTTAAAACCAGCGACTTCAAGAACAACTCCTGGATATTTTGTAAGATGAGTCCTGTGCAGCCGTTCTGAACTATTCATTGTCACCTCTCCACTGTTCATGAGCATTTACCCTATCGTACTCATCGGAAAACCTGAAAGATGCTCAAATTTCCCTTCCAAAATCCCATTCCATCACCATATATTGATCGAAAAAGTTAACTTCCATCCACCTTCCACATCAAACTTGATAAATTTGATAATCTCCACCCCAAAAGTTAATAATTCCTCCCTGGACTAGTAGCACAAGGGCACCTAGGCAGTTGGCTCCATTCAATCTAATTTCTTCAGTAATAGAAAAAGCAGTTGTCTCAAATATGAGAATAACACACCTTATCTTCGTTAAGATTCCATAATACATATATTCCATCACTCCCAATTTGAATGTACGGTGGAAATCAGTGACAACCGTCATTAAAGGTTAATTAAAGAAATAAAAGAAGTTGATATCAAGAATAAACAAGAAAGACTACAGTATTTAGTAAGTTTACCATTCCAATCTTGATATTTTCTTAAAAGATAGTCAAAAGCTCGGCAGCACGAACACGCTGCCGGCGTCGACGAATCGTACAACGGTACGTCTCCGACACGTCACCGACTCGTGTCGGAGTTCCTTGAGGAGTGTCGGAGACGAAGAAACGCAAATGTCAGTAAGAAAACAGTTGAGAAAAACATGGGTGGAAGAAATGCAGACGGTGACAATGAAGAGGAAATATGACTGTGAAGAAGGAAGAAAAGAGGAAATGAAAAGACGTAACTGTTGAGGAAGAAAACTAAAGTAAACCAAAGAAGAGCACGTGGAATTTTCAATTCAAATTGTTGGGTCCAATAAGTCTACATGTACATAACATTAATGCACTGCAAAATATTTTTAGATTTACGTATAATATTATTTTATTACGTGTGATTGACTAAAAAAAGAAAAAAAAATGAATTATAATTTAATGAAAAATAATGAGGGCCAAACAGGGTAATTTACATTTTTTTTTTTGCAATTTTATCCTATAACAAAGCAACGTCTAAAATTTTATGTGGATTAATTTTTTTACCTTACCATTTTACCCCCCAATAAAAAATAAAACTTACAAAAGAAGTTAAATTCCTTTCTTCCTCGTAGGAGCCCACGAAAATTGCAAGTGAAATTCAAAACATCCCCTCCAAGTTTTTCTTTGTTTCCATCAACCACATTTCAAAAATCATTTACTTTAGACTATTAAATTATAAAAAGTTAAGAAATTAATATTTTAATCAGCGTGTCGACGATGTATCGTGTAGGAACTTTTTCAAAAAATCTCACGTCGGCGTGTCTGACACGATATGTCCGTGTCGCTGCTTCTTAGGTCAAAAGGATGGTCTAGATCTAAAGGAAAGGGTTGGGGTTCCAGTAGCTGATTCGATGTCTACGATGAGCATTGCCCAAAGTCCAGTGCACAGGCAACACCAGCTTAGGAATTAAAACATCCTGTAGGATTTAGGTTGCCTTCCTCTAAAATGGTGAGTACTAAAGTAAGAAAATTATTTGCTTCAAGTGTGGACAGATGCCACTCCATCGCCCAAAGAAGAATTTACATATTAGGGTAAAGCATGAAGGAGATTCACAAGGGGATAAAGATGAGGACAACTTCCAACTCTTTTGATTTAGAAGAATACAATCCTGAATATTTGCAAGAAGATGAAGTGGACACTTCTTTATTCTCCGTTGTTGGCGCAATTTCAAAAGCAAAGAAAGAAAGAGCAGGAACAGATATTTTTCAGATGCCACTAAACCGAGAAATTTTAGCGCGCACGCTCATTGTTGATGGTGGTAGTTGTGTGAATGTCGTCTCAGAAAGTCAGAATTTACCCAGCTTCCTGTTGAACCACGTCCTCAACCTTACCTTACAAGGTATCATATTACCTCTTTTATTTCCTGTTGTGCATAAAAGGAGAATATTTGGTGCAACGTGATTCTAATGAAAGTTACATACTTCTTAGAAGGCTTTGGCTTTATGATCAGAATGCAAGTCATTGTGGTAAAAAAAACATATGTACACATTTATGCTCAAGAACAAAAGGATCACTCTCAAACCAACAACTACTGCTAAAATGGACAGATACAAGGTTACAAAATCATAAAATCTTATGTGTTGCCTTAACATGCAGGACATAATTATCAACTCAGATAATTTCAAAACAAAGTTGTTCGATAAACAGGTCTACTACAGGTATAAACACTTTTAGGAAGTATAGAGAAACTTTTTCAGTATAATAAAATACCCCAACCTCTGACATGGATTGCAAATTTTAAGACAACAAAATGCAATAATTCAAAGATGTGAGGGAAAGAATTTACAGACAAATCCTCAATTAGCGACGAGCAAAAATTCCATATAGAGGACCAGCAGCACGTCGTCTCCCCTGGATCATACAACTACATTTGGTGAATTTTTTCACATAAATCTCATAAAATTTTAGAGCATATTATAAGTTACTTATGCACCTTCTCTGTATTGAACAAGTCCTCTGCTATAGCTTCCATTTGTTTCCGCTTTTTCTCTTCCTTTACAGATTCAGCAACATCCTCATTTCCATAGTCAGATTCTCTAAGGAAAATACAATATGATTCAAAATGTCACAACTTGAATTCCAGAAAGCAAGCAGAACCAACAATAAGAGCAGAGAAGTGGATCATACTCGTATGGATACTTCGAAAATGGGATAAGGTTGTGGAAGCTATTGCCTGACGGAGTCCTCATCTATATATATGCCATGATGTGACCACATCATGAATAAAGAATCAATTAATTATTATATAAGACAACGAATCAAAAGAGACAATTTTATCGCAATATCATGGATTTTAAACAAGCAACCGTAATTGCGCGTAAGCCAAGAGATGTGAAGACAAGGAACTGCAAAAAAGAAACAAACAAGCAATAAAACCAGTTCTTATCTTCACACAAGTAAAAGGACCAAGGTTTTCCCTCGTTATTAACTGACAAATCCTGTTGAAAGTTAGGGAACCGAACAGCTATAAGCTCTTTTGCTTGAGAGTGTGGGTGCAATGAGTGACGGGTTTGTAAAATTAGAAACAACCAACAGAGCATACAGTAGAAAACATGAATAGGAGAAATCAAGTGGTTTAGAATAATCAGAGGACATATGAAGCTCATATATCCAACCTAAGTCTTGGTTACAAGCTTTTAACAATTAGGAGTCAGTTACCTTCCTGAAGAGTTTGAAATTTGTGACCGCACTACTTGTTGAAGAATGGCCAGGAGCTGGTAACTTAGAATCTCTCACTATTAGGTCTTGGCTGTATATAATATCCAGCTTCCCACTTTCAGATATGTCAATACTATCTTTTCTTGACATTTTATTGTCGGTGCAATTAAAGCTATTGGGCTCAAGAGCAGCACGATTAGAAGGTATAAATCCTTGGCTATCAATATCATGTTTAATGGTTTTGATTGTGCTCATAGCTGTATCCCCTTTATTGTCCTGATCAATAGAATCTATAACGTTGACGATACTTTCTGCTCTGCAATAATTTTCAGCAGATTCAGCCTTGTGGATATTTCTCTCTAGTTTGCTTTCACGTTCAGCAGACTCCATTGCACAAACTGCAGCTGATGCATGAATCGATGTGGCAGTTTCCATGTCGACATCAGAATCTGCTACCACGGTTTCGTCGGTGGAGCACGATGAGGTGACCAGCACTGCAAAATCCCACATGTATGATACATCACTAAATGAAGATTTGCTATTTCCGAATACTGGGCATATCTTATAAACATCCAGATGGATATATTCACACCGCAAAATCATTGGAACATTTTGAACTTATCACCTGACATTTTTGTTTAGCAATATAAAGACAACCAATAGAAACCATTAAATTCAGAAACTATTGTGTTGGCTCTCTCCTTGTCACCTGTGAAAAATTCACAAGTTCCTAGCTACTTGACGACAGGCTGAAATCCTCTTTGAGCAAGGGAGCAGATTACACATTGCAGAATTAGACTTGTTATTCAGGATGTCTCATAGCACAATAATGCTTGAGGAAATTTGTCCACGTGCAAATGTATGCAAGCATTTACTCTTGTTGTTTCTGCAGCCTACGGAAAGCAATCTACTACTCTTTTTATTTTATTTTTCCGATTCTTCAATAACCAAACTGTCGCCTGAACCAACTCAAAAGAACTCATCTGGCAGACTCTTAAATCAGAACTAGATTATGTCCCTCTCCTATTCAAAGACCTGAAGCGCCACTGTAAATCAACAGGGGATTTTCAAGATCAATTGTTTTCTCCTCATGACCAATTTCTGAGCTATTAAAAGTGGCAATTGTATTAAGATCCCAGATGATCTTCCTTAGTCTGAAGTCCATCTGAGATGTCCTCAAGATAAGAAAGGGGGATCTAAAAAGTGAATTTCTTGCATAACATGAAATTGCAAGAGAATATGGCCATGGATGAATGAAAAGTTGATATGGTATGCCAAACAGTTCTACCAAGGCCCTGTTTTTCTGCCAGTAGTTATAACCCTGCAGATCATTAATTAGTCAATCTCTTGCAATGATATTGGTTCTTTTATGAGGCTGGAATGGTGTATTCGTGTAGAATGTAATAGGAGTGTTGGTTGCCGACAATCCCAATAGTCACAACAAGAGAAAGGTCGTGGGTTCTAATCGGCCAACAGGCCTATTAGGGGAAGGGAGGAATGTTGAAGCAAAACCAGCTTAGCGTAACTCCTATGTGCTTAGAAGTGCCTCAATTGCTAGACCAGCCTAATCTACATGGTTAAAATTTAATGATGTTGGTGGATTCTGACAACACAAATCATTAGGATAGTCAGTGGCACTAGTGATTTTAATACGGCTGACATGTTTACTTTGTCTATCATTATGTACATGCATTGCACCCCTCAAGTGTGAAATAATTACATTTTACTAAGAAAAGAAAAATCAGGGTTGATTAGTAACAGTGCACAATCTTACCAGGTGCTGATACAATAATAGAATCATCCAGATGTCCAGATAAAACAGCTGAAATCAAATCCATCTCATTCAACTTTGGCAGATAACTAAATTTACGACAACACTCAGTGCTACTTGGCAATCCAGTTGGGATTACACGCACTACATGGTTGTCTCCACCTTCTAAGCCCTACAAAGAGCACATCAAGTAAAATAAATAACAAGAAAAGTTTCTAAACGATATATGACTTTGATAAGATGTCAATATTTGTTATTAATTACAATCATTACAATACAATACATTAACCATAACCCTAGGCAATTGATAAGAGATATATGCGACTCTTTAAGTTACTCCACATTAAAGTAAACTAATATTCTGCCCAGTAAATACCAAACTTTTTCAACTTTTTTAAGGGTTATGGATGTCATATACTGCATAAATAATCGTCCCCATACCCCTAGCATTGCTTCCCACACACAACCGCCGCTACCCAACCCATCTGTAACTCTATAGTGCTTGATGACACACCTCCCTCTCCACTGCTGGATTCTGTCCTTCCTTCCATGCTACCCCCACTCCATATTTCACCTCTAACCAATCCAATGCCCCAGCAAATCATAAAGCTGTGGAGCACACAGCCATACCACATGTTAAAATGATTTAGTTAAGATTTCTTTAAATGATGGAAAAGAAGTTTATTTCAACATATTTGATGCCTATGTTTCTAAGAGAGGAAATATCAGTGCTGGGTTGAGTAAGGAATTGTTTGCAAGTACATCTTAGATGGTGGAGACAAAAGAGTCACCACAAGTTATTCGAGTGCCCACTATGTTTTTTGTACCAACTTGGTGATAACCAGTAATCGCATCTTAGCAGATCCAGAACCAATGAATGCTCACTAAAGAGTTTGTATTTGTCATAGGTAACATGGAGATTTTGGAGGTTGTCAATTTCGAATTGCATAGGTTTTCAATTAAATTTCAAACTCCTCATTGCTTCAGTGCTGGTTATGCAATGGAAAATGTGATCAACTTGTTAATTTTTTAAAAAACTGTATATGAAAGTATGTACATGTCGTATGCATTATTCTGTAATGGATTTGATTCTGCTGAAGAAGTTACAATCATGGAAGATAAAGGACAAAAAGGGAACTACAACTCACATACTTGGCTCTCAGGCTCTAGAGCTTCAACATAAATAACTTTTGCACCACCAACATTCAACAATAAAGGCAACCTGTCCTGATATTTATACTGTGGAAGAAAAAAAATTCAAAAAACAGCACGAAGCATTGAGTACTCTTCAAAATTTATGTAAAAATTGTGTCAAGCAGCAAAAATTACAGTATAAACCAGAAGCATAGTAAAATGTGTATAATAAAGATATAATTATAGCAAGATTCCAAAGAACATACTTCGCTTCATTTCATGGTAAAAAACGAATTGTTATCTGATATAAGCGTGGGCATGTAGGAAAATAGAGAAAGGAATTATTTTTGCATATCCAAATAGTGTCAAAACAACAAAAGGAAAGAAATTATGCAGAAAACAAAACACATCACATATTTTTCGTCATTGTTTTTTAAGAAGAGTAACTAAAGTACCACTAAAGACGAATCTAAAATTATAACATTCATGAGCATACTCTGCTATTATGATGCGGGACCACCTGACCAAAATCGCAAAACACGTCTCAGAAACTTCCCTTAAAACGCGTTTCAGAAAATAGTTTTGAAAACATTCCAGAATGCCCCTTATATGTTGCAACTTTGAATAGATTTTTTTACAGAATATAAAAGCAATTATAAGTGAAATCAGACGTGAAATTCTGTATTTCATTGATTTATGTACAAAATAGCAATCCTTTTTATAATACAATGTAAGGAGTAAAAAAAGGAAACAAACACTAATCTCCTAAATAAGACAATAAATCAAATAATATAATTACAACATTATTTTAGGTAAGGAAAATCCCTGTCAATCATCTTCAATCATCCGGGATTTCAACACTCCCCCTCAAGTTGGATCGTAAATATTGATCATATCCAACTTGCATATGAAATCATCGAATTTTTGTCTCGATAATCCCTTGGTAAAGATATCTGCAGTTTGTTCTTACGTGGGGACGTAGGTCATACAAATCGTTCCTTTCTCAACATTTTCTTTTATGAAGTGTCTATCAATTTCAACGTGTTCAGTCCTATCATGCTGAACAGGATTAAGTGAGATGTGGATTGCTGCTTTATTATCACAATAAAGCTTGATCGGAAACCTTATGGGAACATGTAGCTCTACAAGAAGTTTTTTTAGCCATAGTCCTTTACATATTCCTTGTGCAACATCTCTAAATTATACTTCTGCACTACTTCGGGCTACTACATTTTGTTTCTTGCTTCTCCATGTTATGAGATTTCCCCATACAAATGTACAATACCCAGTAGTCGACCTTCTATCTTCTATAGAGCCAGCCCAATCCGCATATGTGAATATTTCAACACATTTCCTTTCACTTTTCTTGAAAAATAATCCTTTTCCTGAGGAACCCTTAAGATATCTAAGTATTTTGTAGACTGCTTTTAGATGGCTATCCTTTGGAGAATGCATATGATGGCTAACCAAGCTCACTGCAAATGCAATGTCAGGTCTAATATGTGACAGGTAGATCAATTTACCAACTAGTCTTTGGTATCTATCTATTTCAACTGAGCTTCCAACCTTTTCATTTTTCTTCTCCACATCTACAGGTGTATCAATTGGTTTACACCCTAGCATGTCAGTCTCAGTTAGGAGATCAAGAATATATTTCCGTTGTGAGACGCTAATTCCTCTTTTTGATCTCGCAACTTCCATTCCCAAAAAATATTGCATTTGTCCTAGATCCTTTACTTCGAATTCAGTGGCTAAGTTCTTCTTTAGCCTTTCCATCTCTACTACATTATCCCCGGTTAGGATTATATCATCGACATATACAATCAAAATTGTCTTAGTCCCATTGTTAAATTGTTGGAGAAACATAGTGTGATCCGACTGCCCTTGTCGATATCCTTGACCCTTCAATACTTTTGCAAATCTGTCAAACCACACCCTTGGTGATTGTTTGAGTCCATATAAAGACTTCTTGAGTTTACATACCTGATTTTTTTCATTCATTTTGAAAAAACCTGGTGGTAACGTCATGAAAACTTCTTCTTCCAATTCTCCATTCAGAAAAGCATTTCTGATGTCCAACGACTGAAGTGGCCAATCCAAATTGGCGGCTAGTGATAGAAGAATTCGAACAGTGTTTAGTTTTGCCACTGGTGCAAACGTTTCTGTATAATCAATGCCATATGTCTGAGTGTACCCTTTTGCCACCAACCGAGCTTTGTACCGTTCTATTGTCCCATCAGCTTTATATTTCAAATTGAAAACCCATTTGCATCCAACTAGTTTCTTCCCTTTTGGCAAGTCAATCACCTCCTAAGTTTCATT
Source organism: Fraxinus americana (assembly GCA_035079005.1). Classification (NCBI taxonomy): domain Eukaryota; kingdom Viridiplantae; phylum Streptophyta; class Magnoliopsida; order Lamiales; family Oleaceae; genus Fraxinus; species Fraxinus americana. The sequence continues at coordinate 26,589,491 of CM068718.1, read as the reverse complement.
TTTTTCCAAGGCTCGCATTTCCTCCAATACTGCGTCTCTCCATTTGGGAATTTCCAAGGCTTCCTGGACATTTCTTGGAATTTTTGTACTGTCAAGGTGAGATGTAAAAATACGAAATCTTGGAGATACGAGCATTATAAGACATGAATTTTGAAATAGGATGAAGAGTACACGACTGAGTTGGCTTTCTGAGATCAATGGGTAAATTGATGTCAAAGACTTCAAATACTTTACGAGGATCCAGAGCTATCATCGGTTCAGACTCTCTTGGTGCCTCAGATGTTAGATTCTCCTTATGCCTTGATTTTGGCTTCCTTGAATAAACTAATATCTCTTTATCACTTTGTTTTTCTATGTCTCCCCCTGGATTTAAATTTCCTTCTATCGATGGCATATTAGAACTAGGTGGTGGAATAGGATCAGGAGGGATAGATTCAGTTGGAGAGAGATCAAAATCCAAAAAACGATCTTCATGTATAAACTCCCCCTGAAGAGAGGTCTTTTTGGAAGTATGGGATGTTTTCAAAGAAGGTGACGTCAAGGCTTACAAACGTTCGTTTTGTGGAAGGGTCATAGCACTTGTAGCCCTTTTGGTGAGGAGAGTATCCAATCAAAACACACTTAATAGCCCGAGGATCAAGTTTACTTCTGTGATGGGAGTGAACATGGACAAATGCAGTGCACCCAAACACTTTTTAGAGCTAGAATAGAGTAGAGACGGGAGGTAGGAAAAAATTGTTGAAATTTGTTTAGTGGTGATTCGAAGTTTAGAGTGCGGCTAGGCATACGGTTGATGAGGTAGGTGGCTGTTAGGATAGCGTCTCCCCAAAACATTTTAGGCATGTTTGTAGTAAACATCAAGGCACGAGCAACTTCTAGAAGGTGTCTATTTTTGCGTTTGGCAATCCCATTTTGTTGGAGAGTGTCGACACAAGAACTTTGATGGATGATCCCGTGCGTTTTAAGAAAATTTCCCATGATCTTATTGAAATATTCTGTGCCGTTATCAGTGCGTCGGATTTGAATTTGAGTATGGAATTGAGTTTGAACCATGGTATAAAAATTGATAAATACAGTACGAACATCTGATTTGTCTTTTAGTAGGTAAACCCAACAAATTCGAGTGTGGTCGTCAATAAATGTAACAAACCATTTCGAATGAGAACGGTTCAGGATTCGCGAAGGGCCCCATAAGTCACTGTAGATCATGGTAAATGGTTTTGATGGTTTGTATGTGGATTTCGGGAATAGCGTGCGGGTATGTTTTGCAAGTTCACAAATTTCGCATTGAAAATCAACATACTGTTTATTCAGGAAAATGGAAGGAAATAAACGTTTCAAGTACTGAAAATTAGGGTGACCCATCCTAAAATGCCATAATAGAATTTCACTACTTCTAGGAACAGACACAGAGTTACTAAGTGAAACTTGACATGATTTACTCACATCGGCCTCTTCAAAGTAATAGAGTCCTCCACATTCTTTAGCACTGTCAATCGTCTTCTCCGATGATAGGTCCTGAAAAACACGGTGAGATGGAAGAAATTTAGCAGAGCAAATGGAATTTTTGGTTAACTGACTTATAGAAATTAAATTGCAGGATAAATTTGAAACATGGAGAACAGACTGTAGAGTTATAGAGTCAGAGATTTTTATATTCACTTTTCCTGCGACTGAAGAGAAGGACTCGTCTGCAATTTTAACATTAAGATTACCAGCACAGGTCGAATATGATGAAAATAACTAGTGCGAGTCCGTCATGTGATCAGATGCTCCAGAGTCAATAATCCATGGAATCTTGGATTGAGTTGTTGAATTTAAAGCGCTCAAAAAGTTACCTTTGTGGGCTAGGGAAGTTGAAGGACTATTTGTCGAGGTTTGATTTAGTGGTTGGAGACTCGAAAAATTTTTGTAAATCTGCACTATCTGTTCGGAATTGAATGCACTGGTAGACTCCTTGGGTTTTTCAGTTTGATAGTCAACAGATGCTTGGTATCCACGACTTTTATTATTTTGCCTTGGTTTCCAATCGGTCGGTTTTCCATGTTTGTCCCAACATGTGTCTTCTCTGTGTCCTGATTTACGACAATATTCACACAAGGCTCTTCCTTTTTGCAATTTTGGGCCTGGCCCAGTAGCAAATCCTCGTATAGGTCCATTTCTTGAAAATTCAGCAGGCCCACTTCCTTTAGATATTAGGGCAGAGATTTCAGCAGGCCCAACTCTATTAGATAAAAGGGCCGAAATGTCATTAGGCCCAATTCCTTTGGTAGATAAGGCTAAGACTTCACTCCCAGACAGCCCAAAGTCCCTGAGCATCGTCTTTCGCCGGTTTTCTTCTCTTCGCACCTTCGAGAAGACTTCGCGTGTTGAGGGCAGAGGTCGCCAACCAAGTATGCGTCCCTGACGTCGTCCAAGTCTCGATTGAACCCAGCCAAGAATTCATAAACCCGTTCATTCTCCAGCCTCTTCTTGTACCGGACGCTATCACCGGAGCACGCCCACTCTTCTTCAACGCTTAAATCAAGTTCTTGGCACAACGAAGTCATCTCCATATAATATTCTGTCACTTCCCGTTCACCTTGCTTGGTCTGCCATAGACGGGTCTTGATTTCAAAAATTTTTGAAGTATCCTCCGCGTCGGAATACATCTCTTTCACTGCATCCCAGATGTCCTTCGCTGTGGGGAGGAAGAGATAAGTCTTTCCTATTGTGGGCTTCATGGCATTCACGAGCCGAGCCGTAACCATTGAGTTTTCTGAGTTCCATTTTTTCAGCTGTGCAGCGTCGGTTGGTTTCGGTATCTCACCAGTGAGGTAACCAATCTTCCATTTTCCGTCGATCACAAGTTTTATTGACTGGGCCCATTCTCGATAGTTCCTTCCGTTTAGTCTCTCGACTGAGAGTTGGAAGGAGGAGGTATATGGGCCATTAGAACCTATTATGGAGGCGTCCTCTATTTGGGAGGTGGCCTCTGTTTCTGAGATTGGAGTTTCATGGGTCATCGACCCCTTACTGTTGATTGGGATTTCAGTTATTGATTTCTAGGTTTTGAAGAACCTAACTCTGATACCATGTTAAGAATTGTGATTCCATCTTAAAAGGTCAACCTTATTAAGAGAAGTAGTCCAAGATCTTTATTAATTGGTCTGTGTCGACATCATTTATCGATGTGGGATATATATCCCTTAACACGCCCCGTAAGATGGTGGCTCATTTGAGCAGACCAATCTTGAAATCCACGTGCTTATTTTTAGAATCTTAACGGGTTCAAATCGCTCTTTGGAACATAATGGGCTCTGATACCATGAAATCAGACATGAAATTCTGTATTTCATTGATTTATGTACAAAATAGCAATCATATTTATAATACAATGTAAGGAGTAAAAAAAGGAAACAAACACTAATCTCCTAAATAAGACAATAAATCAAATAATATAATTACAACATTATTTTAGGTAAGGAAAATCCCTGTCAATCATCTTCAATCATCCGGGATTTCAACAATAAGTCTTTATATTAGACCACTATACTTGCTCACCTATATATATGTAGACGAATGAACAGGTTCATCCATATTGTAGTTTTCTCAAATCATGCAAGCAGGCATGTGTACATATCCATGTGCGTGTAAACACGCATGTAATTAATACCAAGACATTAACAAATGCCCCCATATTTTTTCTGAAGCCAACAAAAACATGAAAGAAATTGAAAGCTGAAAGCATGAAATTTTTAAAGTGCTCAAAAGCATCACCTTGTGTAATGGTTCCAACAAAAAGGTATATCCTCTCAAACAATGTTCTCGAGATTGAGGATCTGTAACTTTGATTGACAGCCCTTCCAACATCAAAGTTGGAGCATAACTGAGAAAAAAGACTTTCCTTTGCTAATCACCATGAAAAAGTATATTTCCAGTACTGTGCATATAAAAAGTAGTCCAACAAATGATGTGATTTACTACAATACTTACGAGGTGGAGCTTGGAACTTCAGTGCATATACCTTTTCCTGCAATAAACTGAATATCATAGTCTACAGATTAGTTGAATATCATGTTCATAGTCCTAGTAGCATGCCCTGAATGCATGTTCAGAAATTGTCGAATTAGAATATTATCCTTGGTGAAAAAAGATCTAAATAAATACATGTAGCCCCTCTTTAACAACTTAAGCTGTTAGATGAAGGTTAATATGGTAGCAAAGCCATACAAAAGACCTGCACTGGGTTTGAGCCATGCCACCTCCCATTTATAAAAAAAAGTGCACGTGTTAGGCTTTGATAGAAAAAATAAATCCAGCCTACACATGAAAGGAGCATGTTGAAGACAAGATTTAAATAAATCCATGTAGATACTCTCAAAAAGCTTAAGATGTTAGATGAATTGGTTGACATTCCTCGTATTTACAATCTTGCCCTTTTATTCTTACATGGGTTAACATTAACAAGAGCCAAGAGATACTCTATTGCAGTACTGACAGTAGGCAAACAAAAAAATTAACTCTAAAGCATCACAATACATATTTTTTGTCTTCTATGTACAGCTGCACAATACAGCATTGACAATGTAAAATTTTAGCTTTAACACTCTTTAGGATAGCTAAGAAATAACTTAATGAATTGCAGATAATGGGTGTGAAGATACCTCAACCCAATCACATCGGACCAGGGCTACTTTAGCCATTATAGAATCAATGGCCTCACAAGTAATAGAACTGAAGTCATCAACAAGAACATGTGTACACTGCAATGTCCACGTATGAGTCAAACTAGCACCTACATGGGCATACATATTAATTATTTAGAATCATCAAAAGAGTGTAATTTGCAGATACTTTGAACTGCGACCTTGGGACTGTTGCAAGATGCATGAAGAACCAGATGGAGAAAAAAATTTCAGGCAAATATTTTTTAAAAAAAAACAGAACCAGAATTTCAACTTTTCACATTTTACTAGCTTATTTTTTGCATTCAATACAAAAGCTCAGCTTCTTGTTGCATTTTGTACCTCTTTTTGCATTTTTTTGTTATTCTTTCGTTTTTGACACAAAATTGATGCTTATTTTGTTCTTCCAAAATTCCTCACACGAACACATTCAAACCATATCAATTCCAATATTTTGTACACCTCTTGAACTTTCTTATCAAAGTAGATAAAAAATTAAATTGTTCAATAGATGAATCCCACATCTAACAAACCCTTAGTAAGATATATAATTGGATGGAAATGGAAGTATGCATGTTCAGAACTTCCGCGTATATAAATTGAAAATGTATATAAATTGAGTGTGAATAAGACTAATACGATCATTGAGGTGATTTATTCGTGTTTGCTTTGTCTTTAAATGGTCAAAATTAAGGATGATGCAACTGTAAGGGCTACACTAGAATGCTAGAAGAAAAAATAAAGCAAACTTCTCATCAAACCTCAAAACAATATAGAAAATCACTAACCAATTGAAGATATCTTGTCTTGCAGTTGATTCACTTCCGTACGCTTAGATGAGCACATGAAAAATATGAAGGGAACAAAACAAAACCTGGCAGATAGATGACCCATATTCTCGATTATAATGTTGTTACGTTATTTTTTCAAAATCATTAATCACGCCGCAATAGTAAGAACAAGAATTCTAAAACCATTAAGATTTTAAAAAAATAATTGTAAAATATATTTTATGAAGAGTAAAATGAATACTCAACCAGGGAATCCTAACATCTGAAAGGACAAAAAAATTTCGTCTACATTACCTGTATGTTGCATTACCAGTTCCAAAAGATACCATGTCTCCATCCTTCAGTATGGTTTCTTTATGTGGAAACTCGTGAACTTTTTCCTTTGAACTCATATTCTTGTTGATGAATGTTCCATACTTAGAGCAGTCTCGGATCCTGACTTTAGAGGAATTATTTGAAGATTTCTTGTGTGAAAGATCTACAGATATCATTTCATCTATGATAATTTCAGCATGGATCCTTGAAACTCCTTTATCTTTGTTTACAATTATATCACAACCTACAAAATGAATCAAATATTTAACTGCATAATCAGGAAAAATTGAATTTGTGGTGGTTTCATATCTGCAAGAGCATCAAACCCAACTCCATGAATATTGGCATATCTTTGACATAACAATCAGATAAAAGCTGCAAAACCAAACCATATATGCATGGACTACATTGCCAAGAGGATTGTTATTGATAAGTAAAACATATATCTCAGGAATATCTAGAGAAACATTTGACTTTTAGAAGTTCCTGCTTCATGGCAACAGCACAGTATAGCCACAATCCTGAAAAAGAAAAAAGAACTTCTGGATTCTACATCAATTTTAGTGTAAAGCGTCCTCAATGTGTTGTGTAAAGCGCTGACCACACAAACATCAAAACATTGGAAAACAACACAGTTAAACTCAATGCCTTGATTTGTTTAATATGGTTGTTCTGAAAAAATTTTGGCCTCTTTACGATGTCATTTCACATAACTATTGAAAGAAGACCAATGACAACCAGAATATATGATGGGAAAACTCCATGAAAATTTTCATTATTGGCACTCTATTGATTACTTCAACATTATATGTCATTTATAAGATTATGGTTCTTTCCATTTCATCAATAAACATAGAAATTGAACTTCAGAGTAGAAGTTTGGAGAAAAATTATTATTAACTAGCAAGTTTGAAGGATGTGGAACCTGAAATATGAGTTGTTCCATCAGACACACAAGTAAGCCTAGAGTTGACCTAAAACCCTCGCGAATTGCAGAGTCGTAAATGTTGTAAGCTGTGACTTGTTCCTTTTCATTTTCACCACAGTGAATGAAATGCTTAAAATACTACAAAATTTTATGATTTCAATGCATAAGCTATCTCAAAGAAAACAGCAACAACCCACATAGTTCTTTACAACCACCCTCCTAAGGATTGACTTTCCAGGTTTTCAATCATTTATAGAAAAGACAAGAAGTTTAGGCCATCAGCATAAATCCTTTCGCCACTACATTTAGGCCATCACTACATCTACTGAAAGATTAAAGAAAATCAAATTACATGCAACCATGACTAGCCATATGAATATAACAAATGATCTAATGAAATCAAATCCCTTACAATCACAACAAGCCATTTTACTTTTTCTCTACCTCTCTCTTCTAGAACCTGTTGTGCTACGATTACATCGCTCTTACCAGAACTTCTTTAGGCCAATGTAATACATACTCTAACTACCACGTCTTTTATATATTCTAGTGTGGTCACACATCCATCTTGGCATCATCAACTCCATTACTTTGATCTTATGTCTATTTTGTCCTTTAACTGCCAAACAATCAGTACCATAAAGCATAATTAGTCTAATAACAGTTTTGTTGCACTATGAAAGGTAAATTGTGAAAACAGCCTTTTACATAAAGATTGTTAAAATTCATCTTACTATGTGAACAACTTAAATTCTCTTTCTTACTTAAAATTGTAGATAATAAAAGTTCTTTTTATTCAAAAAAATCTCTTTGTCCCCTTTTTTTTTTTTTTATAACCGTGGATGTCCGGGCCAGCTTGCGAGCACCTCGACTAATTCCACGGGGTCCTGAAGTTTACGGTCGGGTACTCACCTCAGTGGCCCTGAGGGGACTCGAACTGGTGACCATTGGGGAGCAAACTCAAGACCTGACCAATTGAGCAACCCCTCAAAGTTAAATCTTTGTCCCATTTATAATTCCTCAAAATTGATAAAATGGTCCTAAGATCAAGATCAACCAAATTGGGCACACCTCAAAATCAAAACATCAGGCAAAATCATAAACTAGAACAGTAAAGTTGCTGCCGTAGGATAGGGAATACAACAATTAAGGAATGTCAGGACATTAAATGCAATAATCGCCTTGTAGACACATTACAATCTGATTGACAGGAAAATGAAAAGGAATTAACCAAGAGAAATGGTATAAGCAATAGAATACCTTTTCTACCCACTTTGTATGTTCCTTGACTGAAAAAATAATATTTATCTTCACCTGTCACGTAAAACAACTTGATTTATAAAAGATGTCCTTCAAAGAGGGGGAGGGGGGGAACCTGAATAGCACATAACTGATAGGAGTAGAATCAAGTTTCCACATAATTTACAAACATAGCCTTTGTTTGAGCCACATTATTTCTTTCATTCTCATTCTTTTACTCATTTTCAACCACACATTTTTCAATAAAATAATATTTTCCATCACATCAATAATTTTTCCTTCTCTTTCAACCACATATTTCCCATCACATTAAACAAAAAAATGCATTCTTGGACAAATAATGTGCACCAAACGGGGGCATAATAAAATTTCTGAAAAACTTGCAAGATTAGCAAGAACCATAACTGATATGATAAGGCCATAGCTCTACTACGATATGGGTTGATTTCATTTCAAAACAAATGGATGGATCTTAGATTTCCGTGCACGGAAAAAGAGAAGACTTCAAAAGGCTATAGAGAATGAGATCAAACACTAAGTTCCATAGATGTGGTTGTATGCCATATGAGACAATTGGCTCAAAATAGCTTGCATAAGTGATCAATTATTATTATTATTATTGTGATAACCGCGAATGTTCAGGCCAATTTGCTCGCATCTCGACTAATTCCACGAGACCCTGAGGTTTACGATCGGATACTCACCTCAGTGGCCTTGAGGTCACTCGAATTGGTGACTATTGAGGAGCAAACTCAAAGTCTGACCAATTGAGAAACCCCTCAAAGCCTACATAAGTGATCAATTATAAACCAACCCCACCATTAATTATCCCCATCGTCCCATCTTTAAATATGACTAAACTCGGTATTTAGAATTGATGAGAAACGGTGTCAAATTAGTGTACACATAATGCAAGAGGCAAGTATGTGTGGCATTATGTGTACCGGTAACCCACAATCTTTTTAGGTCAGCTTTCAACTACTCTTCACAGTCCACTAGTTTGTGCTTGAGAAGCAACCCTTCTCTTGTTTCATATTGCAAAAGCAGAAAACATTTCACTTTCTATTTTTCATCACCCTGTCCAATAGGCTTGTGGTAAAAAAATAAAAAATAAGTGATAAAATGCTTGCAAACAATTCATAAATCATCTGTGTGCTCCGCTCATCCACCATCTCCTTCTGCTGGAAACCTAATTAAGTCAGTGAAGACCTTCTCTTATGAGCATCGAATTATCATTTTTCATTTCATTGCATAGCTAGGCATATCTTTTTCGCAAGTCATTTTATGTGATAATGAGGCATAATTAATTCCTCAAACGTTACTACTCTAAAAGTAACACCACTCCAAGTAACCCAGTGTAAAAAAATATTCAGTGGAGTCGAAAACAGCTAGTTCGACTATCCTCAAAAATACGTAAAAAGTTACTTTGTCCTAAATGTTTGGATAAGTTACTTTTCCTAACTTTTAAGTAAAAAATATACGTAATTCAAAAATAAGCCTCACATTATGGTCAAAACAAGTACTTAATTCGAATTTGGATCAATTAAAAAATTACTTATTCTAACATATTTACTGATAGGTACACTTAATAGTAAGTGTATTTTTCAAGATTCGAAACACGCGGGAAAAAAAATAGAAGAAAGGAGCCCCTTTTTCGCTGCTTACACGTCAATCTTTTCTTTTTGTACAGTGTAACAGAAGAATGCATTAGTCATTAGCGCATATATAAAAACTTTGCGTCCACTGGAGTGGATTCAAATACTGCAAAGTTCTGCTGCAACGACTACAAGGTGTTTGTTCAAATTCCCAGGTGAATAACAATGAATTTTCTTGTGCGTTTTACTATGTGCAATTACTAATGATGGAATTAATCATAAAAGTTGTTTTAAGTGATTACCTGGAAGTGGGTCGACGGGAAATAGACCCCAAACCATGTTTTCGATTCTTCTGAAGACAAGCAGAGGAGATTTTATGGAGAATCGGAGATTCGCAAATTCAAGAACAGCTGCGCGACCGCGTTTGCTAATGTTTCGATATTGGGTTCGGCTTGGGAGGTCGGTCTATAGTAGACCGAATTTGCTCATGGACCTGTCAATATTAAGGGCAGGTTCAATTGTCAATTTTTATTTTTTACTATTTTTGAGAATTTAATATAATTTAAAATTAAGATATTGTTTTAAAATATAAGATGATCACTGGAGTTTAATTACTTCCATCTACTTAATTATAGTACAATCATTTGTTCTCTCTCAATGACAAGATTTTTTTTAAAAAAATTCAACATATTGTAAATCAACATATCTTGTCATCTTTGTCGCATATAACCAATCCTAACACATACGAGGGCCTCCAATATAATTTTCTTCTAGTAATCACTCGGACTTTCATAAAAGTCAGAGTGATTACTAGATAAGTACTTCGCTATTTTATTTGTGCTTTACTTTTTTTAAATGATTAGATTGCCTCGGACATGGGATTTGGGATCCTTTTTGACAACGTTAGTTTTAGTTAGGGATATCAAATAAGGCGAGCCACTTGTAAACTCGCCTTCGGAGTGAGTCGTGGATAGAGTCAAATCGAGTTTTTTGTTTGCGAGGTTAGCTCGTGAGCAAAATTAGGCCGGCCATTTTTATATTATTGCTTTGCAGCAATTCAAAGCTATAGATCTATCGCTACCATCTAATCGCTCCATGAATCTCTCGCAACCATTGTTGATTGAGATTCAAAATTTGAAATTTCATTTTTTATTTTCATTATTTTCCCTCACATATCATCATTTTTAGCCTATAAGTGGACGATTTAAATTTTTCACATAGCTTTCAAGTTTCCGTAACTCTCATGCATCTTTCATAACTTTCTGAACTCTCTCGACTCTTAATTTAGAATATATATATTTTTGTTTACTCGTAATTTATTTGATTTTCATGTTATACCACTTAGATTTCACTCTCTAAACTCATTCTGTATTCTCTTGTGCATTTAAGTAATTTATGTAATGATTAATTCATTATGATCTTCATCTAATGAAACTTATATATGATTTATTGGAGAGTTTCAAACATTCAAAGAAAGGGCAAGTTGTGTCGCTGCATTCTATAGAACGAAAGAAGAGTTAAAGTTAATATTTCTAAACTAGGCTTATTGGCACAAAACATCCCTAAGTTTGACAGTTATTGTGCAAAACGTCCTTACGTTTCATTTTTTTTGCATTTTCGCTATTATTTTAACGTTTCATTGCGGAAAACGTCATTCTCACTGTTTTTCAATGTAAAATGACCAATACATCCTCATATTTAAATAAAACAAAAAAAATAAAAATAAATTGCAATTATACTCTCATACTTTTTAAAAAATGCAAATGAGTCCAAAAGCCTTATTAAAAGGTTTAAACATAAAACGTCCCTACGTTTGACACTTATTGCGGAAAACGTCCTTACGTTTCAAACTTTTTGTACTTTGCTCAATAGCACAAAACGTCCGTACGTTTGACACTTATTGCGTAAAACGTCCTTACGTTTCATTTCTTTTGCATTTTGTCCTTATTTCAACGTTTCATTGTGGAAAACGTCACTATTTTGCAATATAAAATAACCAATATACCCTCATATTTAAATAAAATAAAAAATGAAAAGAAAAATAAAAATAAAAATAAAAAAATTGCAATTATACTCCCAAACTTTTTAAAAAGTGCAAATGAGTCCAAAAGCTTTACTAAAACATTAAAAATGAAAAAAAAAAAAAAAATTCCCGTTCTCTCCTCCTCCTTCCTCCACCACCTAAACCACTAGACCCCACCACCATTTAAACCATCTCACCTCCCTCTACAACCTCCGGTCAATGTCGGCCGGGAACCAGCTCTACCACAACCACCACTGTTAATACTGGCCACAACCGTCAGCCACAGCATTGTAGATGGAGGTGAGATGGTTTGAATGGTGGTGGAGTCTGGTGATTTAGGTAGTGGAGGGAGGATAAGGCTGAGGGAGAAGGAGGAGAAGGCTGATGGTTTGAATGTTTTAATAAGGTTTTTAAACTAATTTGTACTTTTTAAAAAGTTTGGGAGTATAATTGTAATTTATTTTTTAATTTTTATTTTATTTAAATATGAGGGTATATTGGTCGTTTTACATTGAAAAATAGTGAAAATGACGTTTTTCTCAATGAAATGTTGAAATAAGGATGAAAATGCAAATGAAATAAAACGTAAGGATGTTTTACGCAATAAGTGTCAAACGTAGGGACGTTTTGTGCTATTGAGCCAAGTACAAAAAGTTTGAAACATAAAAACGTTTTCCGCAATAAGTGTCAAACATATGGAGTTTTGTGCTTAAACCTTTTAATAAGGCTTTTGGACTTATTTGCACTTTTTAAAAAGTTTGGGAGTATAATGACAATTTATTTTTTTATTTTTTGTTTTATTTAAATATGAGGGTATATTGGTCATTTTACATTGAAAAACAGTGAAAATGACTTTTTCACAATAAAACGTTAAAATAAGGGCGAAAAGGCTTATTAGCACAAAACGTCCATACGTTTGATAGTTAGTGTGCAAAACGTCGCAACGTTTCATTTTTTTGCATTTTTGCCCCTATTTCAACGTTTCAGTGTGGAAAACATCATTTTCACTATTTTTCAGTGTAAAATGACCATTATACCCTCAAATTTAAATAAAACAAATAAAATGAAAAGAAATATAAAAAATAAATTGTAATTATACTCCCAAACTTTTTAAAAAGTGCAAGTGAGTCCAAAAGCCTTATTAAAAGGGTTAAGCACAAAACGTCCCTACGTTTGACACTTAATGCGGAAAACGTCCCTATATTTCAAACATGTTTATATTTGCTCAATAACACAAAACGTCCCTACGTTTGACACTTATTGCGTAAAACGTCCTTACGTTTCATTTTTTTTTTACATTTTCGTCCTTATTTCAACGTTTCATTGCGGAAAACGTTATTTTCACTATTTTTCAATGTAAAATGACAAATATACCATCATATTTAAATAAAACAAAAACGGTAAATAAAAATAAAAATAAATTACAATTGTGCTCCCAAACTTTTCAAAAAGTGCAAATGAGTTCAAAAATCTTATTAAAACATTCAAACTACCAGTCATTTCCTCCTCCCTCAACCTTATCCTCCCTCCACCACCTAAACCATCAGACCCCACCACTTTCAAACCATCACATCCTCAAATTTTTGAAAAGTTTGGGAGCACAATTGTAATTTATTTTTATTTTCCTTTTTTGTTTTATTTAAATATGATGGTATATTTGTCATTTTATATTGAAAAATAGTGAAAATGGCGTTTTCCGCAATGAAACGTTGAAATAAGGACGAAAATGTAAAAAAAATGAAACGTATGGACGTTTTACGCAATAAGTGTCAAACGTAGGGACGTTTTGTGTTATTGAGCAAATATAAACATGTGTGAAACATAGGGACGTTTTCCCCATTAAGTGTCAAACGTAGGGACGTTTTGTGCTTAACCCTTTTAGTAAGGCTTTTGGACTCACTTGCACTTTTTAAAAAGTTTGGGAGTAAATTACAATTTATTTTTTATATTTCTTTTCATTTTATTTGTTTTATTTAAATTTGAGGGTATAATGATCATTTTACACTGAAAAATAGTGAAAATGATGTTTTCCATACTGAAACGTTGAAATAGGGGCAAAAATGCAAAAAAATGAAACATTTGGACGTTTTGCACACTAACTATCAAACGTAGGGACGTTTTGTGCTAATAAGCCGGGCGAAAATGCAAAAAAATGAAACGTAAGGACGTTTTGCACAATAACTGTCAAACGTAGGGACGTTTTGTGCCAATAAGCCTTCTAAACTATGAAGGTAGTATTTTCTTTTGTCTTCGATTCTATTTATTCTATTGGAGGTAATCGATATGTGTGTTTAGTAACATTGTATTGATCTTAACAACGATGATTTGACTCTTAAAAATCAACTATTTTATGTTAAACACGTCGATTTATATGAACTTAATTAATAGTCACGTTACACAAATTATTACACATACTTTACATGAGTACTATAATCTAATTAAAAATAATAATAATAATAATAATAATAATAATAATAATAATAATAATGTTTTTTGTATTCATTGCGTGATAAACAATAATATATTATGACATATGTAACGGTTATGAAATTAACTACACATTTTTTTAACTACATACTAATTTTTTTTTTTTTTTTTTTTGATATCCAGGTATCCTAACTTACACTAGACTATATCCTGGACCACTCATCCCCAGCCCCTCAGTGATGGGTGGAGAACTACATACTAATTTTTGAAGCTATTGATAGTTGATTGTGTAATACGATCTTGCCTAAAAACCCTAGAAATATGGTATTTTCTTTTGTAATTTTCATGCAAAATCTTGGCAGATTTACGTATCAAATTTCATATTACATTAAATTATTTATTTTGATGGTGATTCCTACCACTCATAACCCAATAATAATAATAATAATAATAATATATATATATATATATATATATATATATATATATATATATATATATATATATATATATATATATATATATTACCTTAACATATTTTAAGTCTTAGCTTATAAGACAAACATGCTGTACCAGCACAAGTCACTTTACAACATTTGTCGATGTATCCTTAACTGTCTAAGAAACCTTACAAAACACCACTCAATCATAGGAATGTAAGAAATCCCAAATTTTTTTGGCTGTATAAAATACCAACCACCCCTAACCAGAGTCACCCCAACATTTCACGGCCAACCCCACTATAAAACAACCACACCTCCTCCACTCCCCACCCCCAGGGCCTCTATCTCTCTCTCTCTCTCCCCTTGATTGTGTGTGTGTATGTGCACAACTCTTTCATGGCGTTCTACAATTCTCTCTTTCTTTTATGTCTGGTGTTTTTGAGTTTTTTCGATCTGGGTTGTACAGAAATAGAAACAAGAAACGCGACACTGAAGAACACGACGGGTGAAAACTACTCGGTTTCTCTCTCCTTTTCTCTCTCCTCCGTCCCTCTCTCACACAACACTTCTTCTTCACGAGGAGAGATTCAATCTTCTTCTCTCGTGTCATCACCAAAAGGACATGGCCATCAAAGATCAAAGGGTGCTGTCCCATCATCACCGTTGATCAAGTACAAGTCATCATTCAGGTACTCAATGGCTCTGATTGTTTCTCTCCCAATTGGGACCCCACCACAGACTCTACCAATGGTGTTGGACACAGGCAGCCAACTTTCATGGATTCAATGCCAAAGAAAGTTACCAAGAAAGCCTCCAACGGTGTCGTTTGATCCTTCTCTCTCTTCTTCTTTCTCTAACCTCCCATGCAACAGCCCACTTTGCATGCCACGAAATCCCGATTTTACCCTCCCAACTTCTTGTGTGAAAAATTTATGCCACTACTCTTACTTCTATGCTGATGGGACTTTAGCTGAGGGTAATCTTGTCACAGATAAATTCAAATTGTCACCTTCCCAAATTACCCCTCCATTGGTTGTTGGTTGCGCCACCAGCTCCAGCGAGGCTCAGGGTATTCTGGGAATGAATCTTGGGCGGCTATCGTTTCCCTCCCAAGCTAAAATCTCAAAATTCTCTTACTGCGTGCCACTCCGACAAGGAACTCCTAGGATTACACCGACTGGAACATTTTACCTCGGACAGAATCCAAATTCACATTCATTTAAGTATGTCAATCTTCTGTCCTTTCCTCAAATTCAAAGCATGCCAAATTTCGATCCTTTGGCCTATACTCTTCCCATGACGGGGATAATGATCGGCGGAAAGAAACTGAACATACCTGTATCGGTTTTCCGGCCGGATTCTGGCGGTTCAGGCCAGACGATGATTGACTCTGGCACCCAATACACTTTTTTAGTGGATGAGGCATACTCTAAGGTAAAAGCTATTATATGTTAATTATTATTATTATTATTTTTTAAATTAATAGGAAACTAGAATTTTACCCTTAACATACTTTCACGATGGTAGCTCGCTTAAAACTTCAATATTGAAATTTGACCAAACGGTCGAGATTCATGGACCCTAATATCGTCTTAATTATAAGTTTCTATTTAAAACTTCAACTTTGTTAAGAAGATTACCTCAATCCTTTATCAGTTAAATATTCTTTTTGAATTTTAAACGATGTGTGATTCTACCTTAACAGGTAAGAGAAGAGGTTGTGAGGGTGACGGGTCGACGACTAAAGCGAGGGTACATGCATGGAGGATCGTTGGATATGTGCTTTGATGGAAACCCTATTGAGATCGGAAGGTTGATTGGCGACATGGTTTTTCAATTTGAAAATGGTATAGATATTTTGATAAATAAGGAGAGGGTTTTGGATGACGTTGGAGGTGGGGTCCACTGCATAGCGATCGGACGGTCATCACTGCTTGGTACTTCGAGTAACATTTTTGGCAATTATCATCAACAAAATCGATGGGTAGAATTTGATCTCGTTGGTCGAAAAGTCGGATTTGGTGCAGCCGATTGTAGCAAATTAGTATAAATGGACAATATAAATGCCTTTTAATGCAATACATATATACTAAGCAAATATGTATATATACATTGGCACCATACGCGTGCCATGTCAAATTTTGCCACCAATTATGTATATACAAGGTTTTGAGATTAGACTCTTTGGTTGAATTGTTCTATCTTAGCCCCCGGTTTCTTAGATATTAAAATCAGATTTTTATTAGATTTCGATAAAATATAATGAAATGTGTGGTTGAAAAGTCGTGGATCCCATGAAACATACGGTTAAAATTAATTGTTAATTTTGACTTGAGATTTTAATTGGATATTAATCCAAACCAAACAAGGGCTTAATTTTATCCTTATTTTGACATTAAGCTAGTGATTTTTTTTAATTAATTCTTTTTCAAATTCATTTTCAATCTTATTTTCCCAATAAAATTATTTTGTAACTGAATTTATAATTTTTCCTACTTTTTAACTACATATTCTCAAAATAATCACTTTTTACAAAATTACTTCTCAAAATAGACACAATTAAATTTTTTTTGAATCTGCGAACGTGTATAAACAAGTCATTTCACTGAATTTAAAAATATATTCATAGCAATTATTTATTTATAATAAGTTTTACATTTTCTAATATGCGAGTTTAATTTTAAAAAAAAATACTTTAAATGAAAATTTATATATCGATATATATTATAGACTTAAAATTAGATAATGAGAATACTAATATTTATTTTATGTAATAAAACTGTTTAATATCTAATTTACAAGTACATGTAATTTTTTAAAATTAAAGATTCATATATAGAGATATAGAAATATGTTATGTTTGTAATATTTAATAGATATATACTAACGAAAATAGTTAGGAGTATGTGGATTGGCCTCTTACATCTCCAATATCAATTTTGATCGAAATCGAAGTAAAATAATCGGTTATTATCACAATATAACATAATCAATCTATACATAATTTTCATTGAAACGTTCTTTCTCGATAACTCGAATAAATTTTTTGTATTGAGCGACAAAAATTATTATGTAGTTGACTCTGCCATTACTGCGATATTTAATTTGTTTTTCCTATCCCGTGAAGTTGTGCACGATGCTTTAATGACTTGTGATTTGCCTATTTTTCCACTTTGAAAAAGTTAGCAATCACTAGAAAATGGACTCTTAAGAAGCACATTAGCTTTAAGTTAAACTTGTCCACTTCATAAGCATGCTCTTTTTGGTTCAACCACAACTTTTTTTCCATGATAATAATTGCTTTTAGGAAAATCATGGGACCAAAGAGTTGGACTTGTTCGATATAGAGAGTACAATTTTCTTCTATATTATCATCATTTCTTGAATTAAAGCTACAAATGCTTACATTTCATCTTATCTTAGAACAAAATTTAAACATCGTAACAAACAAAAAATAAAGTAATAAGACAGATTTCAAGAAAGCTTACATAATTCATACAACATAAATAAGTCTCAATCTGTTGAAGTTACATGGACTATTCATCGAAATATCGATCAACATGTCTGAAAATATTCAAAACTTAACGGTGAACTAGATCATGGCAACCCTGGATTGTTTGATTTCGAGATACTATAGTTATACATAATCCAATTGTATCGTGCTGTAGCATCTCCAATTGCAACAAACATTTCCCTATTTTCTTTGTTACAAAGGAAGTTGCAAGCGTAGAAATATGTTGGACTTCCGATGGCAAGTCCATCAATCTTGCGTAGTAAGCCCAAGCATTCCTCGATGGAGGGTCCAGCACCACTAATTTTGGCAGAGATCAAATTCGCGAGGTTCTCAATGTCATCCCGTAATGAGGAAGACGTCGATTTCCTTGTTTCTGACCTGATGCTTGATTTTCTTTTAGCAAACGAGGAAGATGGTAACATGTAATTTTCTCGATTTTCTCTTGATTGCCCTGCTAAGGGAAATAAACAATTTTCATGATTTTCCCTTGATTGCCCTGCTAAGGGAAATATGATATTTTCAGGATTTTCCCTTGACTGCCCAGCTGCTGGAAGCATGCAATTTTCATGAATTTCCCTTGATTGCCCGGCTGCAGGAAGCATGTAGTTTTCAGGATTTTCCCTTGATTGCCCGGCTACTATCAACTTTAAGCACTCGTCATTATTACCACTACCTTCAACTTCATCATATACAGCCTCTTTCTTCGGTCCCCCTACATAAAACCGACCATTGGGTGTACGTGGCCTAGCTCCAGTATCTACAACGTCAGAAAATAGGACGTCGTATCTACATATTAAAGATAAATCTCTATTTCTGAATCTTTTGAATTTCTCGTTCACCTATATAAAAGAGTTTACACAAATATCAAATTTAGACACAAATAACATGTAATGAAAAATGTACGCGCACATATAATACCTGAATCCTTTCTTCCCACCACTTGTCATCAGCAACAATTGTTTTCCTTGCCTCGTCCCAGCCAATTTCAGTCTGTCCTCGCATCAGATCTTTAAAAAGACACCACTCCAATTTTATTGAATCCCAATGATTTCTCATTTGTTTCTTGTTATAGCTCCTGCCAGTCATGATCTTAAATCTTCTAACTAAATTATCCCATCCATCCTTTGATAAGTAGGTTCGAGGTCGATTTCCTTTGGAAATCTCTTCTTCACACAATTCAACAAACTTAAGTTTAGCAAACTCATCCCACCTTGCAGAGTTTTTGTTCAGATTTTGAGATGTTCCATCAGCATCCATCTGTTTCGATTAATTTACTAATTAATTAAAAACTCAAACAATTCCAATATCATGATTATCCTGTTCAATTACAATTATCTGTCATATGATGCATAATTGGTTTGCAATTATACACATCCAGTTAAAGAACAGTTGAATTTTATACAAAAGCATACATAAAAATATTCATCAAAGCAAATCATGAAAATATTTCCTAGATTGTTGAAAACTTGAAATTGTAATTACTCAATTATTAAAAAATTCATATACTGTAATTACTGAAAAGCATGAAAAACAACACATTAGAAAGGCTAAAAGCATGGTAGTTCATTGATTAGGCAAAGCAATAACAGTATTTGGCTGGCGAAAAGGCCAAAACAGAGTTGTAAAACACAGCCGTCAAAGTTAAGGACATAGGAAAACTTCTGGCTGATGATTTGGAGGAAAGTGAGTAAACAAAAAAATTCTGGCCCGCAGCGAGTAAATAACGGCAGCTAAATGGTGAAAGTATGGGAAAAAACTGAAAAGGAGATGAAGAGAGAAGAAGACCTGGATTTCCGGAGATTCAATCAGATCTACAGCGGCTATCACAAAGAATAGTGTTGAAAATAATTCTTATTTTCAGGGTTTCAGATTGTATACACAAGCGAGGATCGATTTGCTTAGGGTGCAAATCGAGTAGTCGCCAAAAATAAATAGGAACAGCTTAATATAGATGCCACCTGATTCTTGACATGTTAAACTAGCTTAATGGTAAAGGTGAATTGTGATTTAGTCAAATTAACAAGGAATTCAAGTTACATATTTTGACAATATCCCTTTCGACTGTCAAAGAGCACGTTTGGTTGGGCTTAAAAGGGTAAGTTTTGTATACTAAAAAAAATTAACTTCGAAAAATATTTTTAACAAAACAATTAACTTCAAAGTAAGTTTGACTTATTTTTTAGCACAACCAAACAAGCTCTTAATAAATAACTTTTCTATTTATATATAACAAAAAATTACTTACAACTCAAAATACCCTTTTTCAAACTTTACTTACAAGCATTACTTAGTTATAAAGTTAGTCAAACATAAACAAATATAAGGTAATAAAAAATAAAACTACTTATAGTTTTAAAAACATGATCTTTGTTTGACTTTACAAATTACATTTTTCTTGCTTATAAATCATAACCTCTTATTGCAATAAATCAAAAAATAATAAAAAGTAATTTCTTTAAAAGGGACAGAGAGAAAAAGAATTTTTTTTGAAAAATAGCCAAGCTGTTCTCTATAATGAATTATCCTATGAGACCTTTTAAGTCTGAACACATTACAACATCGACTAACTTCTGCTGCCAAATGCAATTCTGGTTGGAGAGATGTTCAATTTGAGGACAATGGCTACTAGATGACAGTGCCAGAAATGAAAGAATACCACACGTTATGTAACTTTCTTCGAGTAACGTATCTTCCTCATCAAACTTAGTTACTTGACAAAATAGTCAAATAGTTAGCTCAGCCAACTCGACAAATGGTCGAGTTCGTTGAGCTGAAATCATCTTTACAAGGTAATAACAGCAGAAACAGATGACAGTCTTTTTACTATAGATATGTAGCAGTCCATTATATAATTCTTCTCGTTAAAAATAATTCCCTGAATAGAAGGATTATACAGTACAAAAAAGGAGCAGAAAATGGAGGCTCTGTCTGAACCCTCTCAATTTCATCACCTTCCTAGTTCTTTTCGACCAAGTATGACTTCGAAAATCAGTAAAAGTCTCTTGATTTAAAATCTTGTTCAGGAATGACTTCTCTACGCCGATAGACTATGGTTTACAGCTTGACTGCTGATGCCTTTCAAGACTCCATTGCCAGTCATGGTATATTTAATCATAACATAAGGCAATATGAAATGACACTTCACTGGGTCCCATTGATAAAGGTACAGAGGCATATCCTGAAATTGAAATGAGCTCATTCCATTTCTTTTTAATTCTCTTCATTTAGTTCTGCCGAATGCCTAAGCGGATCTAATTATACGAATTATCCTCATGCATGGAGTTGGAGTCTTCCTTTTAATTTTAAAATCCGACTGTACTACTATTAAGTCATTGAAATAAAATCAATGTTACCAGAGAAAATGCAGAAAATGAAGATTAATTATCGTAGAGCCAAAGCATAAAACACTTGATAATAAACCTCAGTTTCCAACATTGAAAACCAACCCCTCACACTCTTACAATAACTATGTCTGAACAGGTGCAAAATACAAACAGCAATAAAGTCAACCTTGCAGACAGAGATACGAGGCTAATAATGATACATAACACCAAATGAAAACAAGACAAAGCACCCTACAGTAAGCAGATAAAAGGGTCGTTCTGTAACAATTCTCTCTTCATGGTTCTCATTTGTTTCTTGGTACTATCCTGTCATGATCTTAAATATCCTAACTAACTTATCCCAGTCATCTCCTTAAGAAATTTCATCTTCAGACATTTCAACAAACTGCAGTTTAGCAAAATCATGTCACCGTGCACAGCACCTCTCATTGATTAGAGCCTCGTTCTTATCTCCTCCTTTGTAGGAATTTTTGGATTTCCTTGAGAATTAATCTATTAAACTTAATTTTAATTCATAAACAACTCAAGCCATTCCAATATCATAGTTACTAAAAGGGAACGTCACAAAACTATTTCATAGGTTATTGAAACCGTAATTACTGAAAATACATAATTCATATACAGTAATTACAGAATAGCGTGGAAAATAGGATAAAAACAGGGTAAAAACAGGGTTAAAGAAATGGCCGGCGAATACAAGGTGAAATGAAAAAAATGTGACCGGCGAAAGGTGGAGAGTTACTGGCAGCCAATGAACAATGTGGAAAAAAAAAACTGAAAAATAGGAGAAGAGAGACAAAAACCTGAATTTTCCCTCCAAGGTTACTGTTTCCGGTGATTCTCCGGCCGATCTACGAGGTGAATTACAAAGAATGATGTTCAAAACAATTATTGCACAATTCCATTCACGATTTCAGCTTGTATACGTACGCAGGGATTGAGTGATTTGGGGTAAAAGTTGGTTTGCCTAAAATCAGTAGAAATATAAATTTGGGTATCACCAGATTCTTGACATAACTAAAACTGGCTATAATTGATAAAGGACAAGCATGTTTGGCCAAGCTTAATTAAAGTAGAAGTTACTTTTTCGTTGTCCATTCATATTTCATATCTAGATGTTACTTTTTCTCTTAATTTAAGTTAACAACTTATTTATTTGTAAGTAAGTTAAAGTGGAAAACTTGAAAAAGAATAGTTTATTAAAAAAAAGTACTTATAAGTACATTTTTTAAGACTAGCCAAACGTCCTTATAACAAGTGATTTCATTTCATGACACAGAAAACGAAAGAATAAATAGTTACTTATTTTGAGATAACTTTTAATCGCCATAATAAATTGCTTTTCTATCTATAATTAAGAAATTTTACTTGTAAGTTAAACCTAACTTCTATAAAACTTTACTTATAAGTGAGCTTTACTTAGCTACAAAGTAAGTAAAAACGTGAACAAATGTCTCAGAAAATAAAATAAAACTTGCTATAAGTTTAAGAAACCTGAACTTTGTTTAACTTTATTATCTATTATTTTTTACTCATAAACCATAATCTCTTATTTCAATATATAGAGCTCATCTGAATTTTAAAAAAAAATAATCTGATAGTTGCATATTAATTTGTGATGCTATCGAAATTCGTTCCTGTGCAAACCCGAATCGAATGGAAGAAGCTCCGCCCGATTCGATCTTCAATACTTGAAACAAGCCGTCGATGTGTATCCTCGTCGTCCCTCCGATACTTAAATCAGACAGGTGCTGAAGAGAAATTAATATTGGATGCTATGAAAGAACGTACTTGAATAATGGGGTTGGGTTGCGTATTTATAGAGGGTGGAGGTAGAACCCTAAAAGGACTTAACTTCCCTGTTTTTGCACTAGGATTGTGTTAATTGAGTTAAGGGGAAACGTAAGGCGACTGGGGAGTTTAGTGTCCAAATTAAAATAGTGTTCTAGGGGCATGTGTGACGAGTGGGAGGACACGTGATTTAGGACACGAGGAAGCGTTCATTCGCGGCCCGACCTTACATGCCCGACCTTAAAATTGGCCCAATAGTGGGACTGAGGTCGGGCCACACGGGTCGGGCATCAGGGGCCCGACCCAGATGATGCCCCGATGTCAACAGTGGACTAGGGCCCATCTTTAAGGTGGGTCAAGGTCGAGATCGGGTTTAGCACTATCAATATGTATAGCTTTCATCTCTATATACTTTTGTCATTTCACGTATTATGAATATGAGGGTTATTTGTCTAAATTTTGAATTTATCTATCGAGTTTAGGGTTGGATCTGGATTCAATTAAAAAAAAAAATTAAGCTGCACTAAGATATTAAAAAGAAAATTCAATTTTTTTTTTTTTTACAAATAAAAAATATCTAAAGGAAAAGTTTTAATGGGTAGGAACCCTGACCAGTTCGACAATCCCCCTAATCCACCGCTGATCGAGTTCTTTTTTTTGGGTTTCACAGAGTATGAATTTTCATGGATCAAAGATCATTAGCACATACAATTTTAGAAGATCAATAATGCTGAACAAATAGGGAAACAAAAAAACTGATGTGGCAGCTAACGATGGTGTATTTTTATGATTTTTTTTCCCATTCTCCAATGAAATATTGCCACATCAGTCTGTTTTTTTTTTGCCTTTTCTGTCATTGATTCTGAGCATGTAGCATGGTTGTTAAAAGAGTAGTGCTTGATGTACAATGATTTTGACATCATTGTTGACAACATGCCACATGGCATGTTATCATTTGGCAGTTTAAAAAACAACTCATTATTTCAACCAATATTTTTTTGCCACATCCAACATTGTCAACAATGTTGTACAAAAACATTGTACAAATAGCATAATTCTTGTTAAAATAACACCATTTACTCTCTTTTAACTTTTGTCGACAAAGTTGAAGTTTTGTCGTGCTAGTTTTCACGGAACGACCTACTTATTCAGGAAAGATATTAAATTTTTTTGAAAATTTTGTAATAGTGGTTTTGAAATTATAAATGAATTTTTAACCGTGAACGTAACAAAGTTTTATGCTATATTACAACATGAAAAATGCTAGAGGTACATTACCATGACATAATGGTTCACATAATATAGATGTGGCAGTCATCCACTTGTTGATGTGTAAGTATAAAATTTGAATTAAAGGTTGGATCAACTGCCACGTGTAATTATGTGAACCATTGTGTGAATGGTGATATACCCCTAGCATTACTCTTACAACATTAACTACGGCAAAAACATGTCCTATTAATATATTATCGTATTCACAATGGTTAATTACCCGTTGTTTTTAATGCAAAAATATTATATGACAATAATTTACTACAAAATAGTTGTGATGGTAATATTACTTATGTCAAAAGGTTCTAAAAATCGATTATAATAATGAGTAATGCTATCCATTCCCACTGTGGATGAAAATACAGTCTACGTGACGTTAATGTGACTTTAAATGATGGGTAAAATTAAATAAGTCATTTTATTTCACCTTTCATTTAACCTATCATTTAAAATCACGTTAACTGTGTTTTCATCCCCACTGAGAATGAATAACATTACTCTATAATAAGATGTATATACCTCGGGTTGAGAACAATAATTTTCACGTCAAATTTTACTACGATATTATTGTCAACACTAGGAAAATCATGAAAAACGTCATATATACCTTTTACGGTAGCAAATTGCCGTCATAAATGCTCAATTTTCCTGCAGTGAAAATTATGTCGGTAATTAAATAATAATTAAAAATAATTTAAGATTACGAACGGTTATTTTAGTTAGTAATATTAAAAGTATGTGTAATTTAATAATATTTTATTGATAAAATTTAATCAATAAATAAAGTAATTGAAAAATATATATCAAGCCAACATTCCGCCTACTGAAGCAATGCTTTCTTGAAAAGGCTGGAATGTTGGAGCTGTTCTCTTTGTGTTTCAATTTTTAGTTTTGAGTTTTGAATTCATTTTGGATTTTGTGTTTTGAGTGTTCATTTTGAGATTCTTGAAAACGCGTTCTTTTTGTCATTTTGAAAAATTATTTTCAAAAATAAAAAAAATCAAGTTTTGACTTGATTTTAACTAAAAACAGCCAAAACGACTTTTTGGCGTTTTCCGTTTTCTTTGTAGATTTTAAAATCTATTTTGAAAATTCGTTTCTGAAAATAGGTAAAAAAAAGTGTTTTCAGTATTTTCGAAAATTAAAAACTGAAAATAGTAAAGAGAACGTGCCCTTATTTATTTATTTGTTTGGGCATTAACCTTTTATTTATTTAAATGTTGAAGCAAGCAACCTCCTTGTAGACGTCTTGTCGAAAATTTGTTGATAGAATAACACGTAATTAGTAACTTATCAATTGGTAATATTATAGAGAAAAATAAAAAAAGATATACTAACATAATTGTTTTGACTTGTAAAGAACAATTTCATATAACGGCTTTCGCTAACTACTGAAGCACCTCGATGACTAGTTACATTATCGACAATATTGTCATTGATAATTGTTGACGTAGACGCGCTCTAATGATATTTTTCAAAATTTTCTGCATTGTTGACAAAATTGGTCTTAGAAAAACTTCCATTGAA
Organism: Fraxinus americana; assembly: GCA_035079005.1. NCBI lineage: Eukaryota > Viridiplantae > Streptophyta > Magnoliopsida > Lamiales > Oleaceae > Fraxinus > Fraxinus americana. The sequence goes on along the minus strand of CM068718.1, from coordinate 26,563,594 downwards.
AGCCAACGAGGAACTAGATATTATTTCAGTTGCAAACATCGAAAGCCAGCCCTTCATATATTGTTATTAATATGTAATTAAACAGGTAGAATTCAAAGGAGCAATGAATTCAAATCTTGTAGACTGCAATACAAATGCAAATAGCAATGGAGAGTAGTGAATGATGGCAAGCTAATCTGCCCTACAGAACACAGATGAAAGGGTTGTTTTGTAATACAATTCTCTCTTTATAGTGTCCGGCTCCCAAAGGGTCACTTCTTCCCGAGGATAGTCGTCTCTGCAATCATCGAGGTGACAGTGTATGGGTCCATGTTAGAAGCAGGCCTCCTATCCTCGAAGTATCCCTTGCCTTCTTTCTCGGTGTCCCGACCAACACGGACTGATGCACCACGGTCTGCAACCCCCTGTCGAAAAACCGTGTGAAAATAACATGGTCAATTCACAATTCTTAAAAATCGCACATTATGATTCGAAAGGTGTGGAGTATAAGAACTTCAAATTTGTAATGAACAAGACTCGTTAAAGTTACTTTCAACTTAAATTAGCCAAAAATGCTCTTAAGCTTCGTGTTCGTAAGCATATCCTTTGTTAAGCTTAAGAAATGTAAAAGCCGCTTTTAAGTAACTAGTTTTTTCACAGCACATTTGAAGAGAGAAAGTAGAAACTTACCCATTTGAATGTGTTTATATCAGCAGTTTCATGTCTTCCAGTGAGACGGCGTTCATTGCCTTCGCCATATGCAGCAATATGTTCCTTGTGCCTATGTCCAAGCTTTTCAATAGCCTTCTTGATGACTTCAAAGCCGCCTTCTTTCCTCATAGACTTGGTGCTAAACGAATAAAATTGCCAAGAGATGAGACGCAGGTTCCAATAAAAATGCAATCCCATATCATATACAGGTTAAAAAAAAATACCTGTAGTTTGTGTGGGCACCGGCTCCATTCCAGTCACCCTGGTAATGAACAAAATATCACAAATAAGACAAAATTATACAAGTTCCTTGTATGAAAAACTTTAGCACGTGTAGCAGAAGAAATACAACGATTGAAAATTTTACCTGGATTGGCTTGGGATCAAATGATACTACCACCCCAGCAATCTCGGTAATCCTCTGTTAATCAGTGAATAAATAGTTTAAGACAACCTCGCTCATGAATAATTACGGAAAAACTAGTGATGTTTACAACAATGCATGTCAGAATACCTCCAGGATGTAACGAGCTACCCACAACTCGTCACCAGCCAAGATGCCAACAGAAGGTCCAACTTGGAATTCCCACTGCATAGGAGGAGAATAGCAATAGCAATTTCAAATTAAGATAAGGGAAAAAGGCAGATTAAGTAGCTAGTCAGAAAATGTTCAAGGAAGGTAAATTTTACCTGACCGGGCATCACTTCTCCATTGATGCCGCTTATGTTAATTCCTGCATAAATGCATGCCTTGTAATGTGCGTCTACAACGTCACGTCCGAAAGCTTTGTCAGCTCCAATTCCACAGTAGTAAGGGCCCTATATATGTGAAAGAAGAGCCCGCCATTATATAGGATATACGCGACACTGGTGACATATTTGGATGGAACTCGACGCTGTTAAGAAAGATAATGAAAGGCCAATTATTTGATCTCTATACAGTTAGTCCTATCTAGTTCTGCATACCTGAGGTCCAGGATAACCTCCCTGGGGCCATCCAATGGGCCACTTAACGTCCTTTTGCAAAAGGGTGTACTCTTGCTCAATACCGTACCTTAAATGCAAAAAATAAAATTTCAATACACCAGAAGTCCGGAAATGTAAAGAAATTTGAATAAAATCCAATCACAATTAAATTCTCAATAAGTTAATACCATGGTTCTTCAGCCTCAACATCGGGATGGCTAAAAATCTTGGCTGCACTGTGCCGCTTGTTCGTTGGAATAGGGTCACCAGCCGGAGTGTAAGCATCGCACATGACCTAATCGAGAGAAATAGTCAAGTCAGGCATGATTTAAAACATACAAGAAAATTAAAAACGACATAATAAATAACCGATGATAGTAAGAAGCAACTTACCAATATATTATTTCCCCTGCGGAATGGATCTTTGAAAATTGTTTGAGGACTGTTTCATTCAGTAATAGAATGAGTAAAAAGTTAAAACCCACATTTTTTCCCGAAATCATATTAAGCCATGTTTGGTTTTGCTAATTATCAGATTTTTAGTAGATTTTGATAAACTTGATCAAAATGTGTTGTTGTGGGTCCCATGGAATGCGCGGTCAAAATTAATTTGTTGACTTTGACTTAGATTTTTATTAACTTTTAAGCTATACCAAACATAGGCTAAATGTAATGTCAAGATTATGTAACAAGATCGAATCGAGGAAAAAAAAAACATACTATAGGATCACTTCACTGTCTTCTCCAGGAGCCTGGCCTGTGCTCGATCCATCATAGTTCCACTTTGGAAGCTTTGAGGGATGGTCGACCGGCCCGGAAAGAGTCTGTTAAAAAACAAAAGGTGTTTGTCAGCAATCTTGGAACTCATTTGCACATATAAATCTTCATTGCATACACAGAAATAAATTATTTTTGAAAGAAAAATTAATTACCCTTGCTTTGCTTCTTAAATCCATACCAGATCCACCAATCCTGTTAATTATATTCACACAAATATAAGGAATCAGACTAACAAGAATCCCCATTAATACACCAACATAGAATCAATTATTTGTATTATACAATACAAAAACGTGACAATATTCTAACAATTATAATCTGAAACCTTAAATAAATTATTGAAACGATCAAGGAATTATTACAAAAATAAAATAGGAAAACAAAGATCTTTTATACGTCAGATCTATCTGTCTGTCTCAACCACTTGGTAGATTATGAATACAACAAGTGAATCCGATGTAAATAACACGAAACAAAGATTATAAAAGTTAAAATAAGTTATAAGGAGTGCGGATAAAGTCAGATCAGAGAAAAAAAGGTCCACAAACGCCAAAAAAATCTGTTAAGATCTCTCAAACAAAGATTCCTAAATGATAAAATAGAAAACATAATCAAAATCAGGCAGATTTTTCAAACAGCACTAGATCACAACATCAAGAAACAGGGGATCGAAAAACAGAGACAGTTCACGGTGATTCAAACGAGAGAAACCCAAAAAAAAGGACAAACAAACTTAATAAATAAAAACCTAAGAACATCATCGAAGTAAAAGTCCCAGAAAGAAAGGAAAAAAAAAGGTTGGAAGTTAAGAAAAGAAGAAAAAGAAAAATCTCATGAAACAGAGTACATGTACAGTAAAAACAGAGCAACACAGCCCATTAATGAAGTAAAGCAAACTCACCATATGTACTCAGCAATCACCTTCTTTGTGATGTCGGAGAGGTCAAGGTTGATGAGGTCTGTAAGTAGTGCCATTTTTCCAAGCCTCTCTGTATCTCTCTATTTTTTTCTGGAACAAGATTATAAAGGAGATATGGTTGTGTTCTTATAGCGAAGTTTTCAAGGTTTGAAAAGTACACAATTATTTTAATAATACATATAATTTTATTATAATAATGGAAAATTGAACTGAATAATTACAGTTTTTTATTATTAATAATTAAAAAACAAGGGAAATACAGAAGTTGAATGCAAGTGGGCTGTTTGTTCATTCGAAAGGAGCAACGATATTCAGCTCTGCCAGGTTTGTAACTCCAGTCTAGGTGACGATAATGTAGCATTAAATGATAAGTGGAATCAAATCACTCATTTAGTTTCGATCTAAAGGGCGACAATGTGACATTAAATAATAAGTGCAATCAAATTACTCGTTTAATTCTACCTTTTATTTGATCTATCATCTAGATTCACATCAGGGTTGCAAATTCAATTGGGCTAAATAATATCTGTGAATGAGTAATGCTATTTAGCCACACTGAGTTTTCAACCCAGTCTAGACGACGGCAATATAACATTAAACATTCAAACGATATAAGTAGAATCAAATGATTCTTTTAATTCTACCTTTCATTTGACTTATTTAGCTCTACTGAGTTTGCAACTTCATTCTAGATGACGATAATGTGTCATTAAATTATAAATGGAATCAAATGACTTATTTAATTTCAATCTAAATGGCGCAATGTAATATTAAATGATAAGTACAATCAAATTACTCATTTAATTCCACATTTCATTTGACTTATCATCTAGAGCTACCTAAATTGGAGTTGGGGTCTTTAGCACACTCAGGTTGCAATCCCGTTAGGGTTACTTAACATTACTCATTCAGAGTAATGTTATTTAGTCTCATTGAGTTTGCAACTCAGTCTAGATGACTGCAATGTGGCATTAAATAATAAGTGAAATACTAGCCCCCGTTTGTTACCTATTAAAGTTTTATCTACGTTAAAGTCAACAATTCATTTCAATCACATATTGTATGGGTTTTATAACTTTTCAACCACACATTTCATTTACTTATATCAAAATCTTCTAAATATTTATTGTAGATTTTTTTATGAGATTTTATCCTAATCAAATCTCGCAAAATTATCTATTGATAAACTAATTTGTAAATTATGATATACATGTAACAAAATCATACTCAAACCCCACTATCATCCGTAACGTATATTACCAACACCACGTAACCCCACGGGTGAGTGTGCATTAGAATAGAAAAATGGTAGGTGGACATGTTTATTAAAGTTAATGAGAAAAAGTAATGAAACATGGTAGGTGGACATGTTAATAAAGTTTAAAGAGAAAAAGTAATAAAGTTAATTTTTTTTCTTATTTTTAATTTAATTTGAAATCATTCTGAAGATAATTTTATTTTATTATTGTTAAAAGGAAAAATTGCAGTAGCGATCCCAAATTTTTTAATTTTTTGCAGACTTTACTTTATCCTTTAATTTGTGCCACCAACAATCTCAATTTTTTGAAAAATTAGCATCGAGAATCCAAAATGATAGAAATCATGAGTTCCACTGATAGTAGACCTGAAAAATGAAAAAATTGAATATTTTGATCAATTTGAACATGGGCATTTTTGTCAACCACATATTAATAATTAAAACAATTAAATTAAAACTCAAAAATTAAATAAAAAAATTAACCTACCCCCACCTCCCAAATTCTTCGGCAGTGGTCAGTAATGACTGACTTTTGTAGTCGTAGGTGGGGATAGGGACTGTCGAGGATCTCTAATGGTACAAACTGAAGGTTAAGATAAAATCTATAAAAAAAATCCAAAAAGGTTTGTGACCACTTTGCAAACTTCCCACGTTAAAATTGTAACATAGTTTCGATTTTAATGATGAAAATAATCACATATTAAAATTTAGTTGGTTGTCGACTGTATTATTATATACACATACTAAAATTCGATGATTGTCGACGGTATTATCGTATGTGATTTGAAAAATTAATATTTATTAAAATCATCAACATTGATATAATATTTATCATCGATGCACTTCCGTCGAAGATTGCAACTACAATGTCGTCGACAATCATTAATGGTGCTACGATTGCTGAACGTGAATAGAGAGTTGATGTTATTGCAAAAAAAAATATCATTTCTAAAAATGCTACTGAATATTTCTTTGATAATTTAGATATATCTTTTCTTCTAATTATAAATGCTAAAGTCGAATATGTTTTTTTCCTCAATTGTTATTAGCAATTCATTTTATATTTTTATTAAATTATTTATAGACGAAATTTTTGTCAATAAATTAAGTTTAAGAAAATATTTATTTTTATTTCCACATACTAAAATTTAGATAATAATCTTGAATTATCTTTTTAACTGTTAGTTAGTTACAGATATAATATTTTGAAATTTTATCTCTTTTACTATTTTAATTGGAAAAGTGAGTTTATCAATACATTGAATTTATGAAGATATATCCTTAGAATTTTAACCCATAAAAAATCCATTTTCAATCTCGAATTTTATTTTATTGCTTAGATTTCTCCATCAACCATATTTTTATTTATTTATTTATTTTCTTGCCCATTTTTTTTTTCAAAAAATGCATTTTACAATAGAGTTATGATGGAAAATGTGTAGTTAAAAAATAAATAAAAGTTTTGAATTTTTGTGTAATATTATTTTATAAAAAATATATGGTTGAAATTGAGTCAAATCACTGTTCAATAATTCATTTTAATTTTAAAAAATAGATTCAAACAAGGGTTAAATATTAAGGGCGTGTTCGGTAGAGATTAAAATTGGATTAATATTGAAAAATTAGTCGTTATTGTTGACTTTTATTAGACGCGTGGGACCCAATAACGGTCATATTTTCAATTTTAATTGGATTTTAATCAAAAACGAACATGCTCTAAATTGTCTATAATTTTTTATTATTTATGAAAGTAGCTCGAATCGTGTTCACTAAAATGTTGATGAAAGAAGTGTGAAACTGTGGGGATATTTATGGGAAAATGTATGGAACCTCACAAGGTTCATGGTTTTATAGTAAATGAAAAGTCAACCGATGCGCTCAAAAGTCAACATCAAAACCTACTCCAACTCACCCGGATAGGATAGGGTGGTAGATTCTTACAGTCTGGAAACGAGTCGAGTGGAGCAACCGCTCGCCCATGGTCAAGAATCATGGTTGGTGTATAATTATTTAACATATTATCATTGAATAATTTTAATAAAAAGTTAGTTTTGTGGTCGATATTTTTTTGCCAACACAAATTATCAACAAAATTGTCATTCGTAATTGTACAAATAGTATTATTGCGTGGTCAATGGGCAAGAGATTGACATGTGGATGCATTCCTCACATTCCCATGAAAATTATAATATAATATTTTCGATTAGTTTTTCTTTTTTTTAATCTATCAATTTGCACCTTGTGAATAGTGTTTACAAACTCGTAATTGGAGACGGAAGCAAAGATTTTGAGTTAGGGGTATAATCAAACTTTCAAAAAAATTGTAAGGAATTTTACATTCGAAAATTTACCTAAAAAAATCATACTCCACGTAAATTTACATCCGAATTTTACATTCAAGATTGTAAATTATATTGAGAAATTTGTTGCGAAAAATAATCAATGTTAATGAAAAAATTGAATTTTTTTGAAGAAAAGACGAGTTAGATGTTCTTTTAAGACTCCCATTTGACGTATCTTTAACTATTTTCGATATATTTTAGGTCATTAGATACGTTTACGATATAGCTTACGATTTCGTCGATTTTTTTTTTGAATAAACATGTTATGGAAATTTTCAAAATATTAGTTTGAAACGGTCTATTTTGACAAGTCATAACATTTGCTATGTTGGCCATAAGAGTTAGCTCAGAAGTTGGGGGTCACGTGACTCAGGACACCCCTTGCGTCCGCCCCTGCTCTTGATTGACATGTCCGTGGTACTAGGAAAGTTATCAATGAAAATCAAAGCCCGATGAAATGTTGGACTTCGGACGGGGAGGGGGGAGAAGTTTTTAGGTGGTATTCAGGTGGTACCCATGACGTAAATAGCACCATATATTGACGCAACGATGCTGAAGAAACTCTTACATGTCCTAAGTGGAGGTTTGGTTGCTTCCCTTCCAAGTATGCTAGAACTCTTGCACTTCAAGATGATCTACAATCAGATTTTAATTTGCCTCTTATGTGTTAATTTTGTAGGCATCGCTAGTCTATCTCATGAGGTTGGTAACACTTCATTCCTTGTGAACGGAATAAATTGACTCGCTTTTGTAAATGTTTCAAGTTTTATTGGTTTTTATTTGACTCTTGTATCCAATTTTTATCGTTTCTCCAGTTCAAGGTGATCTAGAATTAATGAAAACGGATGCAAGGAAAATGAAAACTTTCACACCTTAAGAGTATGAACAAGAAGGAAACGGTAAGAGTGGAAAATCAGGACAAAAAGCTATATTCTTTGCATATACTTTGAATCTTCCCTCCTCGACAACATCGCAAGCCTCCAAGGAATTTGTACCCCACATAGGAATAATTCGTCGTGACAATCATTTTCTTTGTCCAAATTTTTTTTTTCTCTGTCACCAATTTTGGGTGTATTATAAATTTTGGAATGGTGATTGATTGACAAATGTGTGGTTGAAAAGTGATAAAATTTTTTAGATTCGTGTGTAATATTATTTTATTTGGAGAATACGTAATTATAATTAAGAAATAGAAAAAAAAATTTTAAAAATAATTGAGGCCAAACACAAATTTTTTAATCAAACCTAAGTAAAGTACACCTAACATCTTTGATAACTCCTTGTTACCATTGGCTTTTGAGAAAGACGGGAGGGGATAATTACTTAAGAAAATAAAAGAAACTATCCTATTGAATTTATAATACTATTTAAGATCTGTTTGATAAATTTTTTTTTTTTTGTGATTATAAGTTGGTCAAGTTTTATTTTTTGCCCATGTTTGTCTCATTTTCTATAAAAACTCTTTTTTCTACATACTCATTTTTAATCACACATTCATACAATAAAATATATTACACGTAAATTCAAAATTTTTTCTTACATTTTAACTTTTAGTTGGTTTGATTTGGTTTAGTTCTAGTTTAATTACTAATTGAGCAAAAAAGAGACAAAATTTGAGAGAAGGACCGAAAGTTAAGGCTTCAATTTTAGAAACCCACTCTCCATATTGAGTTTGGTTTTTTATTCTAGAACTAGAATCGAACAAGAATTAAATGGTTCTCAATTTTTTTTTTTTTTTGGGTAACGCCCCATCACGAGTGTCCCCCATCATCTCTGCCCTGAGATTCTGTGGAGGAGATAAGTCGCAGGATATGCAATGCAGAGCCAGAAATCGAACCAATGACCATGCGGTAGCTCCGCATTCACTAAGGCTGCCCTTTGCCACTGCGCCGTGTGCCCTGGGGGGTTCAAACGGTTCTCAATTTTAAGAATTAGAATCATTAATTTTTTTTGTAGAATAAAATAAAATTGAACCGTTCAATTTAATTAGGTTCTAATTGGATATAATTTGATTGGGTTATTTTTGTCAACGCCTAAAGAGCCCTCATACTTTTATATCACTTTTATCTTCTGCTCTTTGAAGTCCAGAGAAAGTTCACGTGACGTCTGGACCATCAGAACTCACGGTTGCCATTGCAAAATCAATTATCTAGATGAGGGCAGACCCTTTTTTTTTTTTTTTTTTTTTTGTGGGTTATATTTTAATAACTTTCCGTAAGCTCCCATTTGACAACCAATTTTTAAATTTTTTTCTTACTCATTTTTAATCATACATTCTTTCAATAAAATATTTTTTTACGTAAATTTAAAATTTACTTAAAAAATAATTTTTTTTAAAACTCATTTTTAATCACACAATTTCGTTGGCCTCATAATTTTTATTAACTAATTTTATCAATTTTATAAAATCGAGGGCCGCCTCAGATTTGATGAAATAATGAGAGTCAAAGTTGATTTTCTTCCTAGAAACTTATGTTGGAATGGTAGGATGGACCAATGACTTTGACTAATGGTTTTCCATTTTATAACGACAATTTAGGCACCGTTTGGTAACCATTATTTTAGAAAAAAATGCATTCTTTGTGTCAAATCACACTTTTTTTATGGTTGAAAATGAAGGAAGAGTTATTGATGTGATGGAAAATATTATTTTATTGATGAATGTGTGATTGAAAATTAGTAGAAAAATGAGAATGAAAAAAAGAATGGATACCAAACAGAGGCTTAATGATTTTTATGTAAAAATGAATGATGGATAAATCGAGAGCGTTCACGTGTTCATTGAAAATAAAGTTTGACATTTAAAATGAAAGATTAGTGATTGACGGTTGATTGATATGATTGATTTATTTTTTTTCATGACTATACGAGAGTGTGAATAAGAATTGGAGATAGAATCTAAGGTTGAACAATGAAAACATCAGACCGTAAAATCGAATCGAAATCTCTTTTACAAAATTATTGGTTTGGATTCGTCAAAGTTCTAGTTTTGAACCTTTAATTTTCTCAAACCGCTTACAAAATTAAATTTGAAAATAAATTATTTTTGAACTTTATCTGATCCAATAAAAAAATACATCCCAATTAAAAAGATACATCTATATTAGACCTAATCCTATAAAATGCGATCCCCAATTCAATTAAACTCAATACCCAATTATACAATTACCCATCCCAACTTTAAACCTAGGGCCAATTTCGAAACATTTATTATTTCGTAGTAGCAATGTGAATCTCTCCTCTCTATATATTTATATATTGATTTTCATATATTGATCCATGTTCATGTTGATTGTATCGTATCATAATGAAATGGAGTTTTTTTCTCCATATGGTACGTCTATTCGTGTTTAATATTTGACAAATTGGATCAAACGACATTGAAAAATAATTTTCTTCACATGTACAAATCTATATTGCATTGCAAAATATTCATCAAGATTCTATGAACAATGAAGGAAAACATTTTCTTCGTATTTTATGAATAATGATTAGCCAACAAGTTCATGCTTGAATTGTGCTCCGAATTAATTATTGAATATTTACACTTTGGTCCCCAAATTTTAGATTTTCTCCATTTTCGCACGTTTTTCGTTTATTTCTTTCAAATCTACCAATTTGCATTGAGTTCACCATAACAAATATAAAATTAAGCTATAACTCATCCAAATCATTAATAAATACTCTAATTTAATGATCTAAATAAGTGTACAAAATACACTTATCATGGAACAACTGCAAACACTTAAACAATATAGTGAATACTATCATTTTTAAAATAAGAAGAAAAATATTAAAATTAAATAATTGAATATTCTCCATATGAAACAGTCAACCCCTAGAATCTAAATTAAATACAAAAAATATAAACATATGTTATTGTCCATCTCTCTCATTAATTAGTTAATTACTGCACAATTTCTATGACATAAAATTTAAAATTAATTATTTAATTACTTTTCAACAAAATGATAAAATAAAAAATAAAAAGTGGACATTCAGATCCAAAAAGGTCACCTAACAGGGACAGAAACTACATCGAACGTGAAGGGTTACGCCTGCTTGATTAACATTAATTTAAATATATTACTTTAGTCAATACTTAATTATTATATTTATTTAATTAATGATGAAACATCATTAAATATGAATAAGTGACATTCACATACAACCCTCCACAATTAACTACTATTAACCCTCGCTTCACATCCGCTCAATTAATCCCAGTTGCCAATTTTTTCTTATATTTATAGGTTAAAAAAAATTATATTTGAGAATCGACCTTAAAATCGATCCAATATGAATCTAAAAATCGCTCTTACAAAATTGAAACGAAGCCCAATCACCGAATTTTCTGATTGCATTTAACAAAAGAGATGAATTTGTTAAGGAATATAGAACCGTGACCCATACTGCGATGTTTGGAAATAAATAAATAGAAATAAGTATCTAATACTTTTAAATTTCACAAAATATGTGAATAAAATTTAAGTTTGATAAATTAGTACCTTTGCCCATCCCCCTTTCCGCGTCAATACTTAGATCGAAGTTTAAACATTGATTATGTAATACTACCTCCGTCCCATATATATAGGCTTGTTTCATTTTTCACACAGATTAAGAAATCTTATTTAATGTTATTGGAAAAGCAATTTTTATCAAGAACTTTCCAAGTTTATCCCTATTTAATTTTCAACAATTAGAAGTAAATTATTGTTGGAATTAGTAACTAGGCAAATTAAATAAGGGTATATTAGTAAAATAACAAAACATAACATTCCCAATTAAGAAACAAGCCTATATATTTGGGACAAGAAAAAAAGGAAACCCAGCCTATATATATGGGACGGAGGGAGTATCTAGTTGCCCTTAGTTGTTATGGATGACAAGGAGCATCAAATTTGCAAGTCAAATGAAAGGTCACTTTGTAAAATAGATAATTTAGTGATAAAATAAGTGTGGTATGTATTTATTGTTTTTGCAAGAGGTTCACAAGAAGTCAATGGTGTCTTTCCAAAGTTTGGCTTTGTTTGTATTAATCAACTATCAATGACTTTATAGTCTACTAAAATTATTGGCTTCTCACATGGATATTTTGTCACCTTCTAGAGACTCGTGCATATAAGGCCACGAACACACGGTGTTAACGTTAAGAAATAAAGATAAAATATCTCTCAAAAAATAGTGTGCAGAAATTAAAGATAACACAATCGATATATTTCGACCTAAGTCCCGAAGGTTTGACGATCGCTTCTAACGTCTACATCTCCCGTTAAGCATCCAATAAATTAGATTTATGCTCGGTTCCACTATATAACCCAAAATGACAACAAATGTTACAAAAGTCCAGCCAATACACTGAATCAGTACAATAACACTTATCTCTCAAAGATACAATGATCGATCCACAAAGAATCACAAAGAATCTTCACCAACCACAAAAACATTAACATGAGAAAACTCAAACTCTTTTACAGATATTGACTCAAATTATCACTAAATCAAGGATTAAAGATTACAGATTGAGAATCTCAAATCACAGATTTGGGAGAAGAAAAACAGAATAAGAAAACCCTAGAAGATAAGAGAATTTCTTCAAAACCCTTCAAAACCAAAACCAAGTGTAAAATGAACCGTCGCCCCAATAGAATCATCTAGAAACAGAACCAACGGCCAAAATGTAACCACGTGTCTCAATCCTGTTAAAATATTCATTTTTAATAAAGTTGCAATATAAAAAACGCTACTTTAACACAAATTTTGGAAGCACCAATCGAACCAGGGTTCGAGTCTTCACAGTGCATAGAAAGTATTACAAGCACTGTCGATTATAATGAAATTAGGAAGTCCAAATATGATCAAATTCTCATATATATATATAAAAACCTTATGAGATCAATCATGATTGAGATATGACGTGTATCTCTTTTGAGTTTAACTGTTGTTCATTTCGGTCGAGTTATGCATATGATGCCCAAATCTTCACATTGTGGATACCTAAAATCCCTCTAGAAGTGTTTGATATTGCAAGTTTATCTACTAGAAAAGTAGAAAAAGGAGCTAGAAAGAATTCAACCTTCATACTTTCACATCTCGCGTGAAAAAAGCTCAAGAGTTTAGACAATTACAAATAAAAACTAAAACCATCGTTTAAGGCTAAAATGTTGCACAAAGGAAACCAAAACCATCGTTTTCCTCTATCAAATATGTATTGCTTGAGCTATTTTCAACTAGAAAATGAAATCAATTATGAGTATAATCTTCAACATTATTAAGAAATATATATTTCATTTTTAATGTATAGTCTAAAGCGTCTTTAAATTTATAAAGATAAATGTCAAGAGTTCAAGAAGAATTTGTACCTCTTGTTTCCTCTCCAGTAAAAAATAAAAATGAAAATGACACGTATGGTTGTTGATCAGACAACACAACATCCAAACCACTCACATATTTGTCTTCTTCAATTATGTTAAGTTGGCCATTTAAGTTTTTCTTCTTGTAACTTGCCTTATAATTTAAAATCTCAAACATAACGCCTGCACATACAAACTTAAAGATTTAATCCAATTTCTAATTGACTCAATTGGCAAATGAGTCGACTGCTTGTTGGCTCGTCTCATCTTTGCTCGAGCTCGCTTTGCTTGTGAGCTCGTGGTCGACTCTTGTCCACACAAGTCAAAAGGCCAGCTCGAGCATTGTTTGTGGACTTGAGCCGATTTCAACTCAATTTATTGTCATCCCTAACTCAACTCATTATTGATCAAAATAAACTCAACTACTTGTACGTCACTACGTCGTATCGACTCTCATGCTTTAGTGTCAAAGGAGAACATGCATTTTTGCAAGCATGGCCCTAGAGAAAGGGCTAAGGTTGAATAGTCCGACTTCGTCTATTCTTATAATTACTTAGAGCGAAAAATTCAACTAAAACAAACATGTCACACACTGCTCTTCTTATATTATATTTATCTTTATCCAGTATAACGACCTAAAATATTTGGTGAGGGACCAGAAGTTGTGCCACTCGACGGGACCGCCAAAATTTGGTAAGCCCATTCATCGAAGATATCATATAGCTTTCCATTACCGGTTGTGACAGAAGCATACGAATCTGGTGCGAAATTCGCAGATTCTTTTGTTCATCATTCACAAGAAGGGGTGACGTCGATAAGAATGGAACATTTTCTTGCTTCTTAGATTCTCAATTTATCCATATCTAAGCTTGTGTTACCGATTAAAATTAACCATTTAGAAATTTGAGTCCTTTTCGAAACCTCCACACTATAAGATAAGGTATAAATCGAAATCTATCTATTATAATAAATATCATATATTAGATTTAGACGGCTTTAGCGGATCACAAACCATAAAACAATATTTTTAACCAAAATGAGGCATTTAATAATTAAAAGTATTTTGGTTGCATCTTAGTCCTATTTTCAAATATACCACTCTTTCGTTACCGATTAGCTAGGAATGGAAGTTATCAAATTCTTTTGCCTTTTTCCTTCTACGAGGACTAGACTTGATTCATTCAAACCAAATCTATTCGAGCTAAGTCGTCTGTAGCCAGCCCACAAAAGAATAAACGAAGATTTGTGAGCGCGTGTTTATCAAAAGTCCAGCTGACCAAAGCTGGCAAATCAAATTCGTCTCTCAAGGAATCGGGTGACAAAGGATCACGTTTTTTTGAAACGAACCGGCCTCTCACCGGAGCCGTTAACTTACGTACTGTCTGCTCTGGGGTGGGCTTCTGCTCACTTATCTCCTCACAGCTTTCTGACGCGTCCCTTAGGATTCGAACCCAAGACCTCTATCATATGAGAGATTTAAGTTGAATTTTGGTACAAATTGGGAGCGTAGAAGGGAGGAGTTCATACCCTGTTAGGGGAATACTGGTCCAACTTCTTGTATTTATATTGTAACTTAGTTCTATTTTCAAATATACCAATAATTTTAAAAATTATTAGAAAGCTAGATATAAATAATTTGAAATAACTTAAATCATTTTAGAAAGTATTATAGATAAGTAATGGAATCCGCCTAGTGGAAGCACCCAACTTTATCGAGTGAAGAGGCCCTATATGTATGAGTTATGGACGTTGCATTTTGTAGTAGTAATGAATGAATATACCAAATAGATGCAGATCAAACATGTTTATATGAAAGCCACTCGAGATGGAGGGGGTGTTTGATTGTTACGTTGGTAATATGTATCATTAAACAACATGAAAG
Organism: Fraxinus americana; assembly: GCA_035079005.1. NCBI lineage: Eukaryota > Viridiplantae > Streptophyta > Magnoliopsida > Lamiales > Oleaceae > Fraxinus > Fraxinus americana. The sequence goes on along the minus strand of CM068718.1, from coordinate 26,548,404 downwards.
GTTGATACAAGAATCTAGTCAAAATTTGTGCAACAAAAGCAAACGATAAAAACATTTTGTCCCAATTTTTCATTTTGGCTGGTTTAGATTTTAGATGGGCTTGGACTTGTCCTCAAGTCATAAATCTCTGATTCATTACCCAAATCATATGGCTTAAAAGTTTGCGACTTATGGGCCCGTGACACTAACTGTTGCAGATGGATTGCCAGAAAATAAGAATGGGACTCAACTGATTCCAATGTCAACCTTTAGGGACCTTGGTACAAATTTCTTTTTAGAGAAGGGTTTTGTTATTCGTCCAGGGCCACATAAGCCCTGGACGAATGGGGGCGCACCTTATTGGTTGGGCGTTTATTTAGAATATTATGGGATTTATGTTAAATATTGATGGAGTAGTTCATAGGGTGTCCGTCTTGTGCATTAAGTTAGCGGTAGACGTTCTATTCATCAACTAGGTGGCAGTAAGGAGACAGCTACCTCAAAATTTGAGGGGAAGGTGCCTAGTTGTGGCAATCGAACCGCGCGGTTCGTCGGCTCGACCGCTCGACTCGTACTATAGCGATCTACGAGTTGGGCCGAGCACAAGCCGAGTGGGCTGGCTCGCTAGACGAGTCTAGCCCGCTCAGCTCGTACTGTACACGAGCGGTTCGTACTGTACACGAGCAGCTCGTGGGCTCGTCTAAATTTAAAAAAAAAAAAACACAAAAAAGTGATCGGAACGGTCACTGAATTTTTTTTCAGTGACCGTTCGGTCATTTTTTTTATTTATTTTTCTAATTTTCTTTCTTCTCCTATAAATACCCACCCAATTATAACATTTTCTTTCCCGCCAAACTTTCATTCTCTACTCTACTCTCTACATTTTACAATTTACAAATCATTATCAACAATATCATTCATTTATTCTATAATCATCTTCTACATTTTTTTAAAAAATTATTATCTTGATTTTACAATTCATTTTATACACTACTACATAATCTTCCTTCACTTCTCAATTCTACATTTCTACATTCTATTTCAAATCTTCAACATTTAATTTCTATTATTCACAAATGGATACACGAGAATTTGTTGAAAACTTGTTCAGTATGGAAGGCGAAACATCTGTCCAAAATCAATTTGGGAATGAATTCGCCGGTCTCAATGAATTACTAATTTCAAAAAACATTGGAACTTTTGACGTTCGTGAAAGTAGTTAGCCAATTGATTTGGATGACGTTAATGTTGATCCTAGTGTTCCAATTATTTAGAACAAGATGAAGAACCTACATTAAATATTCTCGATGCAAGAGGGAAGAGAAAGGGGAAGAATCACGTAAAATGTTGGGACCATTTCAAATAGGTTCACACTGGTTGTGTAGTTGATGGATTTCCAGAAACCAAAGCAGTATGTAAATACTGCCAACTACGACTGATATGGCAAAAAGGTATTGGAACCACCCACCTCAACCGTCACTACAAAACATGTGCAGCCAAACATGGGCTTCTTCCAACTCATCAAACGCAACTACAGTTTGGTATTCTAGGCGCCGGTGCTACTACGCCGCCACTTTCTATGTGGATGTATTTGGAGGAGGAAGTTCAAACGGGAATGGTGAGCTGCCACTAGTAATAGCGGACAACTAACATTTCGTAAACTATGCCAAACAATATCTTCAACCGAGGTAAGTTGGAGTAAGTCGAAATACTCTTTGTTCTAATACAAATGAATATTTTCTTAATTCAAAGAAACTATTGATTGCAGATTTAGAAAAATATGGGGGTGTGATATCTTTAACTTCAAATATGTGGGAATGGATTAATAAGAGATGTTATACAGCCGCAATTGCACACTATATAGACTCACTTTGGGTCATGCATAAAAAAATATTGCTTTTAAAATTGTTGAGTATCCGCACAACGCTCAAACTATATTTAATGTTATTATGTTAATAATTAGAGAATATAAATGCGAGAGTAAAATTCGTTCTTTTACGTTCGACAATGTTTCTGTAAATAAGATTGTTATCGATAAATTGCATAGAGTACTTCAACCCGATTTCGGTGGTTATTTATTTCATATTCGATGTGTGTGTCATATTTTTAAATTAATAGTACAAGGCGGTTTAGAACATGTTAATGATGAAATTAACCGAATTAGGAATACACTTATATATATCTCGATTACACCTAGTAGAAAACAAATATTTGAGGAATTTTGTGAACAAGGTGGGAATGAGCATACAAAAACATTTATTACTGACATGGGTCACAGATGGAATCCAACTTACTTATTATTAAAATCCTGTGAAGGTTTTGAAGCGTTTATCACTGAATTTTATAACAATAAGCATGTTAGAGACGAAGATGATACTATCTTGAATAAATCCGATTGGACTATAGTTTTTAAAATTAAAAATTTTTTGACAAATTTTTATGAGTCTACAAATATATAGTCTGGTGTTTATTATCACACTAATTGTATGATTCTTGAATGTCTTTATATAACTGTTATGACTTTTAAGAGATTTCAAAATGACTCTGATTTTTATGCGGTTATATATTCCATAGAATTAAAATTTAGAAAATATTAGGAAAAATTACCTATGTTATTTCATTTAGCATGCGTCATGGGCCCCCGATATAATTTAGCGGGTATTAAATTTGTAATTGATCAAATTTCAAATGATTTAACTTCTAATATGCCTATTACTTATAGGAAATCGGAACAAACATTAAGTGAAATGTATGAATTATATGTTTCACGAATGGGTACGTATATTACTCGTGTATCTACAACTGCTCATCTCACTAATACAACAGACGACGACGATGAAGTTTTAAGTTTATTCGAAAACATGAACTCGTATAGATATGATTCAACTGCATATGCATGTGGTTCCTTTAATAGTAGTAGTAGCAGTTTGTCTTCCACTGCATGTACTCAAATTTCGAGTACTAGTCCAAATGCGTTGCCATTTAAATTAATTGATTACTTTAGTTATACTTTGCCTAGCAACAAATCAGTTAGGAAAAGTTCAGAAGAGGTTATTGAATTCTGGTGAAATAACGAACGTCGATGGCCAATAGTTTCTGCAATTGCAAAAGATCTATTAACACATTCGGTTAGCACTGTATCTTTCGAGTCTGCTTTTAGTGCAGGGAAGAGGGTTCTCTCCAAGGTCAGGAGTCGACTAAAAGAAGATATTTTGGAAGCGTTAATGTGCGTGAAGGACTGAGAAGACGCTAATTATCGAATTCAAGATAAATATGCCGAAATTGCATGTAATCAAGTAAGTGATATTTAATTTCACCGCATTCATCACAAAAAATTGTTTTCATACCTTTATAATTTTTTTAAAAAAATTGTACATGTAACAAGTTGTTCGTGTATAATTTTAACTCCGCCTACTCGATATTGAAGTAGCCGGTCCCAAATCCGGATAAAGGAGGAGTGTTCATATTTTTTTTTAAAAAAATAAAAATATTTTACAAAATGTATATTTAAAAAATTGTTTACAAAATGTGTTTATATATATATATAGTATAAAAGGGTAAACAAAACTCAACAAATAAAATTTTGTTAGTACAAAATGTGTTTTACTTATATTAGTGTTATAAAAAGAAAAAAGTCAAAATTGGCGATCCGAGTGGCTCGTTTTGGGCGAGCTCGGGTACGAGCCGAGCTCGCCCAAAAATCAACAAGTCGAGCTCGTGTGGGTATGGGCCGAGCGGCTCGGCTTGGCCCATTGACACCTCTAGAAGGTGGGCTTGGAAGCGAAGGCAGCGGGTGACATTGAGTAAATGACGATTATTGCGTTCAGCAACACCATTTTGTTGAGGTATTTTGACACAAGTAAGTTCATGGAGAATTCCATTATTGTTGAAAAACGTTTGGAGATTATGGGACCAAAACTTGGCCATTGTTAGTGCGCACATGTTTGATCATACAATTAAATTGAGTTTGGACATAAGCAAAAAAAATGACGGAAACATGTGAAGGTATCCGATTTTAATTTCATTAAATATGTCTAAGTGTAGCGAGAATAGTCATTGACGATTGTTACGAAATAATGTGCACTAGATAAAGTGGCAGTGGGATAGCCTCTCCATATATCACAAAATATGAGATTAAAAGCAAAAGTACATTTATTGATAGGAGAATTAAATTTTAGACGCCACAATTTGCCTCCAGTACAAACATCACAATATTGCATGGGAATGAAAAATATTTAAAGACTTATTTGGAGTATGAAGAGATGGATGACCTAAACGTTGGTACCATAAGTGGGTAGACAGAACAGACGGAGGCTAAATTGGAGGGTTGAGTAAAGAAATAGAGACCATGGTGGACTCCACCCGCTCCAATCTGCTTCTTTGTCTTGATGACCTGAAAAACCCAAAAAATGGGAAAAAAAGAGCAAGACATTGTAACGATTGAGCAAGTTGTGAAACAGATAAAAGATTGTATTGAAAATTGGGAACATAGAGAACGTAATGAAAATTGATATGTGAAGATAAAGAAACTGAACCAATACGAGTGACAGCTACTAAGTCTCCATTGGGAAGAGTGACTGAGTGTAGATGATCGATGGGATGAATTATAATGAATCCATCGAGTGAGGAACACATGTGATCGGAGGCACTTGTGTCAATAATCCAAGGGCGAGTAATGGAATTCAGGTGAGTTGTTGTATATTTACCTTCCTTAGATATCTTATTTGTATACAAAATCAGGCTGTATATTTATTTTCCATAGGATCTGGCCATTATGATTATTAGCTTCCATTCATATCCTTTGTAAAAATCCAATGGTAGCACATTACAGAAAATTTGGTTATCTATCAGTTTACATGGTATCAGAGCAATTCCAATCGTTTGCCTTTGCCATCTTCTAATCTGACCCACCATGTGGTCCATGTCTGACAATCCCAACAACTCTCCCGTCAATCCTTCTCATGGGGTTTCTCCGACCCTTTCTACCATGGCACAACTCATTGGTGATGTATCTTTTCCATATTTCCTACACTCCTCCGATCATGTAAATTGATAGAGAACCAATTTTTCTGTGTATTTTTTGTAATGCGCTACCACCGGATTTATACAAAGGATATGAACGGAAGCTAAGAATCATAATGGCCAGATTCCATGGAAAGTAAATATAGATCCTGATTTTGTGCACTTTGGGGTTGGTTTTATTTTCTTCTTGATGCCTAATCAGATGAGTCAAATAAAAACTAAAATTTAAGAAAATTGACTGCTAAATGAGGCAGCTAGTATAAGAAAAAAAAATTGCAATTACAGATTGACAGTAGCAGAAGAATGAAAGCTACTTAATGTAAGTGCACAATTGCAGCAAATATATGTTAGAAAAAGAGAAGTATGCTTATGTGAGGGGTCAAATTCCTTAGAAAAAAATTGTCTATAAGTGTATGAAAGTTGAGTTATTAGATCATTTCCCTATTCTTTGTCTATTAGGACATGTGCAACTTGCTCCTCTTTGCTTGTTATGGTTTTGAATTTGTGGGTTTGGAATTGAGCAACAATACAAAGTATTCCCCCCAATATTATGAAGTTTAATAGTATTGTTTGAAGTTCTAAACATTTGTACCATTGATCCTCATCTTAAGTATCTTCTATTTGTTCTTCCATTACACTTAACTTGGTTGCATGAGCGATGTTCTTAACAATATTCCAAGTCTATCTGCAGTTTATAAAACAAATGTTGCCCTAATTCATTAATCTACTATGATGTTAGAGTGCAACATTCCGGACCAACATGACTCATATGAGTCGATTGAGAAAAAAATCTCAGTTTGCGTTGGATAGTGTACGATGGTTATACAAATTAATCAGCGAGTTGAAACAAGAAGGAAGAGAAGATCAAGAAAACAGACCACTAGATCATGAAACTTACTCAAGAAAAGCCAAACGGGTAATAATTTTTGACACTTTATTAATTTTATAACGAAGTACTTTCATTAGCTTGGTAGAACTGACACAATATAATCCACTTTAGACCCACCCTTTAAATTGGTACTCAATTTCATTACCTTTCAATTTGAACACTATCATTGTAATTTGATATTGTTTTCACTTCAATTGCAAATAAAAGATCTTTCAAATTATATGATAATGATTAAGAGCAAAAGGCAAAGGCAATTTTGGTTGTCATTACCAAATGAGAATATAAGACAGCAGAGGCAAAGGCAAATTTTGGTTGTCATTATCTTTTTTTCACTTTTTTTTTTTAAATTTAATATTTCTTTATTGAAATTGAATTATAACTCTAATTAAGGTAATATGGCATTAGAATTCAATGCTGAAATGTAATGCTCAACTACAAATTTACTTGAAAATAAAAAGATAGCAAAAATGAGAGATTTAGAATAATTATATTTCAAAGTTTTGATACGTTGATAATAACAAATTAATTAAACTTATATATATACATCTATACTAAGGATCAACCGAATAAGGTAGATTGATTGATTTGTGACATCGTAAGAACAATGTTAAACTTTCATTTTAAAAATTAATTCCATTATTTGGTAGAGACTTTTTAGGAATAAATTTTGTAAAAAGTTTTTTTTTTTTTGGAGAATATATGATTAAAATATAGAAAAAGTTATGAGTCTACGTACAAAATTATTTTATTAGAGTAATGTGCGATTAAAAATAAATTTGAAAAAATAATTTTCAGAAAATGAAACTCAAACAACGGCTAAATAAGTAGTTCAATCTTAAAATGTTGATTGTTACTTTCATTTTTACGTGGCATCATATATTATCCTTAATATCTTGTGTAAATTGATGGCTTGTTTAAGAATAACGAATTTGAAATTTTGTTTGAGCGTTTAGACGACGATATATATATATATATTAGTATTTTAAACAGGGGTGGACCCACATGGGGTCAAATGACCCCCCACAATTTTTTTTACCTAAACATTTTTGAATTCTCATTTTTGACCTCACAAGAACAATGGTCTCGGTCCGCCCCTGATTTTAAACATCCATACCATGTTGAGTTTTATAATTACACCTTAAAATGTCAAATATTATTAATATAGATCTTTAATATATAAGGTCTCAATCCTACAATTCTATAATAGTGACAAGAATTTCAATACCAATTTTATTAATATGTTACAATTAGACATACTATACTTTTTATTTATTAAGATGAGATTTCTTTTCATGGTCCCATTCTACTCTTAGTTAAATTTGTACACCTATATAATGATGTTTCGATATGATAACTCTATAAATATTTTTAAAGCGTACTATTATTGTCGAAATAAAAAATAAAAAAATAAAAAAAGGTTATCCATATGGCCCATCCTCTCATGCTAATAAATAACACATGAATTTCAATAAATTTGGTGGTACCTACTAACTTATGATATCACATATTTGTCAGACAAACATTACACAATTTGGACTAAATAAATATTTAAAATCCAGCTTTGTAAACTCCTTTAAATCTATTGCTCACCTGTATCATATAAATATTTTAATTAATTTCTAATGAAATTTCAATCTAATGGTAAGTTTTTGGAGAAGGACAAGTCTGAACTAATTTTACTATGGCATGTTAAGCACAAACATTCACTTGAAAGATTTTACTTTTTACTATGGTCATTTTATCCAAGAAAAGAATCTATAAAATTCAGGTAGTTTTACATTTAAGTGACTTCTTTGCCAGAGCAAAAGTAGGTATAGTCGATCGAGGTACTTACTTAGGCCCTATTTGAGAGTTATTAATTTCTTGTAATTTATTATAACATAGTAAATTGATGAAGAATGCGTGGTTAAAAAGTAAACAATTTAAAATTCTAAAGAATGAAAGGACTCGCTAAGGTGCTAGTTGTTATAGTGCCATCTTTGAATAATCAGTAAGAAAGTTGTTCTCTTTCTGACTTAAGAATAGTGAATGTTTGGTGGAGAATGGTACTGTAGTAAGGGCCTGTTTGATAAGGCCTATTTTCCATGGAAGATTGAAAATATTTTCCACTTTTCCATTTTTTAACCTGTTTGAAAGTCAAAAATTTCCAGGCAAAAGATTTTCCCACTTTCTTGCACGTGACCCCCAATTCCATTAAAATAAAGAATTCAATTTCCCACCTCATAGCTGGTTTTTTGTTTTCTTGGCAAACTGGAAATTGACAAATTCCCACCATGGAGCCAACACTTTCTTCTCCAAAATTCAACCACCATACCGCCAGCAACCCACCGAATTTCCACACCATCATCATCTCCTCATCCCACTCTTCAATTCCATACAAAACCGAACATAACAGTTCCGAAATCACCGAAAATTCAGTCGAAAAATGACGCTTCAGACACGGTTCCAACACCCATTCTGGCCAACCCTCCAACACCCAAGGCCATACTCCATTACAGGCCCCAAATACTCATCAAGATGAGCATTTTCATGGTCCCATATCATCAAGAAACGATTTATAATGAATTGCATCTCTTACCGGTTCCCAGGCAGCAAATCGCGCACAGTGCATCCCAAATTCCGGCGCCGACGTTGAGAATTTCGATCGCGCACCACCCATTACCTCCTATTCATTATGACGGACAACATATATACATGGGTTTTCGTCAATTTAGCTCGAATTAAAAAAAAAAAACAACCATTGAATTGCAAAAAATAAGTTGCCTCAAACCGTTGAAGATGACAGCCAGAGGCGGCGAATGTGTGAAGAAAATGAAAATGAGATGTTCAGTGATGGTGAAGAAAATGGAAAATGGGAGGATGCTGTTTTTATTTTGTTGAATTGAAATGGAAATGGAAATGGAAATGGAGATGGAGATGGATTATGTGAGGTGAAAAAAATTGGAAAATGGCATGATACAATTTACATAGAAAACAAAACCAATCAAACACCAAATCTTAATATTTTTCGGGAGAAAATTATACCAATCAAACACAACTAATTGACATTTCTCGGGAAAACAATTTTTAGGCAATTATTTTCCTTGAAATTTGTTTTCTTTCTACCCCATTTTCCATCTTGCAATCAAACGGACCCTGAATAATTTAAAATTTTTTAGGAGGATAAATAGGGGATTAAAATATATGCGATAATTATTTGTATGGTTGGTACATAGAAATGTGAAAACTTCAATTACACTTACTCAAGAAATGTGAAAACTTCAATTACACTTAAAAGGAGGTGTATGTCCTTCCAAAAATTATTGGTGGATTGCTAATGATAAAATCGTTAGTGGTGAATAGTCCACGTGTGCTATAACTTTGCTATTAATTACAAATTATTTATAAGAAGGTATTTAATCAGAATTAAAAGCATATAATTAATAAAAATTTAACTTAATCTCCATTTTAGGATATTAATTTTCTTACCGAACATGAACATAACTTATAAGAATCAAATAAAAAAAAAATTATATAATTGCATTTTATTTTAATGTCCCCACTTTTATCTCGTTATTTCATTTTGACCCCCTAAAAAATATTATTCCATCTCAGCCAAACTAGAAGTGGAAGCAATAAAGGATGGAAATAAGAGAGAGAAATTTGCACCATTAATCCCCAATCTATTGTTTAAACTGTAAGTAGGTTTTCTTACCTTTCAACATAGTTACAAAATTTGTAATCAACAATCGAAATTGTCAAAATATATGTTAAATGAATTCTTATATATATGGATCATGCTAAATGTATCGAATTTTTTTACTGAATCTTTTACCTACTACTCATAATGAAAATGTGGATCACATTGTCCAAAATTTTAAATACACACAAATCCCGCACATCACGTGAGAAGTGGTAATCCATTATGTACAAATGAATTAACCATATATATATAATTAAAAGGTAAGAATTAATTTGCTCTTTTTAAACTTTGAAGATCAAATTGATATTTCTATAATAGGTTGAGGACTAAAGTTGACATTTCTTAAAAAGTAATAGTTTGTACTTTGCACTCCTCATTGTATTTTAATTCTCTCTCACATACATTTCATAACTTTGTGGCCCTCTCTCTCTCACACAGTCCAGACTTTCTTCCCCTTCTCTCTCTAAATCACAGTGAAACTGGAGACAAGAAGAAAATGACTTGAGAACTCAACTAACTACGTGAATCTCACTCCTTAACTTCCTCGACTCTCAAATCCGACATTTTCCAAGTTTTTGTTGGCTTCCAATCCCATCTTTTCTCCTCATTGCAAAATGAGGCAATTCAATCTCCTCCTCATAACAACCGCCGCCGCCCTCCTCCTCCTCCTCCTCCCCGCCATCACCCCGGACATTACTTCCGACCGCGCCGCCCTCTTAGCCCTCCGCTCCTCCGTGGGCGGTCGTGTCCTTCTTTGGAACTTGTCCAGCGCCACCCCATGTACTTGGCCTGGCGTCATATGCTCGCCTGACAACTCTTCAGTCACTGAGCTTCACTTTCCAGGAATGGGCCTTTCCGGCATGCTCCTGCCCAATACTATCTCGAATTTGACTAATCTCACGACGCTCAGTCTCCGGTATAATGCACTTTCCGGTCCACTTCCAGCGGACCTTTTCACTTCGCGTTCGCTTCTTCGAAATCTTTATCTCCAGCACAATTTTTTCAGTGGGCAAATCCCGGATTCTTTGTTTACTATTACATCCCTTGTCCGCGTAAATCTAGCGGAAAATAATTTTTCTGGCCCGATTTCACCTTCCTTCAACAAGTTGATCCGTTTAGGCACGCTATACTTGCAAGAAAATCATTTCTCCGGGTCCATTCCTGACCTGAATTTACCCAGTTTAGTTCAATTCAATGTCTCGAATAATAACCTCACTGGCGAGATTCCTAAAGGGTTTTCCGGGAAGTCCAAGAGTTCATTTCTTGGTAATGCACTCTGTGGTAGTCCACTTGACAATTCTTGTGGTAGTGAAAAGCATAAGAAGAAACTCTCAGGTGGCGCGATTGCTGGCATAGTAATTGGTGCAGTGCTCGGTCTTTTCTTGATTTTATTGCTTATTTTTTGCTTGTGTAGGAAATTGGGTAGGAAGGGAGCTAGATCGAAGGATGTGACAGGGGTTGAGGGGTACGGGGTCGGGGTTCATCGTGAGCAAGCGGTGGAGGGTGAGGGCACGGATGCGCCTGCCAGTAATTTCGCGGCTGCAGTGGGGGCGAAAGAGAAGGACAGAGGAGAAGCTAATGTGGTTGGTGGTGGGAAAAAGGGGTTGGTGTTTGTGGGGAGAAAGGATTTGATGTTTGATTTGGATGATCTATTGAAGGCTTCGGCCGAGGTGTTGGGTAAGGGGACGTTTGGAACTGCTTACAAGGCAGTGTTGGAAACGGGCTTGGCTGTGGTGGTGAAGAGACTGAGGGATGTGAATTTGGGGGAGAAGGAGTTTGGGCAGAAGATGGAGGAGGTTGGGAGAATTAATCATGAGAATTTGGTTCCTTTGATAGCTTATCACTATCAAAGTGATGAGAAGCTTCTTGTCTATGATTACTTGCCAATGGGGAGCTTGTCTGCACTTTTACATGGTGAGAATACTATGAACTATCGATTTGTCTGGATTTCGCTGTAATTCTCTTGCATGACGTTTTATTATTGGATTGTTTGGGGTAATGTTGATGGTGGTTTTGGTTGCTTCATGTTCTGTGCTGCATTGTTAGCATTACCGATTTCCATTGTCTCAGATTGACGGTCTTTCACCGCAGAGCAAATTGTAACTGTAAGAACTGCAAATGGCCTGTTAGATGTTGCTTTTCTTTTACTTTATTTATTACGGGGTGGAGAGAGGCCGGTGTAATGGTGGTGGTTGGGTTGTTTATCGCAATGTACATGCTGCAATCAATTTATTGTGATTATTAGTTGCCATTGATATGCCAAAATCAGGTATTAAAACACATGTAGAGCCGGTTTAGCAGCTAAATTATCGATTATGGAGATTTATTTCAGACCAAATACTGCTTCTCTGTCCTTATTTAGCCATCTATGTTAAGACGTTCTTGTGAACACACAGTAAGCATTTTTCTTACATTAGCTACAAGCCTACATAGTGTATGATCACTCATCATTTGGTATATATTCATCTTTGCCATTTGTGAGAAATGTCATATTCTTGTATGCCATAAGCCAAAATTTTATCAAGTAATTGGCATATATTCACCTTGTCAGTTTCATTTATCCGAATTCTTTTTTTCTTCTTCTATTTTATTGCAGGAAATAAAGGAGCTAGTAGGACGCCCTTAAATTGGGAGTCCAGGGCTTCGATTGCACTGGGTGCTGCCCGTGGAATTTCATACCTTCATTCACGAGGCTCAACAATTTCCCATGGCAGCATTAAATCGTCGAACATTCTCCTTACCAAATCTTACGAAGCCCGTGTTTCTGACTTTGGGCTTGCTCAGCTAGCTGCCCCAACAGCCACTCCAAACCGTGTTGCTGGTTACCGAGCACCAGAGGTAACAGATCCTCGCAAAGTGTCCCAGAAAGCGGATGTATACAGTTTTGGAGTATTGCTACTGGAATTGCTGACAGGTAAGGCTCCCACACATACCTTAATGAACGAGGAGGGGGTCGATCTCCCAAGATGGGTTCAGTCTGTGGTCCGAGAAGAGTGGTCTGCCGAAGTGTTTGACCTCGAACTCCTTCGATATGACAATGTCGAGGAAGCTATGGTTCAGCTTTTACAACTTGCAGTTGACTGCACGGCTCAGTACCCTGATAAACGCCCTACGATGGCCGAGGTAACTCACAAAATGGAAGAGCTCTGTCGATCGAGCTTACGGTATTCGAGTGGTGACATTGTCGATGCCGCTGATTCGGGTGCAACACCACCCTAGAAGAAAAACATAATTGTTTGTTCATTCTTTAAGTTCTTTGATTGAGAATCAACTGTGCATTTCTTTTTTATTTTTCCTTCCTTAATCTTCCAATAGCGACTAGTTTATTTTTCATTTTGGGATTTAAATATCACTATTTTGGTTGTCTGAATGAACTGTGTAATTTGTCGTTTTTCTTCCAACTTCAGCTTTTGCAACCTTAATTTGTTCAAACTATGTTGTTATTAGTCTCTCTCTCTCTCTCTCTCTCTCTCTCTCTCTCTCCCCCCCCTCTGTGTGTCTGTGTGTGTGTGTGTGACAGTTAATTGATTAATATGTTATACCAACTTATGCCATGTGAGGTTACTGTTTGGTCCTTTCAATATTTGACTTAATTCACTAATAATTAAATGGTCAAGAACCGAATTGGAAGTTTCTCACTCTGATTTGCTTTCCTAAGGACAAAATTCATTATGGTGTGAATCTCAAAACGAAATTCAGGAAAAAAAAAAAGGAATTATAAAAAGTATATTGAAGTTATAATCTGCGCACTGCTATTTAATGTGCAATAACACTAAAAAAATAAATAAAAAATTAAAAAATTAAGTCTCGAAAGACGTATCATTCAGTTACAGAACATTTTTTAATGTAGATAGTCACCGAAATCAACAAAGTTATTTCGGTTAGATCACTCTTTTAAGTGAATTTAACGGTTTTGTTGAGGTGTCACGGTGTGTTGCTTACAAATTTTTCACAATATTAATTTTTTTTTTCTCTCGTAGACCAACTTTAATTTGTGATACCCTATAACTTTAGAATAATGCTATTCATCCACATTGGAATTGAGTCTATCATTTAATGTCATGTAATTGCCACGTAGACTGGTGCTCAACCCAGTGTGGATGAATATTATTATCCATGGCTTTAAGCCACATGCAATTAGCTAACTCTCCAAACTTTAGTTTTGTTAATGAATTTATGGACCCTTAAAACAGCTGGATTGCTCTTTATTCTAAACAAGTATGCTTATCGCCAACTATAAAGTTCATTGATCTTTTCATATATGTATGCAAAAAATGGTAGCAAATACAATTCGACATGTATATACAAGAACACGTGAATTTTTTATAAATAGGTAATATTAAAATTTGAGTCAAGAATACCACGTCAATAGTGTTAAGTTGTGTCTGATTGACCCACACGAGTCAATAAAAAATATTTAAAATGTAATATTTTTTTCTTTTAAATTTAAAACATTGAAACGCAAAACTTTGGGTCTCGACATTTTTAACTAGTCTCATCTTGTAAGCTCTAGTCGTCGAGCATAGACTTTTGAATGACTTAACTACTATTTCGGAATCCCTTTATATTCTTGTCATCTTTCTTGTTTTTGTGGGTGGGGGTTTCTTTTCATTCTTTTGAGTGCATTTGAAGTAATTAATTACTAACATATGTGCGCTTAATGATGGCATTGCTCAAATTCCAACGGTTTTCAGTCTTTTTTACTCAAAAGTTGATCAACAACGATGTTGGTTTTGGAATTATGTTCTTGCATAATTGTTTTTCTTTCCTAACTTAGGGCATAATTGTAAGTTTACTTTATCTTTGTTAAAACTTAAATAAGAAGTTTAAATTTTCTTTCAAGAATTGCATTATACGAGTTAGGAGTAATGGCTCTTGGTATTCTGTCACTAGTTGAAGTCACTTTTTCCCACCCTCTTGGGTGAGTCGAATTCAATGAAGGTTCCTTCGTTTCCGAATCTCTTCTTTGAACATCTTTCTCAGGTTTTGACTAGAATGAGAGAAAATAACATGTTCATTCCCCAACGGCGGAGATTTTATATCTAATCTTAGATATATGCATATTTTCTCCGGTCAGGTGGGCTTATACTATTTCATTCATGAGCAGAATCTTTGAAATATGAATTTCTTTAAAATCTATTAGAGTCTCACATTGACTGGTGATATTTACACGATCCATTTAATAAGTTGAGGACAATCCTCCCCTAATTAGCTGATTTTGTTAGGTTGAGTTAGATTCAATATCCTTCTTAATATGGTATCAGAGCATGCCCAATTTTGCAATGTTTTGTGCACCCAATATCGATTTGTTCACAGTTGTTTGGCATGGTCCACGCTGTGAGTGAGGGGCGTATTAGAGTCCCACATTGATTGATGATATCTACACGATCCACTTAATAAGGTGAGGACAATCCTCCCCTAACTAGCCGGTTTTGTTAGGTTAAGTTAGGCCTAATATCCTTTCTAATAAAGCTATATAAGAAATTGCTCATTAAGTTAATCTAGCAGTGGACTTGAACAACTCATCTTATAGATCCTCTACCGTAGCCAACATATTCAACTCAGGAAAAAAGCCATAAAACCATGGATAGACGAAAACCAGACTAACAATGAACTTGACTATGAAGATACTACACAGAAAATTGCATGGAAAAGCAGCAGTAAAACAGCGGCAAGCAAATTCCACGACAACAGATGGACCCTCCCATCCTACTCAGCTCAAGATCTTTAATGAAATATGGGATCCAGTAGTTTGCTCAACTTTGATCATTTTGTCGTTTTTGAGTGTTTGATAAGCCAATCAATGACAACATCTATGTTTACGGAATCCTTGCACGAGATCATATAGCAGCATACTTCTCTCTCTGTTATCGAACTAAGATCTCTGAACAAAATAAAAACAAGAGGAATGATAAGTAATTATTTTCAAAGAGAGAGAGAACAGAAGATTTAAGCATGTTTGGTAACCTTATAAATAAGTAGAAGTTACACTGTTTTTGTTTCTAAACATGTTTGGATACATTACTTTTCTCCATCCTCGAGTAAAAATGTTGCAAAGTAACCATCCCCTTACATCACGATAAGTAACTTAACTTATTTCAAACTTTAGCCAATAATTAAATTATTTTATTTTAAAATTTGCCTACTATAAGTCATTTAAGCTTAACCAGATGTGATCCAAGACGAGAGTCACGAGTGTTGTGCTAACTTACAGTTGATCCACCAGGGCTTCCTTTGAAAGTGCTTCCGACTTGTCAATTTTGTTTCCAAGAACAAGCAAAGCAATGCCAGTTAATGTAGGCTTGTTCACCAGATCATGCAATTCACTTCGAGAAATAGGAATGCTATCTCGATCGGCAGCATCGACAACATATCTGCCTCATGAACAAGAAAAGAATCAATTAATGTACATGAGCATACTCTTTAGAACTCAATACCCAAAATATGACTTCACCAAGAGCATGATAGTTGATAGGCTAAAGCTTAGAAATAAGTAAAAAATACTTGTTTGCAGAAATATGAAAAAAATACTTGTTTGCAGACATATATAGACAATATTTTTTTTACTGTCAAGTTAAAAGATACTATGCCCTTGAAGCATATTTCGCTAAGCTTAAAAAAGGTTAAAGTACATTTTGTTTTCAAAAATGTTTGAATATGTTATCTTTTTATACTTTTAAGTAAAAAGTAAAAAATGGCTTATTTGAAAGTAATTCCTACCTTAAAGTAAAATAAGTATTTACTTATTTTCAACTTCCATCAATTAAAAAACATAAAAGTAATAACATTGGCCAAAGTTATCTCATTGCTTTAACACATGCATCTAACATATATGAACACAGAAAATCTCATTTCAGAACAGCGGCAGAGCCTGGACTCGGATTCAGTGGGGCCTAATTTAACTTCGAATTTTTTTTTTCAAACACAAAATATAATATCAAAACAAAAGGTTAAAAAAAGAAGAAAAATGTCATTACGTTTTTTTTCCCTCAAATTTCAGTGGCTCCCGGGACCCCCAGGCCCCACTTTCCCCTACCTCTCTCAGCTACTGTTCAAGAATATACCTCTCGAGCAGGTAATTCAGGATATACATATTCTTGCTATAACTGAACTAAATCATACACTGCAAATATTCTATATAATACCCAAAAAATTAAGTTTTAGAGAGAAAAATTACAGTATAGCTGAGACACCACGACAGTAGCGCTCCCACATGGAGCGAAATCTTCGTTGCCCTCCCAAGTCCCAAAGTTTTATGGTCACATTTCCTTTTGTGACTTTACGCATATTAAATCCCACCTGTTATGGAAATTCTGTTTTAAGTATAATTATTGCAAGAATACAAACAGTTCCATCTATAAAAAGTCAACTCAGTGCATGCTTGTTACATAGAATTAGATAGGACTGCACTGTATAATGAACAAGATTTGAACTTCTTTTCTTCCATAATATGCAGTGTTATCTAATTCTCCGCGCCAAAAATACCATAAGATACTTACAGTTGGAATCATATCTTCACTATAGCCTCCCGTCTGATAAAAACATAATATCAATCAGTATCGTGAAATCAGATATGACACCCACACACACAGAGCAATGTGAAAAGGTTGATGTTCACTAACAGCAATGACATTAACAAGTGAAGTCTTTCCCGCATTCTGAAGACCAACGAGGGAAATTTCCATTTCCTGTTTGAAGAATAAGCTGAGAGGGGAACACGATAAGAAACAGAAAAAAGAAATGTACACATCAAGAGTGTTATATTTTATTATAGTACGCATAATAAACACTGGTATAAATGAAGACAATCATCCTTTGACTTGCACTGATTTCTTTTACCAGATAAAAGGCACAATAGTTTAAAAGCAAATGCTGCCGCACATCCCCAAGACTTGGATACCATTTGAGTGCTTAGTTACTCAAGACAAATGAGCATTCACCATTATTTAAGAGAAGTTCTATACAGAGGGTTGGAAGTCATCTGATCTCCTTTCCTACTACTGTTTATACCTCAAATATTACACAAACACAAGTACAAGCAAAACATCCTCAGTACTCAATAATTCACTATCTCACGAGGTGAACATCCCTCTAAGCCATAATTTCTTTCCTCATCCTTTAAGTGCGTGTTTCGCAGCTGACTTGCACCGTAACTATGGACAAGATTTTAACTTCTTCTTCTTCTTTTCATTTTTTTTTCCTTATTAATGCTATAGCAGGTCTAATCTAAAACACCAAAAATGTGATAAAAGTACAAAACTTTAAGCTGAGTTGCTATTCTTCAATCCACTTTTAATTATTACACAACCAATTTAATACCAATTCCCTCTTAGTAAACTTCTTTTCCTTCCTAGAATTTTCTTCTAGCTTATCAGAAATTCAAACAACTACTAATATACAACACAAACTATTACATCATAACATCATTAAACATAACAACATGTTTAAAATTGAAAAAGGAACCAATACAAATTTGTCGAAGAAACCTCATAATAAATGAAAAAAAAAAAGAATTAAAAAAAATACCTCCGGAGCCAGTTGAGAAAGGAATCCCACAGACCCATATCCGAGAAAAGAGAGAATTTTTGGTGGAAAAATCAATTAAAATGAAAGTTTTCAGAAAGAGCATTGAGGCTTTTGCAGGTTCCTGAATGATCAGACGGCAGAAAGCGACAAAGAAGATGAAGGGGGAAAATGAAAACTTTGCCGACTGAAATGAGAATTTCATGTACGTGTCTTGATACTGTTAATTTTGGTAAATTCCAGTCGTCACAAGTAAGGGAACTGAATTAGACTTTCTTTTCCTTTTTCTTGTTTCTTTGATTTCTATCCCTTGGCGTAGGATTCATTGCGAAAGGTACTATTAGCTTATTTCCAGGCAACGGTATAAAAACAAAAAAATTACTCAATAATAAACTAGGGATGAACTTGTGATTGAATTAGGGATGTCAATGAATCGAATCGAGCTGACTCGTGAGTCGTAATTTGATGCTTGGGCTAACCTCGAGTAAAAAGTGGTTTTAACTTTTTTTTTTTTGCTCAAGCCGAATAGAGCTGAGCTTTAGGCTCGAGCCGAGCCAGCTCAAGATTCTTTTTAAAAAATATCAGGCAGCTAGTTGCTGCTTGCAAAGGCATCATGTAGCATTGTGAATTTTATTTTTAATTTTTTTAAAATTTCTTTAGGCCCGACTTGTCATGGGCTGAAAATAGTCTGTGAAACTGGTCGGCCAAAAGGCAATAAGACATCCAATCGAAGAAAGTGGAAGCCATGAAGGAAAGGAAGTGGAAAAAAGTTATTAATTAGATAGGAGATAAATACCTTATGGAGCGTAAGCATTGGATATAAGCTAGTCGTACCGTACCTCCAAACAAAATGAGGATTGATTTCTGTTTGAAAGAGCTCTTAGTTAGTCACCTTGGTTTAGAGATAGATGCTCTCAACTTCTAGTGAGAAAATCCCATAGAAGTGCTTTGGTTTCTTGGTTCTTTCCTTTGTTTGGTTAGATTTTCATCTTCTCTTGATGGAAATTTAATTTAACATTCTGTTCTTTCTAGATTTTGCTTACATCTTAGTGAAATTTGTGGTTTTTCTTTGGTTTTCTGTTGGAAGTTTGTGTTTCATGTTCTTTTTATCAGATTTCTTAAGTTGGGTTGCTTCGTTTGCATTCAGAATTTGAAAAGTCCATGTTCGTGGTACAACTTCAGGTTCTACTATAGTGAAGTTGTGTCCCCTAGTTTCTGATGTTTTGTTTCGCAAACCACAGTTTAGTTCTGTCTCTGACTAGGTTCGCAGGTATTACGGAGCATTGCTCTCTGGTCTTCTCTCTTCTCCTTCCTTTCTCTGGTCTTCTTGGTTTTCTGGAGGTTGAGGGTGATTTCTAGTGTTGGTGGCCGTGGCTCTGGTTTTCTGTGGTTTTTCCGTGTTGGTTGATACATTTGCTATCTGCCGGTGCGCTTGTGTTCTTGGTTGCTGGATTGGTTTTTTTTTTGGTTGATGGCTCTCCAGTTTCCTTGTGATACAGTGACTGTTCCCTGCGATATCTCAGTTCTTTTGTTAATCCCAATTTCAAGTTGTTGGGCACGACTGCTCGCTTTCCTACTGGTGGGGTTTCTGGACTGTTTTGGTTTGTTCTTGCTGGAGGGTGTAAGTATTGTGTATGTATCTGTGGCTTGATCTAAAATTTCAAGTTTCAACTTGTGTTTCAATTTGAATTTTAGTCAAACATTGGGTAATCCTTTCGGTGGACTTCTCAAGTACCAGTTTGAGTAATTATTTAATATTGTCCGGATTGGTCTTCTGACTTTTGGATTCTTTGGCTTTAACCTGCTGTGATTGTCAGTTTTTTTTGTCTGTTGGAGGCTGCTTTTCCTATTTTTTCTCCCAGGCACATATAGCACGTGATTCAACTCTCTGGGGTCATGTTCTCCTTTTCGGGTTGTGGCTAGTGGGCTCTTATTTCGTGCACGTGGTTTGGGCCTATTTCTTGTTGGATCAAAGGTGTTATCTTGGGCTGCTCTTCAGGCCTTGGGCCTGTTTTTGGGCTGGGAACCATCTCTAATTTCTGTTTGGGGTGAGGACCCGCCTCTGTTGTGGGCCTGTCTTCGCCTTCTAGGCTTATTCTCTCTTTGGGCCTCTCTCAAGGCCTTTTCTCCTTATCTCTTTGGTCTTCTTCAGTGTTATGGGTAAGAAAAAATGCCTCCACCCTTTCGGTTGGGCCTACTCCCTTAACTGGCCAGGTGTTACTCCTGAGTGCTCACGGGTTGCGCATACATCCCCAGTTATACTTTCACTTCTTGCTGCACATGGTCTGGTTAATGACAGTCTCCCAACTGATAAAAATGCATGGAAGGGGAATGTGACTATTCCTAATACTCCTATTAAATAGCCAAGTGAATCTCGTACCCTTGGCATGGAGGACACAGACTCGGATGAGTCGATGAGGAAGCCCCATGAGGAAACAAAACAGCCTAAAGGGGACACCAATAGTAAGGCCCCTTGGGTTAATCTTTTTAAGGACAATCATAATTGTCATGATAGTCTCAAACTTGAATTTTCTGAAAATTCATCAGAAGAGGTAATTATCAGCGAGGAAGACATGGACAATATTGAGGAAGCTTGGGGTTATGGACTAGTTGGATATTTTGCCTGAGGATTCCCGGGCAAAGCCTCACTACTCAAATTGTGTAACTCGTGGAAAGTGGACTACAAATATTGTGTTCACTCTAGTGGATGGTTGGTATTCAAATTCGAAACCCACGCAGAAAGGCTTAGAGTACTACATGGAGGCCCTGTTTTGTTTTTGGGAGGCCATTGATACTTAAAATCATGCCTAATATTTTTGAATTCGATGATAATGAGGTTAGTAGAATGTCAATGTGGATCAACTTACCGGAGCTACCCTCGGAGTTATGGAATGTTAACATACTGGGGAAAATTGTGTCCAAAGTAGGTGAGCCTATTTCAACAAACAAAATTACCTCACTTCGTGATAGACTATCTTTTGCTAGAGCCCTTGTGGAGATTTATGCATCAGAGAAGTTGGTGAGGACTGTCAAGTTGAGTCTCCCTAATAATAAGTTTAGGGAGCAAGAAATTATCTACGAGCATGAGCACAAAATTTGTAACATATGCAAAATTTTCGATCATGCTACTCATGGATGCAATCATAAAAAGTCAGAAACGAGGGAAGAAAGTGACATGTCGAAGCAGGGACAGACAACAGCGAGCAACGTGAGTTCTCGAACTAAGGCCCATGACCAACCTTCTTGTACTGAGGCTTCCCTCGTACGGGCAGCACACAGACAGACTGCGCTGTCAATAGCCAGGCAGCGTGTACTGTGAATGCGGACAACACATGTGAAGGCAGTATTCCTATAGCTGCCGAAACTTCTTCAGAAGTTGCTGGGGAGAATTTGGTAATTAGACAGATAGACTCCGAAAAATGCTAAAGGTGTTGGGGTGAAAATTGATGTTGGAGAAGGGAAATTTATTGAAGTTGTGAATAAAAAGAAAGCCGCAACGAAGAAGAGTACATCATTGGTGATCGTTGAGGGTAAGGATTCCTTGAATGCACATGGAACCTCACACAAGTTAGTCACTATTGGGAAATCAAAAGGAAAGGTTGGGGAACATAGAACGGTTGCAAATTTAAATGATAGGAAGAAGGGTGATCTCATTGCTTCAACAACATTAAGATTGCCACGTGGAAGGGTATGTACCTACCTCTAAAACAAAATGGGGTTTGGGAATTCATCAAGAAGCACAATATCGTTGTTATGGGAGTTTTGGAGACAAAACTGGGTGATCCTAAATTGGATCGCATTATGTGGAATAAATCCAACAAGTTGTTGCAAGCTAACAATTTTATGAAATCCTACGAAGGTCTTTTTGGAGGTGGTGGAGAGTACACCACAAGTCATCAATTGCATTGCAACTTGCAAGGTAACATCATTTACTTTCCAAGTTAGTTTTTTTATGCATTCCACACTATTGTTTCCCGGAGGCCACTTTGGAGTAGTATCATGAATTTGGAGGTCTCATTGCCTTGGTTGGTGCTTGGGGATTTCAATAATATCTTGAAGTTTGATGAAAAATGTAATGGTGTGGAAGTTATACCATATGAATTGAAGGATTTTGCTAATTGTTGCCTTCAAGTTGACCTCACGAATTTAAGGTCTATGGGTTGTCTTTACACTTGGAACAACAATTCCACGTGGAGTAAGCTCGATAGGGCGATGGTGAATGAAACTTGATGCAAAATGGTGCTTGTGCTTGTGTTGATTTTTTTACGGTCGGGTTGCCTTTCTGATCATTCTCCGTGTGTTGTCTCGGTTTTGGAGAGGGAAGGGAGCAACAAGAGGTCTTTTATATTCTTCAGTATGTGGACAAATCATGAGGATTTTCCGGAAGTTGTTCAAAGGAGCTGGAATTGCGTTGATGGAGGAACAAAACAATATATGTTTTGTAAAAAATTGCAAAGATTGAAGGGAGCATTGAAAGTACTTAATGTCAAGCACTTTGCGCACATTTCTACTAGGGCTAACATGGTAAAAATGGAGTTGGAGGAGGTTCAATGAATGCTCCACGATCAGCCCACTAACCAAGACTACCAAGTTTTAGTGGTCAAATTGAGGAAAAAGGTGTTTGGATTGAGTGAGGCGGAAAGGAGTTTCTATTTCCAACAAGCTAAGTGCAATTTCCTTATTAATGGTGATAAATGTACAAAATTTTTCCATGCTATGGTGAAACGTAACACGAGAAGGAACTTCATTGCTAAAGTTCTTAAGGATGATGGTTGCTACACTACATCGCAAGAGGAAGTTGCACATGAGTTTGTCAAATTCTATACTTCTTTACTTGGAACAAGCTGTCAAAATGTACATATTGAGCATAATTTTTTTTAAATGAGGGACCTTTTATTTCTTCGGAGCAAAGGAGTTCTCTTATTCGGGATATCTCTAGCCAAGAAGTTAATGAGGCACTTTTTGATATTGGGGATGATAAGTCCCCCCGGGCCGGATGGTTACTCATCATGTTTTTTCAAAGAAGCATGAGGGATAGTTGGAGTGGATTTTGTTGAAACTATAAAAGAATTTTTTGCATCGGGTTCTCTTCTCAAATAAGTGAATCATACGGTTATCGTTTTGGTTCCTAAATCTAGCTACACTATGATTGTTGGAGATTATAGGTCTATTTCTTGTTGCAATGTATTCTATAAGGTTATTGCAAAGATTCTAGCATCTCGGTTTAGGCCTATTTTGGGAAGCATTGTTGACCAAGTTCAATCCGCATTTGTGGAAGGCAGGAATATGATGGAAAACATCCATCTTGCTCAAGAGCTCATGAGACAATATAATCGAAAACGGGTTGCCCCAAGATGTCTACTTAAGGTTGATCTTCATAAGGCATATGATTTGGTTGATTGGGGATATTTGAAGCAAATGCTCGAGGGGTTATGCTCCCCTACCAAATTCATCAGTTGGGTTATGGAATGCGTTACCACTCCTACTTACTCCGTCGCTTTAAATGGAAGCATACATGATTTTTTCAAAGGGAGGAAAGACTTACGGCTAGGTGATCCACTTTCACCATTCTTGTTTGTTCTATGTATTGAATATCTCTCAAGAATGCTACACCCCAAATGTGGCCCGTTAAAGATTATACTCCTTGCGTTTGCGGATGATTTAATGCTTTTTGTAAGGGGAGATGTCATTTTAGTGAAAATCATGATAAATTATTTAAACAACATTGGGAATGCATCGGGATTAAGGATGAATAACCTTAAATCCAGCCTCTTCACAGCTGGTATACATGGGATTGAACTTGATGAAATCCAAGAAATTACCAACATTCCGAAGGGTACAACGCCTTTTCGATATTTGGGCATTCCACTTGCTTCCGAGAAGCTAAATGTCAGCTGTTATGCTCTCTTTTTGGATAAAGTTACAACTTATATTAGTTCTTGGATGTGTTCTTCTTTGTCCTATGTAGGAGAGCGGAATTGATTAAAGCGGTGATTCAAGGAGTCGAATGTTTTTGGCTTTCTTTGCTCCCTATTCCAGCTACCATCATTTCTAGAATCATTAGCCTTTGCCATAACTTCCTTTGGAGTTCTAAGAAGCCTTTGGTATGTTTGCTTACCGAAAGTAGAAGGTGGTTTGGGCTTTAGAGATTTGAAAAGCTGGAATTCAGCTCTACTTGCAAAATTGCTGTAGAATATTCATCATAAAAAGGGATATTTTGTGGATTCGTTGGGTTGATTAATTCTACCTTAAAGGAGCTAGTATTTGGGAGGTCATACCTTTGAAAGATCACTCACCACTCTTCAAAAAATTGCTAGAAATTAGAGATGCACATGGGCTGATTTTTGCACACATAAGGGGCGACCAGCCCCATTTAAATTCACAGCAACAGATTTTTAGTGGGATTTCTTGGCTAAATGGGGATCAATTTTGTGTAAAGAAGGCATATGATTATTTTCGGCCTAAGGAATATACAAAGTGTTGGGCAAAGAATGTTTGGAAACATTTCATGACTCCGGAACACTCTTTTATATTATGGTTGGGAGCCCAATCAAAGTTACTCACCAAAGACAAATTACATTACTTGGATATTGATCGGAATTGTGTTATTTGTGCTTCACATGAAGAAACATGTCATCCCTATTTTTTGAATGTCACTTCTCTTCAAGTGTTTGGAAGAGCATTAAAGATTCGTTGGGCATTGCAAGAGCCATGACTACCATGGCTAGTGAACTAAAGTTGATAAAGAAGGAAGCTAGAGGAACCTCATGGCTAAACAAAGCTAAAATGAGTGCTTTAGCTAGCTCCGTCTACTACATTTGGATGACTAGAAATAGAATAGTTTTTGAAAATTTGAAACCCTATGTTGAGAGTATTGTTCGACGAATCAAAACACATGTATACAAAGTGATGTTTTCTTTGTATCCTAATGTTTTGATTTGTTACGAGTCTTTAGCAATGGGTTGACTTGTTTCTCCTTTGTATCTTTTGTTTTGATTGATTAATTGGGTATGCCCGTAGTAATTGTATTTCCATTTGTAACGTTATTGTTGATTTACTCGGTATGCCCGGAGTATTTGTATACGATCTTTGATTAATATAATCCATTTTACCGTCTAAAAAAAAAAAAGAGGATTGTTCCTGTTGCATGACGATTTCCTAAAGAAAATATATAGATGGGAGGGGTACCTTTGGGAACGCGAACACAGTTGGTGCAGCGCTGTCGTCGACTTGTGTCGTAAACGGTGTTAGCGCAACGGTGATCCTAGATCAACAAATTAGTCCCTTGCTTGTTTGCTAAAGAGGTGCACCTTTCGGTTTAGTGAACAAGTGTAAGCTTCACTGCTTGACAGTGTGGGGCACCTTTCGGTTCTGGAGAAAGTGCATTCCTATGCTTGAGCTAGAACTCTCGCATCAGTTCAGGGGAAAGGCTGAGTGCTTTCGAGTCGAGCCACAAGGGCTGACTCGGGCTCAAGCTTTTCCTAGGCCAAGCTACGAGTTGCGCGAGTTGACAAGTGAAATTGACACTCCTAGACGTAACTTTCAAATCTTTCAGAAAACAATGCATATAAGTTTTAAAATTTTAATTTATAACAAATACGTCCAAAATTTATAAAAAAATGTGTGATAAGAGAGATCTACAAAAATCAAGTGTTTGACCAATTTCTCTCGTTTATCTCAACTATCTGATAAAGAATTGACTAGTAAAAACTGTAAAAGCGTCCACATTTTACCATTGAGGTTCATCTTCTTAGTTGACAAGATTCACAAAGTCAAAAAATTCATTTTGCACGCTCTGTCGTTACGTTCCATTCTATATATTTCAAGTTTACAAGCCTTCTAATTATTATTGCCTTTTTTTATAGATTCGTTTTCCTCGTACATGTTCTCTAACCTTTTCCAATCGACATTGCCTTGGTGTCTTTTGCAATATGATGAAAAATACAGTGATCGACTCGAAGTATGATCGTACATCAGCTTTCATCTTCAGTTTTATCCATTCCTCTTCACACAAGTTTTTCAACTTTATTGTACCTTTAATTGGCTGAAATAAATCGTTGTAGGATAACATATCCAGCAAAACGAATTTTCTTCCATTTGATAACCCAATAATTAATAATCTCCCGTCTCTAATACCACTTGTTGAAAAAATAGACAAAATAATGCCCCATGAAATAGTATTTATCCCTCTGTGTGTAAATAAAATAAAATAATCAATCAATTTAACAAAATCAATAAGAAAATAAATATACTGCATGAATACCATTTTCAGTACACTGTTGGGAAATTTTAACATATTTGGGGCAACACATAATATATTAAAATGTGTAGTGCTATTATTTAAAGAAAATTAGTCAATTAAAGTGATCAACTCAAGATGAATTTTGACTAATGGGTATTAGTTTTCATGGAATTAAAGTGTAAAGACCGGATGTTTATTTTAGATTGATGAGTGGGCCAATTTGAAACAAATTAAAGATAATGCCAAGTCATTATCTTTTTGTTATATGGGGTCATGGTCCCTAATTGTTGGTGTGTTCTTGAAATTCTCTACATCCCCATCAATAGAGAGCAAAATTGAAGTGAAGACCATCAATCAATTGGAAGATCCTAACCCATCCAGGCAAAGAATCAGATTACTATGGATATATGTATGTTAATACTTCCGCTATTTTCATTCTCATTGATTTCAATATGGATGGTTATATTTGAGAATTAGGATTTGATTAATACTTTTGATCGATAATCATTTTCTGTTTTTCTATCAAGTGGTATCAGAGCCACTCCATAGTTGAAATTCATGAGAAATTGGAGTCTTAAATTCTGAATTTTTTATGGGTTATTTGATCTTCATGCTATATTATGAAATTCTAGCATATTATGTTATGGATTTAGAATTTGGTATGTTATTACATGAAATTAGCATGTTATTAGAGGGATTATGATATAATTAAAGTTTTTCTTCATATAAATTCGGATTTTAGGATTAAGGTTTTACAGATTTGTTATTAAAAAAAAAAAAAAATTATGCCGCCCCCGGTCGCCAAGGAAGAGGGAGATGAGGGGCTTCTCCATTAAAGATTTTCAATTTTGGGATTTGAGGAGACGGGGGCTTAGGCTGTAAATTAGATAATTCGAGGCCCCTGCTTGCAATTTAAAATTAGGGTTAAATTTTATAAATAAGTCCCTAAAGTTTAAAGTTAATACTAATTGGACCTTAAGCTCATGTATTTAAATATTTCAGTCCCTAAAGTTTAGGGTTTATTTAAGTTGGGTCTTAAGGTTATGAGATTATATAAATTCAGTTCCTAGAGTTTTAAAATTGATTAATTTGGGGCATTTTAGTTCTTCATTTTGCAATTAAAGCCCTCAAAGTTTCTGATTTTATTTTAATTGGCCCCAAAATATTTTAAATTTTAAATTTTACCTCCTAAAGTTTAAAATTAATTAATTTTGACCCCTAAAGTTTTGAATAATTAATTTTTGGGTCCTTAAAGTTTTGGATAATTAATCTTTTGACTCCTAAAGTTTCTAACAATTAATTATTGACCCATAAGTTTCGGATAATTAATTTTTGGTTCCTAAAGTTCTGAACTATTAACCCTTAGGCTCCTAAAGTTTCAAGATAAATAAAATATGTAAATTTTGGTATTTTGTTTTTCAAATTTTGGTACAAAACTCATTTGGGAATATAATATTCGAAAGTGACTTAATTGAAGCAACATATTGCCAAAGCAACATTTCTTGTGGAAATTAATTAACTTAGAATATTAGAAAGATTTCGTGTGTATGTTAGTTCATGCGGATATTAGCCGGCCCAAAGGAATGTTAATATTTGGCCGAATTGCATGCACACTTGTGGTGGTAAACGTGTGACAATTATAAGGTTTTCATGTGAATAATAAATCAATCCAAATATGAGTTTATTATTTGATAGGAGTTATTGTCAATGTTTGTTCACCACACCAAGAGTACCATTTGCAATTAATATTACTGTCCAAAGATTTGATATTAATGTTGCGCTAGGTATCTTAAGATGAGATTTACCATATTATTAATTGTTTAATACAGATTCATATGTGAACATATTAATTAAGTATAAGTTTTCTATTCAACTCATCCGTGGACTTCTTCAATATCTGCCTATATCAATTCAATTACCGCTCTAAAACCAAAACTTCAAGGATTGAAAAGAGAACGTATTGATTGTTCTTGGTTACATGGATCTAGATCTTGCGTTTCGGATTGAGCAACACACTCCTCTTATGGACGAAAGTTCATCTGATAAAAGAAGAACTTTGAGAAGTGGGATCACTCAAATCGCATGAGTCTAATGATCATTAAGCGCGACATTTCGGAAGCCTTTAGAGGCGCAGTATTTGAAGAAGTGACTAATGCCAAGCATTTTCTTGCTGTAATTGAGAAACGTTTTGCGAAAAAACGATAAGATTGAAACAAGCACGCTTTTACAAAGCTTGATTTTAATGAAGTATAAAGGCAAAGGAAATATAAAGGAATACATCATGGAGATACCTCACACTACTTCTAAATTAAAGCACTAAAGCTCGAGCTTCCTGATGACTTGCTCGTACATTTGGTATTGATATAGCTTCCTACACAATTCGGTTAATTAAGGTCAGTTATAACTGCCAAATGGAGAAATAGTTTTTAAATGAGCTCATTTCATATTGTGTTCAAGATGAAGAAATGTTGAAGCAAGACAGAACTGAAAATGTTCATTTGGCAAGTACTTCTAAGGCAAGTACCTCAAGGACAAGTAATAAAGAATAAGAAAGTTACATCCGGTTCGATTCAAAATAAATAGTGAATAAATTTAATTGTAACTTTTGTGAAAATTTAGAATATATAAAGAGAGACTGTACTAAATACCACGCTTGGCGTGTAAAGAATGGTACACTTCTTACTTTGGTTTGTTTTGAGGTAAATTTAATGTCAATACTTAGACACACTTGATAGATAAATTTCGGTACCACTACTTACATAAATGTGTCTATATGGGGTTGCGTGAGCTGCCAAAATCAATTGATACTAAAGATTCATCTATCTGGGGCGATGGCAAATCAGTTAAGGTTGAAGTTATAAGGAATTTAGGTTATCATTAAAGACTGATTATTATTTGGATTTGAAAGAGACATTTGTGGTAACTTCCTTTTGGATGAAATTTGGTTTTTATTTCTATATTTGACAAATTTGGTTACTCTTGTTCAATTGGAAATAATCATTTTGATCTTTTTCTTAATTCAAATATTGTGAGTACCAATTCTTTATCCGGTTACGATAACCTATATTTGTTTAATACGGTTGCCTCTTATAAAGAAATCTTGTATTTGACTCCGTGTAGATTAAACATAAATTAACCAATGAGAATTCAACTTTGGTAAGACACAAGTGTTTAGGTCACTTCTCTCAAAAGAGAATGAAAAATCTTGTGTCAGAAGGAATTCTTGATTCCCTTAATTTTTCCAGAATTAAGTGTTTATGTTAATTGCATTGAGGGAAAACAAACAAACATAAGGAGATTAGGTGCCATAGGATTTCGGACGTCTTGAAACTAATTCATACAGATATCTGTAAACCAATCCCTTCGACTTCTTGAAATGGTCAACAATCATTTGTTACGTTCATAGACGAATTTTTCTCACTATGACTACCTATATCTCATCTATGAGGAATCCCAAATACTGGATATGTTCAAGGCATGCAATACTTAGATTGAAAATCAAATCATTAAAAGAATTCAACAAGTCAAATCTTACCATAGTGGTGAATACTATGACAAATATGACGGATCAGGAGAACAGCGTCCAGAGCTTTTTGCTAAATTTCTAGAGGAATGTGGAATCATGCTACAGTATATCAGGATCTTTCTAGGTAGAAGTACTAAAGATTGCAGTTTAAATTCTCAAAACAATTCCAAGTAAAGCAATTTTTAAGGGGTTACAATTTTTTTAAAGATCCCACTATTAAGTCAGTTTTCAAATGGGAAATGTTCGATTCCTTGAAGATGTAAAGTGTGCGGGGGGATATAAGATTATAACGTTAATGATTTTGTCTTAAATGGAGAATATGTATATATTTCTTTTATTGCAATTGACAATGATCAGGTTCATGGACAAATTCTTGTTCTAGATCTTGTTCAAAAAGCAATTTCAGATCAAGACTATATTACAAAATTCTAGGGGTGTCCAAAAGTCCCGAACCGAACCGGACCGAACCGAACCGAACCCGAACCGAACCGAACCGAACCGAGCGGTTCTTCATAAATTAAATACCCGAACGGGTACCCGAATCGAGAACCGATGGGTTTGGGTCGGGTCTCGGGTCTAGACCAAGAACCGAAGAACCGAACAAGAACCGAAACTAAATAATTTTTTTATTTTTTATATTGAATTAATTAAATTATTTTATTTTTTTCCTATACAAATTAGCAAATTAATTGAATAAATTAGATTATTTCATAATTTTAATTTTTAAGCCCAAATCATTTTAAAATCCATTAACCCATTTTAATTTGAAGCAAATGAATATACTTTATGTAGTTTTGCTGTAATATTAATATCTACTTTTTGGTATTTGTATGCATTGAATTAATCTTATTGGACGGCTAGTTTTGTATATTTTTTTGAAGGACCATGCTACACTTACTCCATGGATTACTACATGGATGACTTAAGGGACAAGTGGCGACCACCTATTGGAGGGTCGGCTGTGGGGCCGAGTTTTGTATATTTTTTTGAAGGACCATGCTACACTTACTCCATGGATTACTACATGGATGACTTAAGGGACAAGTGGCGACCACCTATTGGAGGGCCGTGGGGCCGAGGCCCCACAGCCGACCCTCCAATAGGTGGTCGCCACTTGTCCAAGATGTACTCCATGTAGTAATTCATGGAGTACATCTAGTATTTTCCTTTTTTGAATTGGGTTACGTTAATTTGTAAAAGTTACGAATGAAATGTTATTAATTGTATTTATGTAGTGTTGCTGAAAATATTAAAAAATTTAATTATGGTACGGAACCGAACCGACCCGAACAGAACCGAACTCGAACGGTTCCATAATTATATTTGGACCCGACGGGTCCATTTATTAAATACCCGAAAGTTTTGGGTCAGTTCGGGTATCTTCAGAACCGAACCGAACCGACCCACGGACAGCCCTACAAAATTCCATATACACAATCAAGATATTGTTCCAGAAAAATAAATTAAATAATCTCAAGAACAAATGTCATTAAAGAAATCCACTATTAAAGGAAGATAGACAATTCTGGATGTTTTTATAGTCTCTCTCCCCAAGAAAATAAAGAAGGCATTGATTGGTGAAAGAAGACTTGTTAAATCAACTTTCATCAATTCATGCAAAAGAATAACTCTTAGAACTAGATTGATGCATGAATAAGGAGTATAAGTTTATGCAAGATAATAAAGTTTGAGATCTTATCCCATTACCAGAAGATGCGAAACTCATTGATTATAAATGAATATTTAAAACCAAAAGGAATTCGAAAAGTAATGTGGAAAGATATAAGGCTTGTCTTGTAGCTAAAAGGTTTTACCAAAAAAGAATACATTGACTACAAAGAGACTTTCTCTCCAATTTCAACGAAAGACTCTTTCAGGACAATTATGACATTTGTGATAAATTTTGATCTTAAGTTACATTAGATGGTTTACAAATTAAAGAAGTCCATCTATGGGTTTAAGTTGGTTTCTCGTCGAATGTATTACAAATTTCATCAAATAATTATCTCATTCGGTTTTGAGATAAATTCAGTTGATGATTGTGTATATCACAAGTTCAGTGGGAGAAATCATATTTTTGGTATTGTATGTCGATGACATACTGCTTGTCTGCAATGATATAATGAGAGAAACCAAGAGATTTCTGTCATGATTTTTTGAAATGAATAATCTTGGTGATACATCTTTTGTATTAAAGATATAGATACACAAGAATTATTTTTGGTATATTTTTTGGATTATCACAAAAGAGATGTATCGATAAGGTTCTTAAAAGATTTGAACTTCAGATATGGAATTCAGGTGATACCCATGTTGCTAAGGGAGACAAGTTTGGTCTTAATTAATGCCCTATGGATAAATTTAAAGAAAATGAAATATATGAAATTCTCTATACTTTAGCAATTGGGAATTTAATGTATACTCAGGTTTGCAAACATTTGAATATAGCATTCATTGTTGAAATGTTAGGCAGATATTTAACTAATTCGGAATGGAAATTTGGAAAGTAGCCATGATGTTATTTCGTACCTATAGAGAACTAAGGATTACATGATCATATTCAGGAAAATCAAACCAATGGGAGATCGTTGGATATTCTGATTCTGATAATGGAATATGATTGCAAAATATTGTCATAAGGCTGCATATTTTATATGGATTTGAAAGACCATTTTGACAATATCAGGCTTGTATTCCAACGAGAACGTGACGATGTCGAAGTCTAAAGACATTAAGTTCCTAGTTGTAAGGTAAGAAATTAGAGTGGTTAGATTTCTAAAAAGCATATTAAGACAAACTCCATAATCATGGATCTATTTACTAAATGGCTACCACCCAAGGTCTTTCATGAACATAATGCTCATGTGGATTTTGCATCTTTTGATGATATACCAGTTTAGTAGGAGTTTGTATTTGGATGTTGTCTATTTTAGACACATATTTTGTACATGGATATTCGGTTAATTTCAGAAATAAAGTATTCAATTCAGTTTCACTCTAATTAAAGTTTATTGTTGATCTCACTTAAGAAATAAGGTTGGACCAGTTGGAAATAGACATGTTTGGATCACATAACATGTAATTTTCATGCTACACTCCCATTATTGGTCTATGTTATTTAGTTGTATGGGTGTATGTAACCATTGATGTATTTAGTCACGTTAAATATGACAAAAATCACTTTGATCCTATATCAATATGATTGATGGATGAGATTGTTTGAAATGCCCATAATAATGATAGCAAAATTTTGAGCTCATAAGGTTGTACATATTTGAAAGATTACATGTATGACTTAGTGGGAGATTGTTGGAAAATTCTAACATATTTGGGGCTACACGTAATATATTAAAATGTGTAGTGCTATTATTTAAAAAAATTAGTTAATTAAAGTAATCCACTAATAATGAATTCTGACTAATAGGTATTAGTTTTCATGGAATTAAAGCTTAGAGAGCGGATGTTTGTTTTAGATTGATGAAAGGACAAATTTAAAACAAATTAAAGATAATAACCATTCATTGTTTTTTTGTTATATTGGGTCATGGTCCCCAATTATTTGTGTGTTCTTGAGATTATCTACATCCTCATCAATAGAGAGTAAAATTGAAGTGAAGACCACCAATCAATTGAAAGATTCTAACTCATCCAAGCAAAGAATCAGATTACTATGGATATATGTATGTTTTTGCTTCTGCTATTTTCATTCTCATTGATTTCAACATGGATAGTTATATTTGAGAATTAGGATTTAATTAATGTTTTTGATCGATAATCTTTTTCTATTTTTCTATCATACACAATTTTGATACTTTTCTTTATTGACGACGTCTTGATCGGTGATGAACAGGTGGGACGGTGGGTGATCACTGCCATTTCGTGTAGTTTGAATATAATAATTATTGAATTTTGGCAGGGGATTTTGAATTCGAAACGAAAATACGAGGGTTTTGAGTTGAATTTTCAATAATTTGGAATGGTATTATCAAAGCCAATCAGACAATATTTTACAGCCATTTTTCTTCCGACCAGATTTTCAACTTTTAAAAAATAACAACAGGTCTGGCCTAATTTCATCCAGTTGGTTTGGGGTTGAGCATTGGCTAAAGTTATCATCACAATCGAGGTAAATGGTAATAAAGTTGTAATATCACAAGGGACATCGTGATTTCAATTATGCTACAGGAAAAACTTGACATAATTTTTACATAACAACGTTTGGCAGCACCCGTATAGTTTCTGTGAATAGTTCCTTGTACGCAGGGAATTATTCTTGTGGTTTTGATATAACGACCAGTTACGAAGGCCGAAGGGAGGTGGGGCCCGCCAATGAATCTCTAGTCCTTGAAATTCGAGAAAAAAAATAATTTTTACAAATTTTTTTAAGTTTGTTTTAAAGGGCGATGAAGCCAAATTTAAGCATTCGACATTATCATGAAAAGTCAGCTTACTAGGACCTGTACGTGATCTCCGGTCAAAGTCGTGTTAGCATTTCTGTTGTACTTCAAATTTAAGCATTCGACAATTTCTAATGTGTTACCAGCGGAATTGTTCACCGGACACCGGCCCTTACAGGTGCGGTCAACGCAGCATCTGTATGCTCCTTTTTTTTTTTTGACAAGAATGAATGAAAATTTGTGAAGTGTTAATCTGTAAAAATTTTGTGAAAAAATTTCTATACACCTAGCATGACTATTTCAAAATGATTTACTTTATGATTCAACTTCTTCTCTATATAAAGAGTTTTTATACCTTGATATGTCTCTTATTTTTTCTCTTTTGGACCGGTGAGTATTTTGTGTTATCACTATTTTGCTTTACGATCACTTTCCCTCAATTTTACGTTTTACGATGGAGATTCAAGAAGATAATTCAAGAATTATTGAAAAGATTCAAGATTGTTTTTTATCTTCTTTCCACAATTGAATTCCGGAGATTTTTGTCAATCCAATTCGTGTTTATGTGATCATATGAAGCTAAGCTAATTTTATAGACGTTAGGGTAATTGAAACCTATATTTTGACGTTTTTTATATTAAATTTCAGATTTTGACATTAATATTCGGTTTCAATAATTAATAGCAGTTTAATGCTTTTCAATTACCTGACATTTTTTTTATTAGATTTGTGATTTCTAGTTACATTCAGAGAAATAATATGAATTATAGCACATAGTCCATAGATGATAGAGATATACTGCTATATTTTGCAAAATCTTATGTACGATCTTGTGATTTAATGCATCTTCATATATTCACATCATTCATGGCGATAGTCCCATGTGAGGATAAATTTAATTATATTCGAGAGAGAATATTTAATAAAATAGAAACGTTGATTGTTAAATCCAAATAGGTGTTGTCAGATAAAATTGGTAACATCAATCTTTGTACAATTTTGTTATTCAGTTAAAGTTAACATTAATAGGAAACTAATTGAATACTTAGTTCTCATAAGAACAGTACTCGAACACATATCCATTTATTACAAGTTATGATATGATTCACTTGTAATTAAAATTAACTGTTGACTTTTAACTTAAATTTTAATTAATTTTTTAACGGTACCAAACAAGATGTCGAGATACTCGTTGTGTTCATATTTTATTATAGAATGATTGGGTATTTAAAAATTTGAAATGTTAAATGTGGAAAAAAAAAAAAAAAAAAGAACTATTCGTTTGAAATCGTGATTTGCGTGTTGTGGTATTATACTCAACATTATCCTATTTAAAATATTAAAAAATAGAAAAGGTTGATGCGATTAAATGCAAAAAGATTATATGACTTAACAATTAACTTTAAATTATTATTTTTTTAATGTCCACCCAAACATGCATGTAAAATAAGCAACTTGAGAGATCCCACCTGAAATGTTGTCTATGTTAAGATAGAAGAGAAGTTGCAGTACAAAACATGACTGTATATCTCCTTAATTTTTCGAGGAATCCTTCATCAGTGGTTGTATAATGAATGATATTTTAATTTTTTTTAATAATATCTATCGACAATGTTTATGCCAGAATGAGATAATTTATATCTCGATAGAAGATCAATAAGTACTAGATAGTATAACAATCATAATCGTACCAAAAGAAAATAAGTAAATGAAATTACAATGAAGATATACTTTCTTTAACCTCAACTTATTGAAATTATCGAAATTATCGTACAAGACATCACAAGCTCAAGAAGCATTTTTTTGTACTGGATTCCTGTCTTATGCACTCTTATGCATATGCACTGGTTAGAGGAGAGATTAGAGTCGCTTCGGCATTAGCTCTCTTTCCAAATTGAAGGCTATTTATCTATCAGCGTTGCCACAGCTTTTACCTCGAGTGGCTCTTCGCGGCTTGAATTGGCTCCTTGAAGAGTTTGATCTGCGTAAATTTCATGGATTGACCAATTTTTTTTGGTTCATCCTTCAACTAAAACACATTTATTGTACACAAGAAAAGGCTTTTAAAGAGATGATCGAAGAAAATATGCGATGTTGGAAAAATAATCTTGCATGGACTTTCTTTGGGGATTGAAAGGCTGAAATTAATAGCAAGGGACTTAGCTTCTTTATTTTGTGATGAAGGGAATTCCCAGCTAGCTTCAACCAAAATTGTTTACTTTTGAATTATCTTCGCTTTTGAGAAGATTTATTGAAGTAACACAATATGTTACTCGTGAATTTTTTAATTTTTTTTTTTTGTGATTGTTGGCTTGCTTTTTCAAAGCAGTGTTAATCTCTAGGGAAGAATAAAGAGAAATCAATGAGAGGACGTCAATTTAAATTCTGATTTTTCGAATTTAGTAAGATATAGAGAAACCATATCACTATTTCTTACATTTATGACCCAATTTAGGTGAGATGTTTCACTAACTTTTTTCCTCGTCTAATATATTAAGTTCCTGTTTGATCAAAATTCTTCTCAAAATTCATTTTTTCAATACTTATTTTCAATTCAATTTTTTTTTATTTTTTAATCACATATTTTTCATTACATCACGTCAATCACATCATAAAATATATATTTTTCTAAAAAATGTGCATCAAAAACCCCTTAAATTAATCTGTTTGGCCCAGTTTGAGGACATTTTCTAGTTCATGATAATTATAAAAAAAAGCAACACGAGTGGCATGGAAGAACTTGGCAACAGTAATGTATTTTTAGATAATGCTAAAGGTACATAATGATCTACATAAGGATCTACATAATGCAGATGTGGCAATCATTCGGTAGTTGATGTGTAAGTGTTATATTTGAATTAAAGGTGGGATCACATGCCACATATGCATTATGTAGACTCTTGTGTAGATCTTTATGTACTCCTAGTGTTATCTTTTTTTTTTCTTGGGGATCGGGGGTAGTGGATTTATGTGTGTGAGTACTCATTGGGGTTGCAGCAACTCATGCCAATTTTTATCTCCATTGTATTCCCCTTCTCTCTCTCTCTGTCTCTCTCCATAAATTTTTTTCATTTCTCTTCGTCTACATCTTCATTTCGATTCACTTTATATACCCAATTTTGAATTCAAGAATGGGAAGGAAACCATGCTGTCAAAAAGTAGGCTTAAAGAAGGGAGCATGGACTGCCGAAGAAGACGATAAGCTCAAAAACTTCATGCTCACAAATGGCCAATGTAGCTGGATAGCTCTCCCTAAACTTGCAGGTTCCCACAATTTTCATTGTGCAGTATCACACCGTGTCCGTTTTGTCCTCCTGGTGGTGGTGGGTGGAACTAGAAAAGGCCTTTTTGGCTAGTGTTTAAACTACATGATTTAAAAGCTTAATCTATTAGAGACGGAACGTGTCGAAACTTCAACGGCCTGGTAGTCTGTGTTTAAGAGAAGGAGAGGCGTCAAATCTCGTGTTTGTTTTTTCAGCCCTGAAATTGCTTTCTGGGCATTTAAATAATCTCCAATTTTATGAATCTTAAGAGTTGTGTACATGTATATTGTCTCTAATCCTCTGATAATAGAAAATCTTTAGGCTATTTCTTGTTTTCAAGAAATCAAATTTATATAATTAACATGCTTTGATAAGATTGCAGGACTGTTAAGGTGTGGAAAAAGCTGCAGATTGAGATGGACAAATTATCTTAGACCAGATTTGAAGAGGGGATTTCTATCTGAAGATGAAGAGAAGATAATTATTGACCTTCATGCTAAGCTTGGAAACAGGTCTCATTTTTGTACGATTCATTGTTGTTTGCATATCAAAGACTTGAATGAATGTAGAAAATGGAAGTAAATTGCTGGTTTGTTGTCCTAAACAGCGTTGTTCAGTGCTGCGGACCACATAAATTTGACAATTTTAGTGGACAATGGCTGTTTTGTAGATGGTCCAAGATTGCTTCTCATCTCCCCGGAAGAACTGATAATGATATAAAAAATCGCTGGAACACACGCATCAAGAAAAAGCTGAGGAACATGGGGATTGATCCTATGTCCCGCAACCCCTTGCGGCCTACAACCACCACTCCATCTCCGCTGCAAGAACATACACAAAATCCTGAGGCAGAACAAGAACCACCGTCAAAAGCGGATCAAAACAAAGACACTGAGACCTCAGTGCAATCCAACATTGCAGAGGGAAAAGATGAAGATAGAAATATGGCTTCAAGCCCATTAATGGAGGTTAGCAATGAGTTCGGAGTAGATGAAGTCCTATTAATTGAACCCCATGAAAATTCTTGTTCCTTCATCACAATCCCTTTCTTACATTCTTGAAGATTTTCAGTTTCTTCCAGCCTTTGATTTGTCTTAATGAGTATCTGAATAAGGTGGTTCTTTCCTATGTTTGAGATAGCTCGCTTGCTTGCACGTTACATACTTTATTCACAACAACTGCGGAAGTCAGTAGTCGAAAATTTTGGTATTATATTAAAGGAAAAATAGTTACTTATTACATCTTGGGTACAAAATTTGAATAGTATTGGAGAGAACTGAAGAGAGAAAAAAGAGTTTAAAATTCTGTTCATCATACTTACGAATTCTGCGCTCATGTTTTTCCAAGAGGATTTCGGATTTTTGTTTTCTTTTCTTTTTCTAATGGGAACGTAGATGGCTAATCTAGCCCTCCTATTTCTGCTATATTCCTTTTCAAAGTTTCTTTCTTTTTTCTTTCTATACAAGTCCATTTTGATTGATAACTTAATTTATATACAATTTGAATTGAAGATGGGAAGCCAAGAATGCTTTGAGAAAGGTGCTTCAAAGAAGGGATCATGGACTGCCGAGGAAGACAAAAAGCTCAGCAACTTCATTCTCAAAAATGGGCAATGCTGCTGGAAATATGTGCCTAAATTTGCAGGTCCATCCACAATTTCCAAATGCAGTCAGCATAGCATTTTACTTTGCCCTCGAATTTTCAGGGTATATTGCGCATTTAATACATTCATTAGATCGCCTTATTACTAATTCCATAACAAGGAAACCCTGTAGTGGCAAAATGGATGTGGCCATCATGTCTTGTGCCTTTCCCGTACAGAAAG
Source organism: Fraxinus americana (assembly GCA_035079005.1). Taxonomy (NCBI): domain Eukaryota; kingdom Viridiplantae; phylum Streptophyta; class Magnoliopsida; order Lamiales; family Oleaceae; genus Fraxinus; species Fraxinus americana. The sequence goes on along the minus strand of CM068718.1, from coordinate 26,509,056 downwards.
AACCATTTGTTAAAAGTCATGTCCACTGGTTGATTTTGCTAATCTTTTCATTGAGTGAATGAAACAAGCCTTGGCCCTTGTTACAAAAAAAAAAAATTATTAATTTTTGGCTATTTTAGGTGTTAAATAATTCAAATTTCAATAATGATATTGCTTTACTGACATTGCAGGACTGTCAAGATGTAGTAAAAGCTGTAGATTGAGATGGAAAAATTATCTTAGTCCAGACTTGAAAAGGGGATTTCTATCTGAAGATGAAGAGAAGATTGTTGTTGATCTTCATGCTAAGCTTGGAAATAGGTATCTTGTCTCTTACTTTGTACAGTATTATCTGGTCCTACACACCAAATATAATCCAGTAGTTTCTTTATTTTTTTCTCCTGAGTCCTCAGTGCAGTTTTTTGCGTTGCTAACCTAATAGTCTTTCTTTTCGATTTGATACTATCGAGTTTCAGGGTTTTATCTTAACTGTTCGACCTTTTAGGAAGAGTACTTGAATCCCTTGTGTTGACATTTTTCTGTCATTGTGGTTTACAAATTGAAAGTCATTCCTAATGTTTTGCAGATGGTCCAAGATTGCTTCTCATCTTCCTGGAAGAACTGATAGTTGCGTAAAGAATCAATGGAACACACACATCAAGAAAAAGTTGATGAAAATGGGGATTGATCCCCTGACTCACAACCCACTGCCGCCACCGCTGGAAAATCAGGAACCATCGTCGGAGGTGGTGGATACTGAAACTTCAATGCAATCCACCATTACAGAGGACATAAGCATGATTGCAAGCCCATTTGAGGATTTACAGTTTCCTCCATATTTTATTGATTACAGTGAAATTATGAGTATTTTGTATGATGATTCAGGCAGTTAGGGATTTTATATGTATAAGCACACAAGTTCTCAAATTCCTCTTGTTTGAGATTATTAGACTATGAGCCTGAGAAATTCAGAGTCAATTTTCACAAATATTAACTTTTAAACACAACAAATGTACATCGTCACGGAAGTTGCTCAATTTTTGTATATGTTACAAGGGATCGATCACTCAATTCATTCTCGTACTAACAAAATGCGATCTAACGTGACATTAATGTGTAATGAAATGCTGAAGAATTTTGGTTAAATTTAAAAAAGAAAAAAAGAAGTTACCAATAAAATGATCGTATTCGTGGGTCCCTCCTCCATGTGAGGAGGGTGTAATCCAATGTATAAATAATTATGTACATTTAGTATAATCCTTTTTATATATGTTACAAGGGATCGATCACTCAATTCATTCTCGTACTAACAAAATGCGATCTAACGTGACATTAAATTTTAATGAAATGATGAAGAATTTTGGTTAAATTTAAAAAAGAAAAAAGGAAGTTACCAATAAAAAGTTACCAATAAAATGATCAAGTGGTTTGGTAAAACTTGAATGAAAAATTAGTGAATAAAATATAATATGCACTATCCACGTGCACGTACCAATTGAAATAAAAAGGAAAAATAATTGAATGGATTGGTCCCAGATTCAGATTGCAGGGACCATAGTCAGTCTAGCATCGTCAATACAGAGGTAACCAAATAAAATATAATGATGTACTTTCCACGTGCATTTTGTACTTGTCGCTACATTTCCGGTGAGCAGCTTTTCATTCTAGGGTCGTCAATATAGAGGTAACCAAATAAAATATAATTATATACTTTCCACGTGCATTTTGTACTTATGGCTACATTTTGTTAGTGTGAAATTGATCTCTTGCTCCCGATGATCAGCTTTTCACTGTTGATGTGGCATATCAGCAGTGTGAAGTTTTATCCCGTTCACTGAAGACGGGAGATCGTGACTACTTGTTTGAGTCCCATTTTGGGAGAAAATATATTTTGTAATAGAAGTTTTTGGAAAAATACGTGGTTATAAAATAAGAAAAAATTTCGATTTATGTATAAAATTATTATATTGGAAAATGGGTGTTTGAAAATATATTTTGAGAAAATGAGTTTTGAAAAGAAAAATGGAACTCAAACAAGAGCTTAAGTTGTTATTTCATATTTGCATGGCACGTTTAGTACAATTGTTCAACTCGACCCTACTTTGAAATGAATTAAAATGAGAGTGATCGAGTTGAAAGTAACTTGGAAGTTGTCCGATTCGATCTCAAATGTGGTCTCAAAAGGGCCTCAATGTGTTCGAGTTGGGCATTTATCGTCAAAAAATAAATTCAACTAGTCTCAAACAAAACCATAAATGATCAGTCTCAATCCTCGTCGTTATAATAAGATTCAATCTGAATATGATTGATAACAGCCGCACAGATTGCACAGCTAAATATGTGTACTGGTTTGGGTAAATTGTATATGAGGTCACTGAGTTTTCTCCGTACTTGTAACTAAGTAATTAAACTTCAATTTGATGTGAAGTGGGCAATTCAAAAAAATCATACCCCATGTAATTTTACATCCGAAAATTTACATGGTATATAACTTTTTCGTATGTAAAATTTCGAAATTTTTTAATGTTATATTTTATATAAAATTTTCAAATAAATTTATGAAATTTATATTGAGAAATTTGTATCGTAAAAATAATAAAATAAAATAATTGATTTTTTTTTAAAAAATGTGAGCTAGACATCTTTCTTTAAGACTCACGTTTAATGAATTTTTAACAATTTTCGATATCTCTTTGGACTATCCGATATGCCCATAATATAATTCTCGAAATAAGTTTTGAGATGACATAAGCAATTTATAGATTCGATTAGCGTACGATCGTCGGAAAATTTTTAAAATTAGCATATTATGGAAACTCAAATTTATTGTGATTTTGCCCATATTTGGTGGAGATTAAAATCAAATTTTTAACAAATTTTGATAAAAGTTAAACAATTATGGATTACATGAAATATGTTGTTAAAATTAATTGTTAACTTTGATTTAAATTAAAATTTAGATTTCAATCGATACCAAACATGACTTTAAAAAAAAAAAAAATTCTCAAAAGTTGGGGGCACATGCCCCCGCCCCTCACCCAGGTCCACCCCATGTGCTCACCCACATTTACGAAAAGTTACTCTTCCATCGCCCATATCAATTTTATCCGTCCATGTGGACGAATGAAAATCCTACATGACATTAACGGAGTTAAAAATAAACAACGTGGAATTAATTCCATCTTTCTCCATGCTTTATGCAAATTAATTAATAGTTGAAACTTTCCATAGCAAAATTTCAGCAATTTAATTTTGGAAAACGAGTATTTTAGAACCCAAAATCCAAAGCGGGGAACCCAAATGAAGAGATAATTTTATCCATTAATGGAGCCAAAAAAAGGTACGAGAATTCTCAGTACTAATCTTTTAGCTAGGTCTTGTGGGTCATTCTTGTTCCTCATACTCAAGGCACAATTTTGGCACTTTTGCGAGACTCGATTTAAACATGATTTTTGGTAGAGGGATTAGGTTCATATGAAATTTGGAGTTTAATGTGGAAAAGTTCGCTGAATTGGGGTTCAACGTTGGATGAAAATGGTTTGGGTTTGATTTGGGGAAGAATTGCTTGGAATTTGCCTCAGCAATTCGGGAGAGAATCGACTGGGCAAAGAAGCGAGCGTCCAAGCTATTATTGAACTTACACTTGAGAGGGAGGGGGGGATTGAGAACCATGCATGCACATTTTTGACACCAAGCTTTGGTCAATTTACCGAAAATCAAAGCATGTTTTGAAAGTATTTTAAAACAATTAAATTAAAAATAGATAAAAATAAGTAATGGATAAATGAATAGTATTGATGACTGTTAGATATTTAATGTAATTGGTAAATCTGTGAACAAAAATGACTAAAGTTGATATGTTGTAAAAAGTCAAGGAGTGGTGTATAATTAATGAAAGTTGTAATATTTTAAGTATAGGGTTTGAGAATTGAAAAGAAGGAAAAATAGCGCCAGAATATCGCTAGCTTATCGCCATAGTTTGGCTCAAGCGTTAGAAACAGAAACTGCGTCGCCCACATGTAGTCTCGCCTTCACTTGAGCGACAACCTATCACTCGACTGTCACTCACCCTTCGCTCGAGTAACAGTGCTATTCAAGAATTTTTTAATTCGTTTTTTAAAGATTTTTTGTCCGACTCATTCATTCCCTAACCTACATATAAACATTCAAACGCCACAGAACGTTTTTTTCTAAGGTTGATCATTAAGCAAACACTTAGCTTTTCATATTCTCTTCATCAATTATTCTTCAACCTTCATTAATCACGTAGTGATATGTTCTTGGCGGTGAGAAAAACATCAGATTCAGAATCAAAATACCAAACTACTGCTTCCTTCAAATTTGTAAGAGTTCCTGAAGATTAAGGGAAGGTGACTGGTGTTCCAGTCGTTGAAGAATGTTTTTTTTTTTTTTGCATCCACAGGAGATAGACGATTTCACAAAGTTAGGAGTTGCTGCAGGAAAGTGCAATCTAGAAGAGTTTTGGAAATTGCAGTTGGGAGTTGGTACAGGAGCACAAAATGAGAGCCTTCTTAAAGTTTTGGATGAACGTATTTGGATTAGAATTCAAATTGGATGGACTCCACCTTCAACTACTGTTGCTGGTGTAGTTACGCCCACTGATATTTCGTTATGGACTAGAACGAACTTAGATGAGTGTAACTGGAACAGTAAGGGCATTCGTGCCCTGTTCATGGCTGTGTCTGCAGAAGAGTTTAGGAGAGTTTCGCTGTGTGAGACTGTTAAAGAAGTTTGGGACATCTTAGAAACCACACACTTGGGAACTAAAATGGTTAAAAATTCTAAATTGTAGATATTAATATTTAGGTTTGAAGAAATTAGAATGAAGGACGATGAATCGTTCGATGAATTTTTTGCGAAGCTGAATCACATAGTGAATTCGAGTTTTGACCTAAGTGGGAAGATTCATGAGTCCAAGATCATTAGAAAAGTAATTAGATCCCTACTTGAAAGGTTTAGACCTAAAGTCACCGCGATTGAAGAAAACAAGGACTTAAAAGCAGTTAAAATAGAAGAACTCGTATGATCCCTTCAAACCTATGAACTCACTGTTTCTCAAGCTAAAAATGTTAAATCCATAGAGATGAATACGATTAGAGAAGAAGAATGTGAGTCTACTGATGGTGAGACACTTAGGGACGACAAAATAGCTTATTTCGTTAAAAAAATTTAGAAGGTAATGAAGAATAGGAGAAAGCTTCAAGAACGAAAAAATGAAATCCCTAATAGATTTTCGAAAGATAGACGTGAGAAAAATAACTCTAGTACTCCCATTAAGAAAACTCAATCTGTTAGATGCCATGAGTGTTAAGGTTACGATCACTATAGGAATGAATGTCCTAACTTGAAAGAGAGTTCAAATAAAGAAAGACATAAGGCTTTAACAGTGACCCTGAGTGATGATGAATCAAATTCAAGTGCTCAGAGTGATACCTCTGGTAATGACGATGAACAAAACTTTATGGTCTTCACATCAATAGCTACGATTGAATCTGATAAGAAGATTTATAAGGTTGAAAGTGATAAAGATAGTGAAAAATCCAAGAAAGAATCTGAGGATGAACCTGATATTCACGAATCTTATCGTGAATTCTTTAAGGAGAGCCTTAAAATTAAAAAAGTCAATAAAGTTGTATTGAAAAAGGTAAATGATCTTGAAAGAGAAAAGAAAAACTCATAGGTGACCTTCAGAACTCTACCAAAAATCCGAATGAGTTGAAACTTGTTGATGAAAACTTGGAAGCCAAAGTTAAATCATTAACAAGTGATCTTGAAAAATTTAATACTCAACTCCAATCATTCATGAATGGTTCGCAGAAACTTGATAATCTATTGGGGATGAACAAGCCTGCAAGAAATAGGCATGATCTGGGTTACATTCATAATGGTAATCCTACCGCGAGTACATCTAAGACCATGTTCGTCTCTGCCACTAACAAAGCTCAAAAAATTGTTTATCCTGAACCAAATGGCAAAAATGACTTAAGATCAAGACCTACTAAACAACGTAAGGTCAATCGTCCTACATATTGACAACAACCTCTGAGCAAGTTTGAATCTAAGTTCATTCCCACCTGTCACCATTGTGGCGCATTGAGATACACAAGATCTAGGTGTCGTAAACTCGTACTAGAAGTAAAAGTCAAGATATCTTGAGCACGGTCAACTTCCTTGCCAATCAGTTTAGCCACCTAACTGAGTTGATGAATCGGTTAACTAAAATCACTTCTACTTCTAAGCAAGTTTGGGTTAAAAAGAGCGACTTGGAAGGTCATGAGATTGATCATGCTCTTAAAGGTAGAGTATCTATGGTTCTCATTGATTAGTTTCTTAGGTGCATGCATATGTAGTTTATTGAGTCCATTCATTTGTGCATGTATCTCACTTATTTGTGTTTTGCTTTATTTCGGTTTGTATTTATTTTCTTTAGGTATTGATATTGTTTATTTTTTTAAAAATATGTTTTTGGGTTCTAGACAATTCATGGTGCTCTTAAACATTACATTTATGACCAAGTGTGCATTTATCTGTTTTGTACTGTCATTTCCATTACTTGGTTCGATTTAATATGGAGTATTGAGTATAAGTTTTCAAGTACAATCTGCACAGCACACACTGTGATCTAGTGAGTGAGTCTGGACCGCATGCGTGAGATTTTGGGATGGCTGTCATCTGTTGATAAGAAGACATTGATCGTGAATTGACCTACATTTAGATGACCTTAGCTCATGATTTATCTCCCAGTATATATATATATATATATATATATATATATATATATATATATATATATATATATATATATAGTTTGGTTCATCTTATACTTGTGTTCAAAGTCTATTTGACTCTAGTAATTGAGCCCGAGTGGTTCTCATAACCTAGTGCCTATGGTTAACTGACTTGGGTGAACCGGCCTAATATTCGTTACAGGGGTCAATGTAGTCGCTTAATGGATATGAGTCTGAACATAAGATGCAATATTTGAGAAAATGACATAACAAAATTATATGCTTAAATTGAGGGGAAGAAAAGAAAAATATTTATGTAATTGAGCTCATTTTCAGGTCCTAAAAATCGTATGGGCTTGACTTTCATGAGTGAGGAAAATTCTTATTTAACAATGATGTTCACATATCATTTCTCACAAATTTATGGTTTGGAGTCATGTTCACGAGAACATAGCGGCACTTTACACGTTTTAGTCTTTTATACACTTTACTCCGTTTTGAACTTGATTGAGTTTGTGGAAAGTTTTAAGATAATGCTTCCCCTATGAGCACATGCATTGTTTTGAGTTCATCTGGTTGTCTAGGGATTGATTCATTAATTTAAAAAAATGGTGCTATTTTTCTTAATTTTCAAAAATTCAGTGATATTTTTGTCAAAGAGTTTTCGCCAGCTTATCGCTGAGCCACACTCAAGCGATAAAAGCATAGGCTGCCTCTTTCGACCCTCGTTCGAGCGACAGCCCGTATGTTAGAATTTAACATTCCATTTCTCGCATTTTACTTCATTTTTTTCTTTTCCTTTCTTTTGTTTCCTTAAAATTTCGCCACACCCATTACACATTTGCGTAATTATCCATCAAGTGATCATCAAGCATCCATTTTTGAGTTTATTTCCACTCCAATTCCTCACATTTCCCATATTTTTCGAGGTAAGGGTCGAAACCGTAGTATTTCAAATTTTTGCATTTTATTTGGGATTTTTTGATGTTCTTGTGTGCATTATTCATCTCCACTTCATGGTTATCGGTTTCCATTTGATTTCCACTCCCATTTCATCATCTGAGTGATCATTTCTTGTATTTTGCATGGGTTGAGGGAAAATTTGGTTTTTTTAATCTTTGTTGATTGAGGATTCGAAATTGATGGAGATTGGGTTAGGAGTTGTTGTTGGGTTGTTGTTGTGGTGATTTTTTTCTTTCAAACGTGGTTGTGCTCTTTGCATTGATTGCATGCGCCATGTGTTCGATATAATATTCGATTGCTTTAAACTTTTTGACAATTCGTTTATTTTCATTCACACGCCTTGATCGCCTTAGGTTTGTTGGTTTAGTTGTGTTGAGGTTGTTGAATTTGGTGTTGGTATTGCCATCGCAAGGTGACGTCATGTCACCACAGCGTGTTGGCACGGCACACGTCACGTGATTGCATCTTCGGTGTTACGTCATCACATCTCACTTCAAAGGCATCATGTCGTGATGTCCTGACGTCATTGCATCTCCTCCCGTATGTCTAGACTTCACGATATCAATATGTGCATTCATGTTAGGGCACGTTGCATTTACCCTTATTGCCTCATTTTGCGTACATTCATGCATCTCATGCATATCATGTTTTTCTTGTTTATCATTTCGAGGTCTTGATGTATTGATTCTACTCATTTCAGATGCCGCCTAAGAGAGCTCATACTGTCGCTCATACGTCGGTATCTCTACTTCTTACAGTAGGTCTAGGTTTAATCTGTTGTTGGCCAAGATACTTTTGGGTCACAGTTTTCATTGAAACCGTTTTATTTGAGCACGAGGTCACTGTGTCTGATATGTCACCCGACCTCGCTGTCATTTTCATTTCCCGGTGTCGGGAACCTTTATAGGTAGAGTTGACCCCTCCATCTAATCTTCGTGTTTAGGAATTCTATGCTATATTCATGATGTTAGCGGTTCGACTTTTAGGGTTTTCCTTCGGGGTAGAACGGTTAAGATCACTCTCGACGTCATATCGAGTCTTGTTCATATTCCTAGAGTTGTTCACCCATTATTTCCATATCTGTCCATTGATACACTTCCATCGGACTTTCTAGTCCATTCCACGGTATTTAACACACTGTTGGAGGGTGGTCCAGGTGCGATGCGTACTGGATCTCTACCTACTGACCGACAGATTTTGTTGCACATTGTGTGCACAAATATGTGGCCAGTGTCGCATACCTCTTCTTTACCTATGGAGAGGGCTCAATTTTTGTACGCCCTATTACATGACGACTCTATTGATCTGCCTATTTTCATATGTCAGTATATTTTGCGTACCTTTTGTGTCATGGGGACTCGGGTGGGGCTTTCTTATATCTGTCTTATTTATCGTCTTGTGATAGCACTAGGCATTAGTTTTCCTGAGGGGGTTCCTCGTAGGGTTTCTTGGTTGATTGGCCATACTACTTTTGCTCAGAGTAGGTCGCATGCTTCTTTTGAGCCAGCTGAGCTAGTTGATCCGACTATACCAGCTAATTCTTTTGATGATCTTATCTCTGTTGATCCATTCGATTTCCCTACTACTTTCTCTGATCCTCCGTGCTCTGATTTTCTCTCGACATCCACGTGTGCTCCCCCTACTGAGTCTGTTCTACCTTCTGCGTCCGTTCCCATTGACCTGTATGTTACTCTTATGGGACAGATGACCGTGCTGATCAAACAGCATGCTCGGACGATGGCAGAGCTTACACAGCTATGAGCTACAGTTGATCGACACACTACTGAGTTTACAACGCTTCGGGGCACTGTTTTATATATTCATCGTGGACTTCGATGGATTCATCGCCACTGGGATGATGGTGCAGCATCGGATGAGGGCACGGATACTAATGATGCAGATGATGTAGCTTAGTTGTTGAGTTATCCCTTGCCATTTTATGACAAAAATGGGGGAGTAGATATATTTTTGATGTATCTAGATTTTATGGAGTATATATTTTTGTTTAAACAGGATGTATCTAAAACGTTTGATTCTGATTATATGATATATTTTCAGTTTTTGCTAGATTAAGTTTTGATATTTTAGTAGTATCAATGTTTCATTTTGGTATGTTGGGTTGCATTGATATTACATCTGAATTTAGCATATGCTATGACACTAAAAAATGAATTATGGGTTATTAATTGCTTCATTCATTTTTGCACTTAGTACTGCTTGATTAACTGCTTAAATTGGTGTCACATTTATCACCGTTTCACATACATTTTACACTAGGTACTTGAGTTATCTACCTTGACTTAGATTGTTGTTTTGTCATAGAATATCAAATGTGGAGCTTGTTAGGTATTTAATGTAATTGGCAAGTCTGTGAAAAAAAATGACTAAAATTGATATGTTGTAAAAACTCAAGGAGTAGTGTACAATTAATGAAAGTCGTGATATTTTAGGTTCAGGGTTCGAGAATGGAAAATAAAGAAAAACGGCGCCGGAATATCTTTAGCTTATCGCCAAAGTTTGGCTCAAGCGTTAGAAACAGAAACTTCGTCACCCACCGTCGCCTCGCCTTCGCTCGAGCGACAACATGTCGCTCACCCTTCGCTCGAACGACATTGTTATCCATGAATTTTTCAATTCGTTTTTTAAAGACTTTAGTCCGGCTTATTCATTCTCTAACCTACATATAAATATCCAAATGCCACAGAACATTTTTTTCTAAGGTTGATCATTAAGCAAATACTTAACTTTTCATATTCTCTTCATCAATTATTCTTCAACATTTATTAATCACATAGTGATCTGTTCTTGGCGGTGAGAAAAACATCAGATTGAGAATCCAAAAACCAAATTGATGCTTCATTCATATCTGTCGGAGTTTTTGAAGATTAAGGAAAGGTAACAGTGTTCCAGTCGTTGAAGAACGGTGTGTTTTTCGTGTATCCACAGAAGATAGACGATTTCACAAAATTAGGAGTTGCTGCAAGAGAGTGTAATCCATAAGAGTTTTAGAAACCGCAGTTGAGAGTTGGTGCAGGATTACAAATTTCAGAAGACTTGTTGGAATTGCAGTCAGGAGATCAGATAGTACGTGTCGTCGTCTAGTCTGGTAGATTGTAAGTTATAAATCGTTTATAGTGGAATGTTGACTGACAAAGTGCCCGAAATTTTTAGCAAATTGAATTTCTCAGTGATCAATTATGTGTTATTTATTACTTTTATAATTGCGGTAATTTAACATAGAAAAATATGAGTTGCATGATTAACCATCTAGAAAATAATTAATAGCGACTTGTTGCTATTTAATTGTTAAGTAATTTTAATTCCGCATAATCACCTATTCACCCTCCATCTAGGTGTTGTTAGTGTTGAACTACGTATTTTCAATGACTCCCGCAAAATATGAATAAAAGTTAACTAGAGTGCTTATAAACAATTTATGAACATGAGCCAAACATATCTCGGGCATTTTAGTTATTGAATAGGTAATTTTAAAAATTATCGTACTTTTCTTTAAAAACTCTGAAAATTGCGTCATTTTCAATTTTAACCTACGCATAACTAATATTTTAGAAAAATACCCCAATAGTACTTATTAAGCTAATTCACAAAGGGTAACATATTGTGGTTAACTCTTTGTAAAATAAAAGCAAATATAAAGTCAAAATATAAAATAAGAATACAACTTGATGCCCTTCAACAAAATCTTCACGATCTTTACTATGAGAGAGTGAGAACTAATGGTTTTTTGAGGGACTTCGACGTTCGCTGTGTAAAGATGAGGATTTGGCACTTTGATGGATTGATTGGCATTATGAAATTGAGGCTATTGCTGGTTAGTGACCAATGACTAAAGTGCCCATAGTTAGTTTATAATTGTAACAGTTATAATTTTATTTTGAGGTTATTCAGTGGTTTGGTTCGAATCAAAACTATGTTGAAGGGTTTACATAGCACCAACTTGACGATTTTTTGAAAAAGTAATTTCGATTCTAATTTTCGGTTTAGCGTTTTTTACTTACATTCCTATCATATGAACTATTTTTCAAAAAGTGTTTATTAGATGGAAAAGGACTAAAATTCAAAAATTAAGAAATGAAGTATATTTCACTTTTTTTTGAAAGAAAAGAAGTTATACAACCTAATTATTACTTTTGATTATGGCCATCCTCTTAATAAAATAGGCCGGCCCAATTCAGACAAAGGGAAAATTAGGATTGGTACGATAAAATGAAGGGAAAAATTCATAAATAAGGTGTTTAGTTTACACCGATTCAAAAATCATGTTTATAGTTTGAAAATTCAAAAATTAGGTTTTTTTTTAATTTTAATTTTAATTATAATATAATATAATATAATAAACCCACTCCACATGCACCATCTTTACCGCTTCGGGGACTATTTCGGCGATCATTCCGACGACCACTCTTCTCCGGCGACTACTCCGATTCCGACGACCATTCTTCTCCGACGACTATTCCGATTCCGACGACTGCTCCGGCAATCATTCCGGTTACATATTTATGTTTTACGGTCACAGTTCAAAAATTTTACAGGTCACATTTAAATCGTTGGTCACAGATTTCAAAATTAGTTGGTCACATATCAAAATTTATAGGTCACACAGTCACAGATTTCCAAATTAATTGGTCACAGATTTTTATGGACAGATTATATAATTTTTAGGTCATATATAAAAAAACGGTTAATTTCATTGGTCACATATTTTCAAATTTGTTGGTCACAGATTATTTTTCAGTCACATATTGTCGAATTTTTAGGTCACAGTTAAATACTTGGTCACATACCACCAAATAGTAGGTCACGTACCATCGTAATCAATACTACCGCCACCGCCACCAATACAGTCACCTGCGACCATCCTCACCCGCCACATCCACCTGTACCATCGTCAACCCACCACTCCTATCCCAACCTGCCCCACCTGCACCACTAGAACAACCACCCCCACCAAAAAAATCTCAACCATCTCCACCACACGACAACCCCCCACCAAAAAATCTGAAACCCGTCACTGCCACTACCACCTCATGTTGCAGTTGCCATTTCTCCACCATCACCGTCCACCAACCACCACCCATAGAAAACTACCCACACATAGATCAGAAAATAGCCACCTGCACCACAACACACAGAAAACACCACCATAACCAGTTAACAACAGTCAAAAACTACAGCCACCTGCAACTTCAATCAACAACCAACAGCCAACACTCTACAAACAGCTACCACCTCACAGCGTCGCCTCCTCCACCATTGTCGTCAGCCACCATCACAACTACCATTTCCAAATAACAAATAAGATCCAAACCAGATCCCGCCACTGCGACCACCAGATCTACCACGACCACCATCACCGCGACCACACCTCATCGCAACCACCAGATTCGCCACCTAACATAGCCAACACACTTCCACCACCACAGCACTCCGCACCTCCACCACCGAACCGTCAATCACCACCACTCAAAAATAAAAATAAAAGGAGAAGGATGGAGATGGGAGGCGTCGCACCGGCAGAGATGGGAGGCGTCGCGCGGCAGCGTAGTAACACTGCCGTTCACAGTAGCGTCGCGATGCTGCCGTGCTCTGTGAACGGCAGCGTCGACGGAGGGGGATGGGCAGCGTCGGGGGTGGGGGTGGGGGATGGGGAGAAAGGGGGAGACGAGAGGGGGAGAGGATCACAGAGAGATAGACAAGGGAGAGAGGGGGATGGGAAGAAGGAAGGAAATGAGATGGGGATAGGGAGAAGGAATGGAGGAGAATTAGGGTTAATAAATTACCTGAGTTTTGAATAAATAAACATTGGACCTGATTTTTAAAAAATTATATTTAAACCCCTGATTTTTTATAATTACCCTAAAATGAAATTGAAATATATTCCTGTCTAAAATGTTATTAGTATTTGGTACCGTACATGTTATCACATTATGCCTTTGTTTGAGCTCCATTATTTGAAAAAAAATTGATTTCGAAATAATATCTTTTTAAGAACCTATGATTGAAGTAAGAAGAATTTTTGAATTTATTTGTAATATTATTTTATTGAAAGAATGTGTAATTGATAATAAGAAAGAGAAAAGTGAATTAAAATTTAGTGGGGGCCAAACGGAGGCTATATAATTTATTGGACATTACTATATATCTAATATTGTGAAAATTACATCAACACACTATTTTTAACATTTTAATTCAAAAATCAAGTTTAATTTTTTTTTTTTTCAAAAATCAGGTGATAATTCAACTTTTAAATATTAATAATAATAATATAAAATTAAATTCTTCTACATACCCACCCCATCCACTCCACCCAATTGCATGCCCAAACCATATATATATATATATATATATATATATATATATATATATATATATATATATATATATATAGGATGGAGATGACAAAGACAAAAGTGACATCTGGTATCAACTTTCTCAAAAGCATCAAAAAGAATGAAAGGTAGTCAAAAGAGAAATCAAGTATCTACTTTCTTCAAAAGACGTTCAAAGTGGAGAAAGCTTTTCTCAAAAGAAGATAAAGAAGAAGACAAGTGGAAGATAAGAGACAAAAGTTTTCTACTTTACTTTTTGCTTTTTTCTTTTCAAGATTCTTATTTCAAACTCAATGTAATTTCAAATCCGAAATCTTAGTATAAGTATGTACTCATTCTAAGGTTTGAGGCAGAGCGTGAAAAATTAAGAATTTTATTTTTCTCTGCATCTCAAGTCCGGATCAATATTGTATTCCTATTTTCAAATATCAATAAAATTATCTTTTTACTTCAATCTCTTGATCTTTTACTATTTTCATCTCCCTGCACTACATCTCCCGTCCCTGGGCCTATTTTGGTATCAGAGCCATAAGAGAGTGTTGTGAGAAAACTGTGTCAAATTACTGTCCTTACAGTGTCAAAGGTCATACTGTTGTGTAGCCATGGATGTCTGCTGAATAGACGTTGGTCAGCCCGTGTTAGCCGGGGTAGGCGTTTAGGGTGGTCCCGTTTGTAGGCTTTGGTCAAGCATCCGTATTTCCTGTAGCATTGTGTCTACAGTGGTAAGATTACTGTTTTCAAAACTTCATTCAACTATGTCTTTCATGTCTAATTGGTTCACTAAAGGTAGTGGTTCAAAAGATGGTAGTTCTAGTTCAAAAGATTCAAGTATGTCAAAATTTTTTGATAAAGAAGAAATTGATCAAAAATCTGTTTCAAATGATTTCAATTCAAAAGAAATTCAAATTGCAAAAATTGAGCAAACTCTTCAAAATTGGACTATTCCAAAAGTAGACAAGAGTTCTATTTATGAAATAGGTGCCTTTGATTTTACTCAAAATCTTGTTATCAAAACTTTGGAGCAAACTATTCCTATTAAGGAACAGATCACTTCAATCAATTTACTTTCAAAAGAATCTATTCAAGCTCATAGAAAGAAATTTCAATACATTCATATTGGACTCGTTCAAATTGCTGTCTAGCCATTATTTCGTCTTGGTCTTGATATTCCAATTCTCATCACCTTAAGAGACAAAAGACTCTTAAGATTTGAACATTCATTACTTTCCATGCTTGAGTCAAATCTCGAAAGTGGTCCAATATTTTCAAACTGTTATCCAAATTTTGCTGTTAGTCTTCAAGATGGTGCAATCTTGAATACTCTTAATCTGCGTATTCAAACAAAAAACTTTGAAATCGATGATACTTCAAGAGCCTTTGCTTTAATATACAGAGTATATTATAAGCTTCTCAATACTCAACTCAACATTAAAGCTCTAAGAACATCTCCAAAAGATGAGAGTCTTTTAGTTGAGGTCAATCCTCTTCATTCAAATATTTCTATTCCAAAACGTATTCCTTGGAATCTTCAAGAAAGATTTCTAGCTTGGGATTTTGATAATGTTCAAAACCCAATTCCGCCTCCTGTCAGGAAAGTTCCTGAACAGATCATGTATTTACCTGATGGTAATGTTAGAGTTATCTTTAATAGACCATCATCTTCAAATACTCTTCAAAGATCTTCCTCTTATAGATCTGATGAAAGATCTAGGGAAAGTTCTTTTCAAGCTGCAAGATCTTCTGCATCTTCTCTCAAAGGTGTCAATTTTAATCCAAAAATTCCAAAACCTTTTTATCAAAATGAATCTGAAAAAGAGGAAGAAGAAGTAGAACCTCCTGCTTCTCCAACTCTTTCAGATATGATTCCTCCTCAATCTGCACAACTTGATCGTCAATGTAACGTTATTTCTTCTAAGATTGATAGAAGAAATGAGTTCAAGACAGATCAAACCCCCGAAGTCAAAAAATTTCGTCATTTGATCAAAAAATCTTTTTCAAAAGATCAAATCGAGTCTTATTGGGATGAATTTTTTGAGTCCCAAGAAGATAAAAGTTTTTACGAATGGACTTATTTCCAAGTTTTTAAAAAATCTCCAAAAAAGATTTCTTTTTCAAAATCATCAAAATCACAAACCATTCAAACTCATTCATCTTCAAAAAAGACTTGGAATACTCCTGATGGAAAAACATTCAAATGCTTCATCCCTCCTTTGCAAGAAATTGCAATCCAACATGGCACAACTAAAGTTGTTGCTTCTCCTTTCAAGAAAATCGAAAGACCTGATGATACACCAATCATGTCTGGTGATATCAAGAAGGTTTTATCTCAAAACAATTACTCAAACATCGTTCTTCAATCAATTTGTACTCAACTCGACAGAATTGAAATAAATTCTGAATCCGAAATTCAAACTACTGATAAAGGAAAGAAGAAGAAAAATATCGATTTTTCTGCTTCTTCTATTTATCATTTTCATGATGCTCTTCCTCCTCCGAAACTCAATACTCAAGAAAGTGTTCTCAAAGAACTTGCTTCTCAATTTGCAAAACTTTCGACCTCTTCAAAAAACATCAATACCATTGAATCTGCTATCAATGATATTGAATCTCAATTTCATGAAAACAATAATTTACAAATCAACAAACTTCATGGTCATGGACAACGATTTCAAAATTCAAATCTCCCAACATACTATCCTCGTCCATCTCCTCCTGATCTTCTTTTCGAAGAAAAAGTCAGAAAATCTTTTTCATATGATGGTACTGCTGTTGTTGAGTGGTGCATCGATGGATTATCTGAATATCAAATCCTTCAATTACTCGAAAATATGGGTATCTGTTTCAATGCATATTTATGTAAAGGAATAGATAATCATATGGCAACAAACAATATCATTTACGGCTTTTCAGGTCAACTAAAAAGCTGGTGGTTCAACTATCTTCATCCTGAAGATAGAACAGAAATTGCCAATGATGTTAAACCCGATGGAAGCAATGATAGCTTCGCTCATATGGTTTTCAGTATTATCAAACATTTCGTTGGAATTCCTGCAGACATTCAAGAAAGAAATTCTTTAAGTCTGATGAATCTCAACTGTCCTACTCTTCAAGATTTTCGTTGGTACAAAGACATGTTTCTTACTCGTGTCTTTATTCGACGTAATTGTGATCAAATTTACTGGAAAGAAAAATTTATTTCCGGTCTTCCTAAACTCTTCGCCGAAAGAGTTAGAAATGCTATCAAACTTCATTTTCAACAACAATCAATCACCTTCGATGAACTCACTTATGGTGAAATCATAAGTTTTGTTAATCAAGAAGGACTTGCACTTTGTAATGATCTCAAGCTCAAAGCCAAACTCAAATCTGAAAGATCTCAAGGTCGAAAGGAACTTGGATCATTCTGCGAACAATATGGATTCGAAAAAATCCTTCCTCCTTCAAGATCAAAACCAAAAACTTCTTTTCAAAGGAAAAATCGTTTTTCAAAAACTTCTTTTTCAAAGAAAGAATTTCAAAAATCTTTTCCAAAATCTTCTTCTAAAAAGAAAAATTTTAGAAAAAGAACTTCCAATGTTACATGCTGGAAATGTAACAAGTCTGGTCATTATTCAAACAAATGTCCTCTTAAGGGTAAGATTAGTAATCTTCAATGTGATGAAGAAACTAAACTTGCACTTCTCAATCTGGTTACTTCTGAATCAGATTCTTCACATTCTGATATTGAACAAATTTATCATAATCAAGAGTCTTCTGATTCTGATAAAAGTTCAAAATCATCTTCATCCTCTTCTCAAAGTAAAGAAATTTGTGGTTGCAAAACTATAAATGTCCTTACTAAAGAAGAAGAACTTATCAAGGAAATCATTGATCAAATTCCTGATCAAAAACTCAAAAGCAAATTCAATTCACTTCTTCCTTCAACTTCAACTCCTGAAGCTTTCAACCTTCAAGAAGTTCTCAATCGCTTTCAAAAACCAAAATCTATGATATCTACCTCTGACCTTTGTGCAGAAGTTAATATCATGAAATCTCAAATTTCCAACCTTGAAAAACAGGTTCGTGATGTCAAAATGGAAGTTGTCCATCTTCAAGTTGATAAACTTGAGAAGGATAATTCTTTTGAATCATCTTCAAACAACTATACTTCTCAAGCTTCTCATCATACTTCCAAACATTCTTCAAGATCTAGATCTTGACATTCTTCGACATCTAGCAAATCATCTCATCAATCTTTTCATCCACTCAATGAAGACGAAAGAGTCAATGTTATTTCAAGAATTCAGCTTCAAAAATGGTATTGCAATATGACTATTGCAATCAACAAAGAATACAAAATTCATCATCGAGTCTTAATAGATTCAGGTGCTGATCAAAATTGCATTCGGGAAGGACTCATTCCCACAAAATATTTTGAAAAAACTACTGAGCGCCTTTATGGAGCTAGTGGTAAAAAGCTTGATATTCAATATAAACTTTCAAAAGCTCATGTCTGTCATTCAGATATTTGTTTCAAAAATATTTTCTATCTTGTCAAAGATCTTGATCAAGAAATTATTCTTGGTACTCAATTTTTGGTTCAAATTTATCCTTTCACAGCTGATGTTTCAGGACTCACTACAAACATTTTTGGTAAGAGAATTGTTTTTAAATTCTCTAATCCTCCTTCTTTTAAAGATGTTCATACTTTAAAAGATCTTTCAATTTCAAAAATTGTTAACAATATTAATTTCAAGAAAAATCATATCCAATTTCTTCAAGAAGAAATTCGATTTCAAAAAAATCGGGGAAAGATTACAAGATCCCTATATTATTCAAAAGATTTCTGATTTTCAAAAACAAATTGAAAAAGAGATATGTTCAACTATACCAAATGCATTTTGGGATAGAAAGAAACATATTGTTTCCCTTCCTTATACTCCAGATTTTCAAGAATCCAATATTCCAACAAAATCCCGTCCAATTCAAATGAACAAAGAATTACTTGATCATTGTATGATTGAAATACAAGATCTTCTCAATAAGAAGCTTATCAGACCAAGCAAATCGCCTTGGAGCTGTTCTGCTTTTTATGTCAATAATTCTGCAGAAATTGAACGAGGAGTTCCTCGACTCGTTATCAATTACAAACCTCTCAATTCATCTCTTCCATGGATTCGTTATCCAATTCCTCAGAAGAAAGATCTTCTGAATCGATTATTCAAAGCTATTATCTTCTCCAAATTTGATTTAAAGTCAGGTTTTTGGCAGATTCAAATTAAAGAAGAAGATAAGTACAAAACTGCTTTCAATGTTCCTTTTGGTCAATACGAATGGAATGTTATGCCTTTCGGTCTCAAAAACGCTCCTTCTGAATTTCAAAAAATCATGAATGAT
The DNA here is from genome assembly GCA_035079005.1 of Fraxinus americana. Classification (NCBI taxonomy): domain Eukaryota; kingdom Viridiplantae; phylum Streptophyta; class Magnoliopsida; order Lamiales; family Oleaceae; genus Fraxinus; species Fraxinus americana. The sequence goes on along the minus strand of CM068718.1, from coordinate 26,489,639 downwards.
ATTTTCAATCCTTTTCAAGATTTCATTATTACTTACATTGATGATGTTTTAATCTTCTCTGAAAGTATTGAAAAACATTTCAAAAATTTGCATACATTCATTCATATCATTAAACAAAATGGTTTAGTCAAGCTTCACTTAAGAAAATTGTTTTCAGGTCAAACAAAGATAAGGTTTCTTGGTCATAACATTCAATTAGGAACACTTACACCAATTCAAAGAAGTCTAGATTTCACTTGCAAATTTCCTGATGAAATTTTAGACAAAAATAGTCTTCAAAGATTTCTTGGATGCGTTAATTATGTAGGAGATTTTGTCAAAGAGATAAGAATCCTATGTGCCCCTTTATTCAAAAGACTGAAAAAGCACCCTGACCCATGGAGTCACGAGTGTACCCTTGCAGTCCAAAATGTCAAAAAGGCTATCAAAAACATTCCTTGCCTTTCAATCCTTGACCCAAGTGCATCCATTATTGTGAGGCGTACGCTGTCGACATAGGGTATGGTGGGGTCCTCAAACAGTGTCTTCCCAATCAAGCCAAGAACAAGTTGGTCGGGATTTCACTCGAATCTCGGGTCCTCAAAAGAATTACTCCACTATCAAAAAAGAGATTTTAGCCATAGTGCTAGTCATTTCAAAATTTCAAGATGATTTGATCAATAAAAATTTTATTCTCAAAACAGACTGTAAAGTATCAAAAGACGTTTTACAAAAAGATGTGAAAAATCTTGTTTCAAAACAAATCTTTGCAAGATGGCAAGCAATTTTGTCTTGTTTTGATTTTCAAATACTATATATACAAGGATCCTCAAACTTTCTTGCAGATTTCCTTACAAGAGAATTTCTTCAGAAAGAAAGAGAGAGTGAGAAAAAATGAGTTCTTTTGTAACTGTCAAGCAGAAGAACAAGAAAAAGGCTTCAAACACCCCTCAAAATCCTCCGCCTTCAATAGATGATTTTCTTTCTCAAGGATCATCATCTCAAAATTCTCAAAAAACAACCCTTACTTCAAAAATTCCTACCCATCCATCACAAAGAAAAGCTCAAACACCTTCAAATTTTAGACAAGCCCTTCAAACAGGAACTGGAAAACTTCCAGAAATCAACCCTTCTCAAAGAACCTTTTCATATTTCACAAAAAATCGATATTTATCAGTTTGTGAAATGGAAACTTCATGGATTCATCGTTACACAGGTTTCGATGAATGTCTTCAAGATCTCTTTCCAGAGAACTTTCAATTTTTTCCCACAAACATCAAAAAATCTCGTGAGTACTATGAAACAATCCTTGTCAATATATATATATATATATATATATATATATATATATATATATATATATATCTCTCTCTCTCTCTCTCTCTCTCTCTCTCTCTCTCTCTCTCAATAGCCAAGTTAACAATTCGACGCACAATTCGGTCATTACCATCAACTTTGGCCACCATCACTAGAACCAACCACCGCAGTGAGAGACCACCAACTATCGTCAACAGACCACTGCAATTGTGCTTATAGCTACGAGCACCATTGCCCAACAACGATGGTTTTGAGGCGATTTCTTCCTCCTCCGATCTAATTCGATCTGTTGTTTAGTCAAAGTTTTGAAATAGTTTTTGTTAGTGGTTGTTGGTGTTTCGCAAATGATGATGATGCAAGTAATGATGGTACTGGCGGTGATGGTGATGGCGATGTCGATGACAATGGTAGTGTAGGTGGTGGTGTTGCGACGGTTGTAGGTGGCACAAAGTTCGGTTGTAGGTGGTGGATTAGGATTGAAGTGGGATGAAGAGTGTTTGTGACCAATTATTTAGGTAATTATGACTGCTAAATTGGATAATTTGTGACCAATAAATAATATGTGACATAAAAAATGTGATATTGCGATTAAATTTGTAATCGTAACTCACAATTTTTTCAATTGTAACCAAATAATTTGATAATTGTGATCATAAAATAAGTTGTGACCTATAAATTTTATTATTTATAATTGAAAAATAACCCGTGACATATTAATCTGATAATTTGTGATTGATAAATATATTGTGGCCTATAAAATTTGTGATTAAGAAATAATGTACGATCAATTAATTTTTATAATTGTAATCGATAAATAAATTGTGACCTATAAAATTTCTGATCTGTGACTATGACGTTAGTTAAGTATATTTTCTACACTTATTCGAGATCTTAAATAATTACATTTTGTAGCTTTTTATGGACAATAGGTAGAACATTGCATATTTAACATACCTGTGAAAAAATCCCGTGAATTAATGCATATTTTTCATATAAATTCAAACTATAAATTTGATCGGATGAGGTTAAACATATATTTAATATATGGGTAATTCCCCTTGTACTGAAAGGGGGTACCAAATGGTGTCCCCCCTTACATGGGGCGCGGGCCTCATGTGTTTTTAAATATGGTGGCTCGTGGTCCCACCTCCTAATGTGAGTGGGGTGTGAAGGATTATGTATAAAATTATGTACATGTAGACTAACCCTTAATATATATTGAAAAAGAATATTGAATAAAATTGGATTTTCAATTTTTCATTAACACTAGAAAAATACTACTTTACGTGGGTCGAGAATTGGAAATAGCATTAATAGAGGGATTCATAAATCCGATGCATTCATCTCATATCCATAAAACACTTTTAATGGTTTTCTTAGTTAGAGTTAGTATAGAAAATCAAAATTAACTCTTCTGGGTTACGACATATCAAATTTGGTAATAAGTAGTACATTGTTATTAAATATTATTCTTCGTGGAACGATAATTCAACTCATTTATTCTATTACTTGTCAACGATTCCGTGCGCTTGCGGGTTGCAATCAAACAATGTTCTATGATTGTATTTAGTACGTAACTGTGATCATAAATTGTATAATATTGTGACTTTAATATATTTAATTAATAATATATTTTTAATAATTTATTTAATTATTAAAATTTAATTATGACCTAATTTTTGAAATTTTAAAATAATTTTGAAATTGTATTTTACAACTACCATAGATTTGTATGGTTCCCTTTAATATTTTTTTTTATTTTTATATTCAGAATGATTTCCTTATGAGGTCCATATTTTAAAATATATTTTTTTTTATATGTATTAACAAATCATTTCTACCAACTTATAATTTGTTTTCACATGTTTATTTGTTCCTCGAAAACAAAATTTGAAAGATCTAGATTTCTTCAAAATAACCTAGCAATTTTTTTCTCCGACCATTATGTTTTAATATTCGATAAGGAAAATTTGTGTTCGCGTCACAAAGCAAAATCTTCATTTGTCAATTTATCAAATGAAAAGATCTCAATTCTCAAACTAAATTTTCAAATATGTACACCTATTTCAATATGCCACCTCCTTACGTAAAAAAATCGTCGATAATCCAAATAGCAAGAGAATCTTTAAACATCATTGATTTAGGTCTATCATGTAAAATAATTCACGTTCAACGTGACACTAAAATCATTGAATTATTTTTACTTTTTAAGGTACTTTTCCTTCGACCCGAAGTTTCTGGTGATATAAAACTTCTAGATGACAAGGAAAAAATGTTCCAAGTCAAATAGCCCATCTACACACTCCAACGTTGAATAATATTTGAAATGTCGTTCGAATATTTCAACTACGAATTCCAGGAACCTTTCCCGCATACCGTCCCCACCACCACCTCCGCCGCCGCCTTCCTCCCTTATAGCTTTTTGTAAATTCATATCTCAGCTCCAAGCTTACAAACTTGTACAAATCCATTAATCTTTCTCTGAAATTAAATGTCAGTTTCTTGCGGAGTAGAGTGGGCAGTGATATTAGGCTGCCTGCGTTGGGGGTGGAAGCGTTGCACCTACGTCGGCTCTGACGACAGTGCCAACTGGCCTATCGCCACGCGTGAGGAATTCGAGCCTATCCCACGAATTTGTCGCATTATTCTATCGGTCTATGAACCGGACCTCCATCACCCTTTATACTCCCCGCTCGGTGGCTACCGGCTCAACCTGGACTGGGCCATCAAGCGCGTTGACTACGAGCAAACACTAGGCCACGCGCCGCCTTACTTAATCTACACCGATCATGAAAACAAAGAAATTGTACTAGCCATTAGGGGATTGAATTTAGTTCAAGATAGTGATTACAAATTGTTGCTGGATAATCGATTGGGGATGCAGATGTTTGATGGGGGATATGTTCATCATGGATTGTTGAAATCTTCTATATGGATTTTGAATAACGAGTCGGAATTTTTGAGGAGAATTTGGGAAGAGAATGGGAGAGAATATAAGATGGTTTTTGCAGGACATTCTTTGGGTGCAGGGGTTGCATCATTGCTGAGTTTGATTGTGGTGAACCATACAGATATGTTCGGGGGGATTTCTCGGAATTTGGTGAGGTGCTACGCAGTGGCGCCTGCACGGTGTATGTCACTCAACTTGGCTGTTAAGTATGCTGATGTTATATACTCTGTCGTGCTGCAGGTGAGGTTTCCGGTTTTTCTTCCTCTAATGTGGTTGTCTGATAGTGCGTCGAAGGTGTCAAAATGTGCCAATCGCACATCATCTTAAACTTGATTTTGTCTTGTCCAGGATGATTTCTTGCCGAGAACACCCACCCCATTGGAAGATATATTTGAATCCATCTTTTGGTTAGTTGTCATTCCTCTTTGCTAGACGAAACTACTTTGTTTTATATCAATGAGTGAATCTTTATCATCGTTGTTTAAACCAGGCGTTAATGCTTTGGACAGTTTGCCTTGCCTATTATTTCTTGCCTGCTTGAGGGATACCTTCATATCGGAAGATAGAATGATCAAAGATCCAAGAAGACTGTATGCACCAGGTCGAATCTATCACATTGTGGAAAGAAAATGTTGCAGGTAAAATCGAGTTCAATTTCAATGTTTCCTTCAGAATCTATCATGTTTTTTTCTGTTTGATCATCAGTTTTTATCTACTATAGTGTTGGCATGGTGCATGGTAATATTGAAATTCTCTGTTTGGTACTCAGATGTGGGAGGTATCCTCCAGAGGTCAGAACCGGTATCCCTGTAGATGGAAGATTTGAACACGTAGTCTTATCGTGTAACGCTACGTCAGATCATGCAATTATTTGGATAGAACGAGAGGCAGAAATGGCCTTAGAAGTAAGTAGAAGCCATATTATACCTTCAAATTCTATCAAGAGAATACCTTTGAATGTATGTAATTATTTTCATGTAGAGACTAAAAGAGCAGCGTATGGAGACCGTAACGAACCCACCAAAGGTCCAGAAACTTACAAGGATGCAAACACTCGAAAGAGAACACAGAGATGCATTGGACAGAGCCATCAGTTTGAACATACCTCATGCTTCAACCACCTTTGAAGAAGAATCATCATCATCCTCGGAATCTTCAACTTCGGAACATTCTCAGGATGACCCAAAAAATTCCTCAGTGGCTAAAAGAATGCATTGTAAAAATGCTCAAATTTGTTGGAATGAATTAGTTGAGAAGCTTTTCAAAAGGAATGAGTCAAGAAAATTGCTATTGCAAACAGATGCACCTGTTACTGAGTAGACCATCTTTCTGGTCTTTCTTTCCAAGGATTTGGTTTAAAGAATTATCATCTTCCTTCTTCTTGGTTCTCTCTTTGTTTGTTTATGTACATAAAAGATTAGTGCATCTTTAGTTGTGCATAGAGTTGCTAGGCTAGGTATGATATATTGTTTGTTCAACTGTAAGACGGGATAATGTAATAAGAGATTACTTTTTCATCGTAACATATAACTCGTTCATCATTTGCAAGTTAGCGTTGCATGGAGAGAGTATTCGGAAAGGGGAGGCTGCCTCCTTTCATAATGAAAGGAGGAGTCGTAAAGCAATCGTTGGGATGGAAAGAGAGATGACTAAATTACATGGAAAAGTTCAAGATCAGAGGACTTCCTACAGAATTTTCTAGGTCGGGGCATTCACTGTCCAAAATCCAAAATCGAAATAAAATTCACTTTTCATGTCTTTCCAGATTAGATCCTAAGATCCCTTGGATTTTGCTAGAAATTCTGTCTTGCGTTCTCTTGTGCAAAGATCTATCAATGCATGATTTAACTGTCAAAATTCCAAGAGTTTTGACACAACTGGTCCCCTGCAACTGTACGACTCAAAGCAACAACTAGAAAGTAGAACGTGTTCTCCAAGATCCTGCATTCACCAAGCGTTAGTAGGTAGGTGTGCGTGCATTACGCACATATAATATAAACTGAACGTACAAAATAATAAAAGTGCATTTGGGGATCTGCAGAGGAATAGGAAAAATAGAAACACCCAGGAAACACAGCATCTAACTTCAGTTTTCTTCGTTTACATCACAAGAAAGTAGAAAGTAGAGCAACACAAAAGCACGTCACTCAAAGCGTCCAATAAACATACACCACTACAAGATTGCCATCTCAAACTTTGTACAGATATAGTTCCAACTGCTTCAACTAGAGATGTCGATTCATGTTTGCATTGATTCAGCGTGATAGTTCTCAAGCTCCTTATCAAGTTCACCGGACGATTTTTCAACAGTTTTCTTTCTCCAGTGAGCACTGCCTCTGCCACGTCTCCGTCCCCATCCCCCTCCTCGTCCACCTCCACGTCCATTCCTAAAACCACCACGGCTATTTTGGCTGCACAAAAAGAGAGAGCAACGCATATTAACAATACTTAATCAACAGTATAGGTTCGGCAGACAATAAATGGGTAAAAAAGCACTATTAGTCATTGAAAGGAGTTTCATGTCGGTCAACGGACTATATTTTGTTCCAAACTCCGAAGTGATCACAGGAGTTCGCTTCTTGAGTCATTTTGGTCACTCAGCTAAAAACCATGTCAGATGCCAAGTTGGATAGTCTATTAGAAAAACCAACATATTTACCTGAATAACCAAACTAAAACAAAACGTCTACTTGAATGACTACTTTAAAACAAAATGAAGTTTCTTCGCTGTACGTTGAGTAGGGTTTTTAACTCAGCCATCAGTTGCAAACACGCGACCGTTCTGAAGGAAGAAATTACCAGCCAGCCCCATGAATAAAACCCCTCAACCCAAAAACGAAACCTTCATGCTATTAGAACCCAAAGTTCCAACTTTTGAGACAGCTACTGCAAACCTTGCAACCAGAGCATGCTGGTTAAGGCATCTATAGTTCCATACAACTTGGACTCTTTAAGTCAGTATTATTCAGTTTCATGGGTAGAGCAACAAGCGAAAGATCTACAGAATTTCGTACTTATCCCCAAGCTATCATTCAAATTGCAAGTTGGCTCCCAACCTATAAAAAGGAGTAAGTCCCCAATCTTCCAATAGAAAGTGCACCAGTCTCGAGATAGAAATTTTCCAAATATCTATTAGAACACACTGACATGACAACTTTATGAACATGGACACAGTTTAGAGTATTGACTTCATGATTTTGCCCATCATAACATTGATCAAGGAGGGACCAAATGGTAATTAACAGAGTTTTGGTTGTTGGGGATCATTGCCAAACTACATTGAAAGATGGGGACCAACTTACTCCTTTAGGTTAGGGACCATGTCCCTTCCGTGAAAGTAATCTTTCAGACTCGATCATGTTTCAAGGGAGACCAAGCTTCTGATTAATGATTATATTATGGTAGTTTTGTCCCTCTCCATAAAGCAGCATTGCTGAAGAGAGGACGACCTCATATAGAATTTACACTAGTAAATTTGCGTATCTCAAAAGCATTAGCATTTCAACATATATTAAAAAGACTAATCATGTTCCATGCTTAAGAAGTGACCAAATGTAATTCTATGACAGTTCAGAAACCACCTCAAAAGTGTAGATGTTCATGGACAGCTTACCCAGGATTACGATTAGCAGAACTAAAGCCACCTCTGGAACGACTTGGTCCAGGCCTGCAAATTTGCTAGCTCCCCGTTAATTGAGCAAATATAAGACAGCTTATGATGGAACTGGTGTTACTATTCAAATCAAAATATAATCGAAAGATCTTCTAAATAATACTAGGATCAATTCCATCTAGAAATAACAAAATGCAACTGCACATGGACCACTATAATTATTGTGCACAACACTCCTTAACTAAGCAAGACAGCATATTCCAGAACAATCAGCTGTTGCTACAAGAATGTTAACAAACACAAATAAAATTTAAACTATAACCACAGAAATTCCTATCTCAAACAGATTGTTGTACAAAATAAAAATCTCAAATCAACTACCCAGCAAAAACGTGTCAAAAAACAGAAGCATTACATAAATTCCTATCTCAGAAAGATTATTATACAAACAAAATCTCAAATCAACTGATCAGCTAAACAATGCCGGAAGCATTATGACACCACAGCAACAAAAACTGTCAGTGTGTGGACAGGCATTTCACCCTCACAATCTGATTTCAGTTAACGGACATGGTGTAACACAAAAGAATACAATCAAGTAAAAATGGAGTAACAAAATGACTATATAAATACACGTACTACCAATACAGAATAATTACAGACATCTGATACAGTATGCAATTTTTTAGTACTTAAAAAATTACAATTGCTTGTCATTTCATAACCCACAGAACTAATCAGGAATACAATTTGTATTCAAAAATAATTTGGGTGCCTTTTGTTAGGATTTCATTGCACAATTTATTATCATTATATGGGGTTTAAAGAGAGAAGCAGTTCTTTCAGGGTGCATCCATCGGTCAATCAAAGGGAGCAACTCAGATGACTAAGAAAAACTCATCCACTCAAGTTCTGTGACATTATAATGCTGGTTTCCTCAGGCGTATAACGCCTCTTGCAAAATACAGAAGTTGGCCAACTAGAGTTGTTGACCCAATTCGAAAAGAATGCATGATTGAAAACTGCATGTAAAACCCTCCATCTTTGTTTAGGTTGAGCCCAAAAGATCTCATCAATGCACAGATGGACTGGATAAAAATATCAACTCATCGTACCAAATGCATACTGATTTTAGTAAGTGTGAGACAAATGATAAAAAGTTTTAAAATGTGAGCTAGTGACCTAAAGTACATTAATAATGTGACCTATGTTGACAAGTCTAGTTTAGATATTCAAGACTTGCAGTAAACAGCGCATCAAGAGAAAAAATGAGCAAAAAGAAGAAACCTAGGAAGTACTAACATAAATTAATTGTAAGGTAATATAGTCACATACATCATAACAACTGTTCTCTTTTTTCCATTCGCTCCTCCAACTACATTCACGCGAGCTGAGACAGGTATCTCCGCATTAGTACCAATTATTTCGATCTTCATAGGCTTCCCATCCAGTTGGACATTATTGTATCTCTTAAGAGCTTGGAATGCGTCACTTCTCCTAGCAAAAACCACTTCAGCCAAACCCTGCTTAACACTAGATTTATTAACTCCGGCAGAAATCTATTAAGTACAATAATAATCTAATACAAGCAACAAGGAGCATAAAATGTTGAACAATAGATTTGTTATGGAACAATGTAACAAACTCATTAAGAATATTGTCAAGCAAGATAAAATTCAAAATTAGATGCAGGAGACAAGATACACAAGATTAAGACAGCAGGTGATGTAAATTCTGAATTGGGAAAAAAAAGCTAATAGGCAATGCAGCACGTTAAAAACCTGAAACACCCTCATCAAAGTCATTGCAATTGCACAACTGAGGGAAATGTTTTCTTATGAAACAAATACAGTGCCAGTCAAGAGGCTCTAAAAGATAACACAGTTACAAGCATTAACAAGATCCATAACCATGAATTCAAAATTCAAGGGAGACCTGCTTGAGAAATGGCCCTCTAAATTAGTCATAACATCCATGGTTTAATCAAATTGACAAAAGCAGTTCCAGTACAATACAATGTAACAAATAACTTTTGTCAAATTTCAGAGAAAGAGTGTGTTTGGGACACATTCTTTTGAAAGAATGTATTATTGAATAGTAGATTGATGGAGAATGTGTGGTTAAAAATGAAGGAAAAATTATTGATGTGATGAAAAATATTATTTTATTGAAGAATGTGTGGTTGAAAATGAGTAGAAGAATGAGAATGGAAAAAATAATGTGTACCAAATAGGGCCTAAGATAGCATTTAGCACTGACCATTTTTCACAGTCTCACCCACTTTATACATCAACTCCTAAACAAGCATACCTTGATATCTAATCGTTCATTGGAATGAGTATATCCCAGTTCAACAAAGAATAGTGCCATGCAAGGTGAACAAGCATACCTTGATATCTAATCATTTTTCAGTATCACCCACTTTATACATCAACTCCTGAACAAGCATACCTTGATATCTAATAGTTCATTGGAATGAGTATATCCCAGTTCGACAAAGAATAGTGCCATGCAAGGTGAACAAGCATACCTTGATATCTAATCGTGCCATGGAAGGTGAACTTTGGCTATTTAAGCAAGCATATATATAAAATAGAATCACTCCAAAAAGTCGAGAGAGCATGTACAAATTCAAAGCATAAAAGGAACTAAATTACAATGAAAAATAATACATTAAGCCTGATACTTACACTTGGACGTCCATTCTTGTCATAGTGAATTGCATATCTTATCAACTCTCCAAGCTCTGAAAATAATTCCTGTGACGCAAGTCCATTTTCAACAAATCTTCAAAAGAAACCCATTGGAAGGATGAATGAAATGTCAAGAAGCATGGTTCAGCTAGTACCCTTATATCGTCATTTGTTACTCCAACGTCCAAGTTGGAGACATATAACTTCGTACCATTTGCTAATCCTGACAACCCAGCAGCTCTAAGGCTATCTTCTAACAGACCATTCTGCCATGGCAAATTCTTGGTTCTGCGGAAGGACTGGTGCATGCAAACCAGAAATATACCGTGATTGGGAAAGTAAATGTCAGCATATGACCAAGAAAATAATATATTACCATTCCTCAAGATAAATCAGATATCAGCAAAATTCCACGAAGAAGTCACATTGAGATGCTCAAACAAGATAATCTAATTCCATGGAAAATTTTGAGGTATGTAAAGTTAGAGTAATGGGTAGCTAGCTGATTCAACTGTCTGCATGTCAGCAAATGCTACGAAAAAGGCGAGAGCTCCAGTTCTAAATTTCAGCGAAAGAAAGCACCTTTACAAAAAGGTCATAAACTGATACTGAAATCTAGGCCCCAGAGGAAGTTCATCATTTTGCAACAGTATCCATTATAAAAAATTCCGCAAGCAGCACTAGCACGTGTATCCATCATGAACTCCCCCTCTTAACAATCAATAATGGCAGCTAAATGATGTTTAAAGATGGCTTAGAAAATTCAAGCCTTCAGCAGTTAGCAGATGTTAAAATGGTGAAAGCTCTCAAGTTTTCGACTAATGAGGATCCTCAACATAAGGTGCAATGTTGAATAAGTGTCTTAATGGGCCACCGATGTTCTTCTACTTTGTCAAAAGAATCCATAGTAAAGCCCTTCAACAAAAACCCACACAGGATAAAAGCACATGTATCCATCATGAACTTCCCATCTAAACAATCAATAATGGCAGCTAAATAATGTTTATAGATGGCTTAGAAAATTCAAGCCTTAAGTGGTTAGCAGATGTTAAAATGGTGAAAGCTCTTAAGTTTTCAACTAAAGCAGCCCTTAACAGAAGATGCAAATTGTCTTAATGGGCCACCAACGATCTTCTACTTTTGTCATAAGAATCCACAGCAAAGCCCTGAACAAAAAACCACATGAACGGAACTGCGAAGAGCACAGGATAAAAGCACTAAGATTAAACATCTTTTTCCAGGCTGCAGAAATATAAGCTTCTCCTCGGACCAAGTAGTATCACAGAATCTCTCATATTTGAATTTCTAAAGTAAAATTACAGATCCTTCATTTGAGTCACTAGAGATAGCAGGCTGTCTATGAAAAGCATAAGATTTCAATGTTTTGAGCTTGCCTTGGCAATAGTGTAAGCTGATGATCGAGCATTTATACCAAGTGGACCTCTGCCAGGAGCTTCAGTTGTCCTTCCACCCCTAAAAGACCCTCCTGGGCCTCTACCACGTCGAGGCCTGCCTCTTCCTCTGCCTCTATCACTATTGTGCCTGCTCTTTATCACATCATCAAGAGACATATCTAGAGAAGCCATTAATTAAGAAAACCAGAAAAACCTCTGCTAAACAAAGCAAATCTGCAAGAAAAAATGATCAATTGCATGTCTCATGAGCACCAGTGTCAAACAGGCGGAGAAGCTTATATAACAAAAGGAATAATTTTTTAGAGCAAACTAAAAGATCAAGATCAAAATGTTGCAAAACAATTGACCATTATTTAGGGATAATAGAAATAAATTCAAAATCAGCTAAATAATCACAAAATGACTAATTATTGTTGAAGAAAACTAATACTTTTTATTATCTGCAGAAACAAATCAAATTTTAAGAGAATATGATGTGATGAATGAGTTTCAGATAGATCCTAACTTAGCAAAGCCTAAATAAAATACTGCTGGGATAAATTAATATGATGTAGATCCAAACTTGGCAATGCCTTGATAATGGAAAACAATTAATTTTATTGGCTTCATTATATTAAAAAAGTTATGGGTGTCCGTAAAGATCCAATCTGCACAGACATATATGACCAAATTGTAGGGCTAGAAAATTGTCAGCCCCAGCTTAACCAGATCAATCAACATCAAGATAAAATAATTCAGACTCGCAGGTACAGAAAAAATATATTTACTTTTCAGAAAATAGAGATGACAAAACAGATATATGAAAATTTCTAGCCAAACACGCACATAAGATGCTATTCAAAAGCAAACATGAAACTAATAGATCCGACATTCCACAAAATTGCGCCAAAATGTATTAAAACAAAACAGCATAGATCGAAAAAAAAATCAATTCACAGGATTTTCAAAGAAAAGTTCGGTGAATTTATTTTTTTTAAAAGAAATTTATAATCGAAATCCAAATTAACAATTCTAACAAACACGTGGATATTATACAGAACAAAATTAACAAATCAACAAAAAAAACAAAATATGCACGGGTAAATCAGCTACCTGGATCAAATCTGAAATTTTCCACGACAAAGTTTTCTACAGAATAAAGATGAAAAAGGAGAGGAGGGCGAGGATGAGATCTGTAAGAGATGAGAAATTTGATTGCACTAAGGGAGGCTTCGGAAGACCTAGGGTTAGAAGAGAGAGGTTACCGAGAGCATTGACTCTTGACTTCTTGAGAGAGGAGAGCTATTAGCGCCTTTTATTCACGAGAGATGTTACATAAGGGTGCAGATCAAGGTTTACACCCCTCTTACATAAATTTGGGCGTACGATCATTTTCCTTTATTCATTTGGTTTGTGGTGTCTTCATGTGTGTGTAAAGGAGAGGCTCCAATTGGTTATTGGACTCTTTAATTTTGTGATTGGGTCACCAACACCGACCAGCTCGCAAACAAGAGGTTGGGCAACCCCGTCCATTTAAATTTTTTTGCTATATACAGTATAGTATAACAATTTTTTCAATGACACCGTCCCTACACGGTAATCTCCATCTAGGCTTGTACTTTTGAATTTCCTATTTGATCGAATCATGTTTTACATATGTACTTCCACCCTATATCATTTTGAATTGAGTATCACTATAATTGCTCGAAATTATAATTGTAGTGAAAAGAGAAATGGTAAATGGCTGAAAAGGAAGAGATGAAGCCGAAGAAGAGCCAAAGCTTACGGTACATATATCTTAGAAGCATAAATGTTCATTATTCCACCCTTACAAGTCATTCTTGTACACTAACAAACTAGGACGGATGCACGTTGGAAAAGGGGTCAACGCGGTCAAAAACATTTGAGAGAAATCAGTAGCTTACTTTGTAGAGTGAAAACAAAAAATATTACGAATAAAAAACTACAATCATAATATCATATCAATTCTAAGGTTTTGTAAAGCATACCAAACGTGTTTTCATTGTATACCGCAAACTACTCTTCCCTTATTTTTTCCATGCTGCTTAACAAGCTTATAAATTGCAGGCAGTCAGAGAATCATATAGCAAAAAGTTAATCGAGTACAATGTTGAAAAGTTCTTCAAGTAAAACTATTAAATAGTTTAATGGCTCAAATATGGATTTGGAAGGAATTCACCAACAGCAAATAATGAGAATTGCATGGTTTGAATTGCGACGAAAAAAATTGAAGGTGTTCAAGTTCATTTTCTTAGTTTTCACTTTTGACTTTATGCAAACTCACTGAATAATTGTTGTTACGGGCCTATGTCAGACCCGCCACCTCACCCGTCGCGTGTTAGTAGAGGTGGTCCACTCCATACCACGTGTCGACCGGGGTGATTGTATATGGGACGAGCTGATTGTATATGGTGAAGTGATTACGTGAGGAATGAACTGAACACATGTCAGCGAAGGAACCTGGCTCATCCACAATTACACCGTGGATGCAAAGGCCCACACTCCGCTTCTACAACGCTGCAACACCTCTCCTGCCTAGCCTCGCATAGCCCCGCCCATCAAAGATCTCTTGTACAAAAATCTTTCCAAAGTCAAATCTCTGACTGATGGGACGTGTGTCAGGACTTAAATGGTCAAGTCAACTGCCTTTGTCAGAGATATTCAATGTTAGCCAACCTATAGAGGGACGGATTGACACCTAGGATGGGATGAGCCTTGAGGATTTGGTAACACGTATCTCCTCACCCAACGACTCTCACCTTCCCTTCCCTTCCCTTCCTTAGTATAAATATCCCCTCCTTGTGCTAGAAGAAGGATTTGAATCAAGATTTTCTCCTACTACATTGCAAACTTGAGTATTATCTTCTTCCTTAAAAATTGGCGCTTTTATCAATATACACTTTATCAACCACTTCCCCGTGAGCGTTCTACTGTCGGAGAACCTTTTCCAGTTGAATTATAAACTGACTTAACCGTTGGAATGCTCGCGGCCGCTCCTCATCCCTTTAGGAAAGGCCACGGGTGACTAACGGCGTGCTACGTGTGCAAGGAAAAGCTGACTCGAAGACTTATTCTGTTAGCCATGTGTCGGAACCATTTTTCAAGGTCAACAATTGTCATACCTACTGTCTAAGTAAACATGAAAGCAATCTCAAATCGAGAGAGGACAAATACCTTTTTTAGGAAAACGTACGTTTTAAGCATTCATTTCAGATATTTAGTTCGAGTTTTTTCGATTCTTGTTTCGGTATTAATTCTCCAATTTGATAGTCGAGTTTCCATCTCCAACTCTCTCAAAATCTTACAACATACAAGTATTCCTAAAATTTTAGCTATGTAATATTGAAGACCAAATTTCAAAGATATTGATTGCTAACATTTCTTGCTCAAAGAGACAGCTAACGGACTTGAACAAAAACTATATTTTCCATAGATTACTATCTTCGAAGGTACATAATACACAATATCATCCTTCAGAATTCAGAAATGAATAACAAAATAGAGTCAGGAAAACAAGTATAGTTATGAAGACAAAGTTTGCGCCACTAAAAATTACGTACGAATCTGCTACAAAAGCATTTTGGGTACATGACTACCCTAAAATGGCTATTCTTTACTCTTCGTAAATCCACAAGTCGTAGAGTAGACATTGGAGATGATAGCTCACTCTGTTTCATTCAAAATTGGAATAATAAGCGGCTTCATCTGTGTTAGATATACTATTGCCCACCTATTCAAGGGAAAGGAGAAACAAGGTGAACTTAGAAAAGAATCAAGGAAAAGACAAGGAAAATAAGCCAAACACATTTTTTTGGGTACCAGAACTGAAAAGATTTTATAAATAAAGCAACTCTTGTCACAAAGATACGCTAATGAAATTGAACAAGTCCATATTCTCCATACCAATTTCTATTCCTTCTCGAGTATTTACATTTTTCAAACACTCCCAAACTCAAGGATTGTGCTTGCTACATGATTTAATGTATCAATTAATATGCCCCAAAAAGTTAAAAAATCCAGAATACAGTACGAATTTTCAAAGGTGAAAGTTACAACAAAATAACAACATATAAGTTAGAGAAACTTCTTTGTTCACTCCAGAATAAAGGATTCAGTTCATAACGGTGTTTCCAACAGTAACCAGATCAAATATTTATGAAAAGCATAACGGTGTTTCCAACAGTAACCAGATCAAATATTTTTGAAAAGCATAAACATAAAGTTCAGTAAGATTAATTGTATATAAAATATTGATTGAAAAGGCCATCAAGTAAATATATATGTGAAACCAAAGAATAATATTTCAACATTCAATCAGCAAATTCAATTGCAATCCATAACATGTGCCTTGAGGTGACAAATTGGGGGCTATATTCAATATGGCTACTATAGGATTACATTTTCCACAATGACTTCCTTTTACAAAACAAGGAAATATTGCTTTGAGGAAGGTGACCCCTAGGCCCCAACTCCCCACGCCTCTCATGTTCTCCCAAATTTTAAGGAGGAGGAGGAGTGACTCGTTGAATGAGTCCCGCTACTAAAGTTAATGGCACAAATTCTTAAGGGGTATGATTACGACAATGTGATTGTCATTATTGATTGGCTTAAAATATTCATCACATGATACAAAATTATTGAACTATACTAAGAGCCTGTCTGCAAAACTTTTAATGCGTTTGGTAATTTTTTTATGGGAAGTGCTCACAAGCTGAAGAAAGAAGATACTTTAAGAGGGTGTTTGACTGAGGGGCATGCCTTCAGGCACAAGTCTCGGGTCAATTAGACTTGCTCTCCTCAAACTTTCCCTTTCTTTACTGATTTTCAGTTTGACCCACTTCAGCTTTTTTAGTCTGGTATATTTCATACGGTCATACCCCAGGCATTTTAAGGGAGTTTTGGGCCGTTTTAAACGAACCTCAACACAAAAACCAACCAACAATGTTTGGTATACAATCATTAGGAGATTGTAATTTCTAATGTGAGAGATGGTAAAAATTAGAACCTCCTGATGATTATACAAATGGATTTTTCAAAAACCAAATGATAGAGAGAATTTGAGTAGAAAAGGGAAGTGAAAAGTCCATACATGTCCAGCCCTCTGCTCTTAGAACTGCGGTACATCATCCAGCTTTTTTGTGACAGAGAACGAAATGTGCTCAATAAGTTCACTATTGCATTTTTTATATCGCAAGTATATGATATCGTATCAAACAGTATAGTGGATCCATGAATCCGGATATCGTTTCCACGAAAACTATACTTTAGGATTTAATCTAATTTTTCTAATTCTTATTTGACAAAAGTGAGTAAATAATTATGATCGTTGTGATTATTTTTCCTAACTACTTTAACTTATTGAAAATATAAAATGATTGCAAATAATGGATAATTGAGAATTCAAATATGTGATGAATATTAGGGAATAACAATTTCATCTATTGATCACATTTATTCTTAATTCAAAATTTATAACCTAATGTAGTCCTATTTGATCTACATTATTTTTTTCATTTTCATTCTTATACTCAATTTCAATCACACATTCATTAATAAAATAATATTTTCTATTACATCAATAATTTTTCATTTTTTTTCAACCACATATTTCTCATCACATCATTTCAAAAAAATGCATTATCTCATTTTAATGTACACCAAACAGGCTAGTAGTGTCCAATCGAATTTTTCTATTGTATTCAATTTACCCATCTCAAGTTCTCATTGAACATATTTAACTAATTAAATTCCATATCTTTATGTGAATCGACTTTAGTTAAACGAAATACTAATTGTAAGAATTCATAATTAGTATATGTATCTCTACACGTTATACTAATTTACCGAATTTTATTATATGGTCTAAATCTCAAATTCACCTCTTGATTCGTAAGAGACTCACATAATCATCAAATTATTGTTCAGGTAATTTATTACATTAAACTCATAATTAACACATAAATAAATAAATCACTGAAACTTGAATAAAAAAAATAAAGGATCACAAGTCGACAATATTGTTTTCCCTAATATAAAAATTAGTTATTTATATTGTAAAAATAAAAATATACAAAAGTGGAAAGAAATCACCAAAAATTGACTAAATGTGAAAATTTCTGGTGTTTGCAATCTTCTTTTCTTTTCTTTTCTTTTTTCCTTGTCTTCTTTCTTCCTTTTTCTTTTTTCTTCTGCCCATTTTTCTTCCTTTTTCCTTTTTCTTTTTTCTTTTTCGTCTTTTGCTTTTTTCTTTTTTCTTTTTTCCTCTTTTCTGTCTTTCTTCTTTTTCTTTCATGTGTTCTTTTTCTTCTCTGTTTTCCTCTATGCAATGCCGCAGTTCTCCTTTTTGTTTTCCTTCGCCCCTTTTTGTTTTCCTTCCCCCGCCCCCACCCTCACCCTCACCCTCACCCTTCCTCTACCCTTTATCTTTATATATGTATGTATATTTAATTTAAGCCTCCAATTAAAATTTTCAGTGCAAGTCTATTAGGCCCATTTAACTCGAACACATTTATTGTAATATTTCTCTCCAGGGTTTCATCTTTGAATTTTGTCATTTTCTTCAATTTTGCATTATTTTCTCTAATTCTTCATTAAATATAAAGTTTTACCTACAAAACATAATAAACATAAATTATGTAGAATTTAATCAAAAATACAATAAAATATCATGATTTAGGGTCATGAAAAAGTGTATAAACTACACTTATCATTCACTCTTCCACTTTATTTTATAATTCTTTTGCTACTTCATGTCTATTGGTTTTCTTTCCTCTCATTTATCTCTCAAAATGAGAAAACGTAAAATTCTTTCAAACAACTGATTAGCTGCTTCATTTGTTAAAAGACTTTAGTTGCAGTGCATTCCTTACTTTTTGTTATCGTTTGGGGTGTTTTTTTTCCCTTCAGTTGCACCAACTAGTTAGTAGTTAGCTGTCGGTTTCAAGATGTCGGTCGGGTTATATTTTCATTCTTCTCTTCTAGTTGTTGCTTGCACTTGTTTGATTGTTTCCTCTTGAACAACTTTTTCTCCTTTTACTTGCTCTTTGCTTGATTAATTATCATTCACTTGAAGCCTGAAAGTATATGTTCGAATTATATTGATGCAGAATAAGAAGGGATATTATGTTTATTTAGTTTTCAATTTTAATGTGTATCTTAGGAATCGTTATTAATGTTTGATTTATTACCTTTTGTAGCATTTTCTTTATTAGAATATGCTATTTTGAAAACATATATAAATGGGTCTTATGTAAAGGTTGAACCCCCAACCTTGAGGGCCCCCACCGACCCTGTCCTGGACCATAGTGGAGGAGGTAAATCGCAGGATGTGCCTCCCAGGAGCCAGGGTGGAGAGCTTATGGATAGGCCTGGGCTATTAACCCTATGGTAACTCCCGCTTGCAACAAAGCCAATTCCACCTTGCGGGGAATCGAACTCTGCACACTACCGCGCTGAGCCCTAACCGTCCTCCCCTTTGCCACTGGGAGATATGCCCTGGGGGCTAAATGGGTCTTATGTAAAGTAATTAACAACCTGGAATGAATGAAAATTGACTTCCACAATTTCTCTTCATTCTCTCTTTTCTCCATCATTTCTTCACTCATTTTTCCTGTTCTCATATGATTCTCCTTGTGCAGCCTGCATCAATTTGGTATCGAGCTCAAATTGTTTCCTTGACCAATAAATTTGATCTACACAAAAATCAACGGTATCGGTCTCCACACACACAAACCACCTTCCGTTCAAATCATATTCACTTCATCCACCACAACATACAACCATAAATTTTCACCCTCACCAAACAACCAAATAGATAGGGCAGTAGCAACAGAATAGTTTTTTTTTCCAATTTCATAGTTTATAGTTTTAAAAAATTGTACTATTCGTTGGGTACTACTGTGCAATTAAGTTCAATTTAGTATTTCATCAGTTTCGGGGAAAAAATGTACAACTTATTGCTGCTGATCACCCCTCATATTGTTGCTTTGTATGCTGATTTTGTTGCTGGTCAACCAAAAAACCCTATATTACCTACCTATATCAGCCCAACAGCCCATACATCAAGCAAACCCAAGCTCATTCCAATCCGGCCCACTAGTTAAAAAAATCCCAATACCGTGCCCAATACAAACAACCTAACAACCCAATATACTAAACCCAATTAATATTGGCCCACATATTCCAACCTAATCACAGGTGCCCTATTACCCGATGGAAAAAATTTATGGATCAGGTTTTAAGTTTCACCAATGCAAAAATCAGGTTTCAAGTTTAAAAGTTGCAAAAATCAGGTTTTTAATTTTTATTTTTTTTAAAAAAAATAAGGTCACAATTATATGCATTTTGGTCACAGATATCTTATTAATTATTTAAAAATTAATTTTTGACCACAACTTATCCAATTAATTGGTCACAGATTATTTCGAGGTTACAATTTATAGGTCACAATTGACTTTATTGGCACTGATCAAAAAATTTATAGGTCACAATTTTTTAATTGATCACAAATTTATTTTTAGTCACAGATTATCGAATTTTGAGGTCACTGTTTAATAGTTAGCTACAGATTACCATATAGTTGGTCACATACACCAAAATATTCGTCTCCCAATCCCAATCCATAGCCAATACTTGGTCACAAATCGACCAAATAGTTGGTCATAGACACTCTTCGTCGTATCCATGCCGTCGTCGCCGCCACAACCATCCACCAATAACAACACAAACAACAACCACCACAGATCAGCCCAAACCATCAACAACAGCTAGCCACACAAATATGTCGCCTCTCCGATTCCCTCAACTCCGATCTTCCACACACCCACAGCAGCCAGACACACATATCAGCCACCAACAACAGCCACTCAAACAGATCTGCCCAACACCCATAGCTCCACCGCCTCTCCGATTTCCTCAACTTCGATCCGCACACAGTCGAATTAGCCATTTGACTCAGAGAAGCGTCATCAAATTCTTGAACATTGAATTTTTCGCATAATACCTTGAAGGCAGCCCACAATTGACCATGTTTAGAGTGAAATTGGCTCGGACGCAGGGCTGGGCTAGGTGTACCAGGATGGGAGGGGGGCTAGCCCAGGTTGTCCGCCACCATGGTTGACCTGGGTTGCACCGGAATATGCTGATTGCACCTGCTGCGCTTGCAAGTTCGCATGAACCAAATTGAGGGTGATTGGAGCCAAATTGGATGAGACCATGGTTGGGCTAGGTGTGCTAGGTGATGGTGCACCCAGTCCAGGTGGTCTGCCACCATGTGTCGCTTTACCGAAACCAGAATCGGCCTTTTGTTGGTGCACTGTCGTGACAACATTGTTTTTGCTTTGAAATTGGTGGTTTTGGGTTGCTTTTTGGTGGGAATTGTTTATATAGGTAGCTTCGACTTGATGAGGGGAGTCGACCGGTGGTGGATTCCGGTCGGTGGGGGTGGCCGAACGTGTGAGTTGTGGTGGTTTGACCGAATTTCAGGTAGCCTACTTTGAAGCTGATTTTTGGATTAGTTTAGGGTTTGGATAGATTTATGGTTTGATATGTAAAATAAAATACCTAATTTTTGAATAAATATTTAGACCTGGTTTTTAAAAATCAATCTTTAAATACATGGTTTTATGTAATTACCATTTACCCCATGCCCGCTTCCAGAAGCCCTACTCATACGATTTCTCCACACACCACTAAGCCTAAACAACTAGCCCAAACACAGTTGTGGCCCAAATTATTACCTACAAAACCATACAACCCAGGCCCAATACAAACACATTAGACCAATATGCTTCAAATAACGAGGCCCGAAATCCTTCATCTCCTTCATATCCAAACGTTAGTACTACACATTTCACCGTGTCGATCACTCTTTCGCCGGAAAACACCACCTCCAAACACTCACACTGTCCAATCCATTTATGCAACAGCAATCGCCGACCACTAACTCCATCTATGCCCAATCTACTAACCAATTTCTCTTCGCCTATCTTCAGCCAGCAACCACAACTCTTACCCGCCACCACCATCATCGTCCATTACCGTCCAAATCTCACCAGCAAGCTGCTTGCAATCGTCAACCCACCGTCATCTTCTTTACTCCAGCATTCGACCGTCGCCAACTCCTCCATCTATATTCTCGCAGACTACAACACCACCAACCAAGTTGCCTACCACTGCTTTACCTTCCAATAACAAAATCACACCACTGCAATCATACACACAAACTATCGTCCACAAAATTTGGTTCCTTCTCCCACCCGTCTACTTTATACACTCGCTACCTACTACTACTGGTTCTATCTCTGTAGGAGTTGCAGATATTTGTTCACATCCATCTTTACCATCTTACTTGCTCCAGTTCTCGTCATCGCCACTAGCAACAACATCGATATAGGACACACAACAAGATAGAGTCATTCAATCATCTTTTTTTTTCTTTCGATTTTGATGCTACAGTTTAGAAAGGCCTGACATGTGTTATTGAAAAAAGGGACAACATTAGGGAAGCAATTTTAGTCACATATTTGAAACTGGAAATTTAGAGTGCACAACTAGTAGCTTGATTGGAGCCTATTGAGGAAACGTGATTTGTTCTTGTAGTTTCAATCAACTGTTCGAACTCATTTTTAGTCGCTCTTTCAGGATAGTCGTGCCAACTCGAAGATTATGACTAAGACATTGTTGAACTCTTTTGAGTTTCATGAGGCATAAATTTCTTTATGTTGGAAATTGTTACTTTTATTTAGGTGTTTTGACTTGTCAAGTTTAAAGTTCAAAAAAAATTGACATCATGTACAATTCTTATGACAACTCCTAAACCTACGTCGAATCTATAAATAGTGTGCATTCCCCATCCCCGTACCAATACAATTATCCTATGTCTAATGATTATGTTCACAACATTCAGTATTCTTCTAGGCACATTCCACTACAACCATGGGATTTTGATGGTTGGACTAGTCCAGAATCATTTCTGGATTGACTCAATAATCTTGAAATATTCTTCAACCATCACAATTTAAGTGATTCACGTCCAATTTTGCTATGCTAATAGGTCACTTGTCAGTTATGCTAGAATTTATTCGAAATCCTTCGTCTAGGTCAACACTCAATCACTAGGTGGGATGAAATGAAACAAATTGTGAGTAATAAATATGTTGTGTGTTATCGAACTCAATTAGTAAATCAATTCTTTTTGTATTGTAGACAAGATATGCATGAATATAGAGTCCATTTCGAAAAATCATTGCACACTTGTTATATTTATAAAACTCCTCACATCACAGCGTCTAGATTTATCGATGGTTTAAATCCTGAAATTTTTCCACACAACATTCCCAAGCTCCCATCCTTAGACGAAGTATACCGTTTGGCCAACCATTGGTACATATCTTTTTGACTTCATCATTTATGTAAAATATCAGACACACCAGTCCATTTACTTCCCAAGTCCAATGGTGTTAGTCCTCTTCCCGAAGAAGACATTGCGGTTTTTATTCTTGAACCAATTTACTCTTCTGATAGTGAGGATGAGAGTTGAAACCCTTGTCTCGTATCCCTTCTTACGTTGACTTTTGACATAACTAACCATAACAAAGTTGATGATTTACCTATAGTATTTTCACCTCTTTGAAATGTTTTGCCTACTCCTGAATATGTTTTTAAAGTTGATTTTACCTCAAATGATCGATATTTCTCGAGTTGCAATGATTTTTTCTACGACAATTCCTCGCATGCACACTTTTCAAATCGATATTCGATTGTTGCATACTAATTATCGACATACCATGTGTACTCCGAATTTTATAGCCAATGTTCCTATTTTCCATGACACGATCAAAAAAAAAAATTATTTCCAATCATGAAATTTATGAACTTATTTTTGATGTGGAATATAGGTTGGGAGACCTTAATGATATTTCATATGCTTTCACGCATGTGTCCTTATTCAATTCCCTAAACCCATGAAGAAAATGCTTTTTGATGATGCACATGAAGAAAATAGTTTTGATTGGCCATCTCACTTCAATAAAAGTTATATTTTCAATGTAAAAGAATTATTTCCTTACCAGAGTTCATTCGAGCTTTCGGTGTTGCAATCATTTTTTTTATACAGGCCAGTCTACAGCGCTAGTCCCTTGTGCTCATCATTGTGCACAACCAATTGAAGTTTTTGAAGATGATGATATGTGCACGTATGCATGGATTGCATGGATGAGAGGAAGACCCAGTCCACACCAATAACAGGAAACCGTGTAGTGGGTGCTTAAAAATAGCTCATGTGATTTATTTATTATTTCTTGTTAGTTGAATTGTTATTCCTTGATTCTAGATTAGTATGTTGATTTACTTGATTATCAAATTGTAATTGATCTATAAATAACCATTAGCAGTTAATCAATAAAGGCAACAATTACAGCAACTATCATTTCTCCTCATCTCATCTCATCTCTTCCTTTCTCTAATCTTTTTCCCGCATAGAAATTCACTTATCATTGGTATCAGAGACATGTTAACTATGGCTACTCGAAATCAGTCCAATGCTGATTTCCAATTCACTTGCCTCCTTTCACATCGAGGGACTTGCTCTCCAATGGCATCGATGGTACTCCAAGTTTAAGGACCAGTGACCTGGACAGATTTTTCCAGGGCATTGTTACTAGGGCTGTAAGCAAAAATCGCCTAATCGAAAAACCAAACCGAAACTGTATTTTAGAAACCGTCGGTTTGGTGCCACATGGACCCGTCAATGAAATGATTTTAAACCAAACCAAACCGGTCAAAACGGATTGAATTAGGTTTGAGAATTTTAATTGTGGTTTAAAATCAAACCGGATCGACAAAAAATATAAAAATTAAAAATTAAAATTTCTGAAAAATTCAAATATGTAAAATTCAATATTTTGTCATGTGTGGGTATTTTTGTCAATTTCTAATTTTCTATTACATATATATTATTATTACCCAATAATCCTAATTTATATCTAATAATCCCAAAACTAATCTAATATATCAAAATCCATTTTCCTCTTTAGAATTCAGATGAACTTCAGTCGACACAGCCTTGAGCCACCAACACCACACCAAATCGGAGACAAAGAGATCCTGGGTTTTCAGTAATAATATTTGCTACGAATAAAGTTTCAGATCAATAATTTTTTTGAACAAACTGAAGTAAGATATCTGAAATTATATGGGTTTCGCATTTCTCTCGACTATTGGATGATTGTGAAATAAATTTATTCACTTTGATGGAAAGAGTTTATATAATATGTGCATGATTATGTTCTATTTGTGTGGACATACTCTAATTTTGTGACTGAATTAGGTATGATAAAATATGTCAATAGAAGCTCAAAAGTGTTCATGTGCAATTTAATATGTGGATGAGCTATTTAATAAGCTAAAAGAAACCAACAATGACTCTAGTAGCAACTATATTTGCATCAATTTAATTGTTGTGTTTTATTGTATGCTTAGATATTTTGTTGAACCGTTTCTTTAAGTGTTTTGAATTAATAAGGATGATATCTATTTAGTTAGCATATTAAGATTTGATCCAGTAGACGGATAAAAAAATATACGATGAAACCGGCGGTTTAGAACCGGACCAAACCGTTAAATTTAGGTTTGAGTTTTTTTCAAACCGTTCTAAATGGTTTGGTTTAAGTTTGAGTTTTTCTCAAATCGGTTTAAACGGTTTGATTTGAAATCTGTCAAAAATAGGTAAAATCGGACCGTTACATCCCTAATTATTACTACGCTTCAAACCAACGGATTATGAGGACCCCTCCGAAGCACTCGCTCGACTCAAGCAAACAGACATTGTCATAGCTTACCAAGAAGCTTTCGAAAAATTATCCCACCGAGTAGATGGTCTGCCGGAATCTTTTCTTATAGGATAAGGTTTGACGTAAAAATCAAACAGCCTCGAACACTTTCAGATGCCGTTGGCGTTGCCAGGTTAATAGAAGATAGAAAATTTTTACGAAGAAAATCAGCCAGCTTCTCTCGTCAACCTGTGCTTGGCCATCAACCAAAATAAGGGCCTAATAATTCAATTGGGGTTCTTGGTCCCCACCCGTACTTAAGGCAAGAATGGGCACCAACAACAATATCGTCCCCTTCAAGAGAATCACAAGCCAGGAAGCCTGAGAGCGGAGAGAAAAGGGATTATGCTATTATTGTGAAGAAAAATTCATGTCTGGACATCGATGTCAACGACCTTAGCTATTCATGATGGAAGATGTAATAGACTCCGAAGAGGACTTGCAAGATGTTGAGCACCAACCATTAGTTACAGGAGATCTTTTGCCTGAAATTTCTTTCCACACCATTGCTGGAACTGAACATCCCTAGACAATACGACTCCAAGGCAATTTGAAGGATAGAGAGGTCATGGTCTTGATCGATGGAGGGAACATAACTTTGTAGATCAGTCGTTGGTAACAAGGTACGGCTTACCAGTAACTCGTGATAAGATATGCCAAGTCATGGTTGCCAATTGAGAAAAAATTGATTGTACAGGGAATTGTCTAGCGATACCTTTAGACATTCAAGGATATCAAGTTAAGGCTGATTTTTACATCTTACCAGTAGCCGCATGTCAGTTAGTATTGTGAGTTCAATGGCTCGCGACACTGAGAACAATAGAAACAAATTACAATTGCCTGACCATGACCCTCCAGGATCATGGAACCGTTCCCACCTTTCAAGGCTTAAAGCACGCAAGATTGGAGGCTCTCACTGAGAAGGAATGCCATTATATACATGGTTCTAGCCTGCTCCTTCAATTGGTATCCCTTCTTCTGTCCAACAACCAAGAGGTCCATTCTCCAATCCTTGCTAATATTCTTGAGGAGTTTAAGCAAGTGTTTGAAGCCCCCTTCTCAACTGCCGCCAACCCATAACGATGATCACTGAATACCGCTTCAAGCTCATAGAGTTCCAGTCAATGTTAGGCCCTACCGTTATCCATATTACCAAAAGGCTGAGATCGAGAAAATGGTTCAAGATGTTGAGCACCAACCATCAGTTACAGGAGATCTGTTGCCCAAAATTTCTTTCTACACCATTGCTGGAGCTGAACATCCCTAGACAATACAACTCCAAGGCAAGTTGAAGGGCAAAGAAGTCATGGTCTTGATTGATGGAAGGAGCACACATAACTTTGTATTTCAGTAATTGGTAACAATGTACGGCTTATCAGTAACTCGTGATAAGACATTCCAAGTCATGGTTGCCAATCGAGAAAAAATCGATTGTACATGGAAATGTCTGGCGATACCTTTAGACATTCAAGGATATCAAGTAAGGCTGATTTTTACATCTTACCAGTAGCCGCATGTCAGTTAGTTTTGGGAGTTCAATGACTCGTGACACTGGGAACAATAGAAACAAATTACCAGAGCCTAACCATGACCTTCCAGGATCATGGAACCATTCACACCTTTCAAGGCTTAAAGTACGCAGGATTGGAGGCTCTCACGGAGAAGGAATGCCATTCTATCCATGGTTCTAGCATGCTCCTTCAATTTGTATCCCTTCCTCCGTCCAACAACCAAGAGGGCCATTCTCCAATCCTTGCTAATATTCTGGAAGAGTTTAAGCAAGTGTTTGAAGCCCCCTCTCAACAGCCGACAACACTTAACCATGATCACCGAATACCAATCAAGCTCATAGCGATCCAGTCAATGTTAGGCCCTACCGTTATCCATATTACAAAAAGGCTGAGATCGAGAAAATGGTTCAAGAACTCTTACACTCGAGGCCGATCCATCCCATCTAAAGCCATTTTTCTTTTCCAGTATTTTTGGTAAAAAAAGCCGACGGAAGTTGGCGATTTTATGTTGATTATAGAGCTCTCTATGAAATTACCATAAAGGATAAATATCTGATACCCGTGATCGACGAATTACTAGATGAATTATATTGCTCGAGATATTTTTCAAAGCTTGACCTACGATCAGGATACCATCAGACACGGGTTCATGAGAGTGACATACCAAAGACTGCATTCCGCACATATGAAGGCCACTATGAATTTGCGGTCATGCCATTCGGACTCACTAATGTTCTTACGACGTTCCAAAGTTTAATGAATGATCTTTTCCGACCCTACCTTCGTAAGTTTATTTTGGTATTCTTTGATGATATATTGGTATATAGCAAGACATGGCAGGAACACATTTCTGATCTACATATAGTTTTAAGAATTTTGAAGTCTAATTACCTGTTTGCCAAATAATCAAAATGCCAGTTTGGAATTGAACAAGTAGACTACTTGGGGCATATTATATCGGTAAAAGAAGTTGCAGTCGACCCTGCTAAAGTTCAAACTGTTACTGAATGGCTCTACAACCGCAAAAGGGATGCCTGGATTTTTGGGTCTCGCGGGGTACTATCGAAAATTCATTAGTGGGTTTGGTGGGATTGCATCTCCCTTGACTCGCCTATTAGCCAAAGATGGGTTCACCTAGAATTTTGAGGCAGAAAATGCATTTAACAAATTAGAAGAAGCTTTATCATCTCCTCATTTTCTCAGACTTCCTGATTTTTCCCAACAATTTGTAATTGAATGCGATGCTTGTGGAATATGCATTGGAGCTATTTTATCTCAATAGGGACAGCCTGTTGCCTTCTTCAGCGAGGCATTGAAGGGGTCAATGCTCGCCATTGTAAAGGCCATTCACAAGTGGAGGCCATACCTGTTGGGGTCGACCTTTTGTCGATAAAATTGGTAGGAAAAGCCTTAGGTTTTCAATAGAACAACACATCACTACTCCTGCTCAAGCACGTTGATTACCAACGCTTCTTAGGTATGACTACATCATTGAGTACATGCGGGGTCAAGAGAATAAAGGAGCAGATGCATTGCCATGCATGGAAGAAGTCTACTTTTTAGCCATATCTCAACCACAAGTTGATTGGTGGAAGGACTTGCAACAAGAGGTACTTCGGGACTAATTCTATAATAAAATGGTAGAGGAAAGTTCTAAACAAGCTAAACAACATTATGTTAAATGTGATGGGGCATGGTTTCGAAAAGGGAAAATATTATTGAGTCTCAATTCATCTCTTCTCCATGCTGTACTGGTCGATGGGTACTCATCATCTGTAGGTAGCACTTTGGATATCACAAGACTTTAGCATGCATCCAACAAAGTTTCACCTAGCCAGGCTTGAAGAAATTAGTCAAGAAATTCTTACGCTAATGCAGTGTATGTCAACGCTTCAAGGCAGATTGTATGACCCCTGCAGGCCTACTACAACCCTTACCCATTCCAACTAAAGTTTGGACGGATTTGTCAATGGATTTTGTGGAACGATTACAGCCTTCGCAAGGATACACTGTGATAATGGTTGTTGATTGGCTTTCTAAACATAGTCACTTTGTTCCTCTAAGGCATCCATTCACAGCATTGACAATAGCTAAAACATTTGTCTCGCACATTGTAAAATTACATAGGTTTCCCAGTTCAATTGTAGGTGATAGGGACAAAATCTTTATGAGTTCTTTCCGGAAAAATCTATTTCAATTACAGGGGATTGAACTTAAAATGAGCTCCAGTTATTACCATCAGACCGACGAACAAACGGAAGTCACTAATCAGACCCTCGAGTAGTACCTTCGGTGCTTTACTGGGGACCAACCACGGAAATGGCTGGAATGGTTACATTGGGCTGAATATAGCTATAATACAAACATACATTCCTCTACAAAAATGACTCTTTTTGAAGCAGCTTATGAGGTGCAGCCCCTAAGTCTAATTCTTTACATCTCTGGCACGACATCAGTACAAGCGGTACGTCACCAATTAACCTAGGCGCGTGATCGAATGAAAGCACAAGTAGATCAACATCGACGGGAGGTTCAATTTTAGATAGGAGATTATGTTTACTTGAAACTTCAGTCATACTGCCAAGCTTCTGTGGCCTTTCGAAGCTCTATGAACTTGGTTCCTAGGTTCTTTGCCCCTATGAAATCCTTGATAAAATTAGACTAGTAGCTTATCGTCTTGCCCTCCCACCGGGGTCCCAAATACACGATATCTTTCACGTAAGCCTCTTGTTCAAACATTTGGATGATCGACTAGTAGTATCTCCAACTCTTCCTCCAGTTTTCAATGAATCTAACATACTACCAAAATCGAAAAAGGTACTTGATCGACGTGTCATCCAAAAAGGGAATTACCGCCCTAAGACAGAGGTACTAATCCAATGGGCGAGAGCTCCAGAAGAAGATGCTACTTGGGAAAATTTATGGAGGTTTTCAAGACAATACCCCGTCTTCATCCTTGTGGACAAGGATACTCTGGGCGGGGAGGAACGACATGTGCACGTATGCATGGATGACAAGAAGACCCAGTCCACGCCAATAACAAAAAATAATGTAGTGGCTGCTTAAAAATAGCTCCTGTGATTTATTTATTGTTTCTTGTTAGTTGAATTGTTATTCCTTGATTCTAGATTAGTTAGTTGATTTACTTGATTATCAAGTTGTAATTGATCTATAAATAACCATTAGCAGTTAATCAATAAAGGCAACTATCATTTCTCCTCTTCTCATCTTACGTCTTCCATTCTCCAATCTTTTTCTCGCATAGAAATTCACTTATTAGATGAGTGGCAAAAGTCTATGATGCTTGGCCCCTTCAAAAATAGATAAGTATCCATGTTGACACGATATGACACGGATAGAGATACGGATTGGATCCTTGCTTGTGCAATCGGACACAGCAACAAAAGGGTGAAGACGGAGGACGGTGGAATATTACTTCTAGCTTACGTCTGTGGCGGAAACAAACCCATTTATTTTGAGTCTCACGACAGTAATATGCATAAATTTATGGACGGGATCACGGCAACAACATTTGTAGAAATTTGCTGTAAAAAGGCAAGACTGTAGAAATTTGCCGAAGAAGGGAAAGACGAAGCGGAAGATGAAAAGTTGGAGAAGACAATAGGTTTTGGAGAAAGTGTCAAATGGGCTTTTGTAGAAATTGATGCATGGTGCTATAAATTAGGGGTAGCTCCCTAGATTTATTATTTATTGTGAGTAGCGTGATTTATTATTTTATTTGGGATAAAATTAGTTTGAAATTTAATTCTAGATTCTCGTTTGATACAATAGTTTAAGTTACAATTATCTATTTTGAGTATTTTAAATTTATTAGAAAGCTTGCAAGGAAGTCGTGATAAATATATTATAGACGAAGTATAAATGTTGAAGAATGCCTCATTCTAAGTTTTTAATACATAAAATGTACACAAGTAACACACACACACACACACACACACACACACACACACACACACACACACACACACACATATATATATATATATATATATATATATATATATATATATACAGAAATGATCTAATGAGCACCGGTGCTCATCTTATCCTAAGCACCGATGAGTTGGAACATTAATTCATTGGTGGATAGGAACTCACAAAATCTTTATCCACCAATGAATTAATGTGCCAACTCATCGGTGCTTAGGATAAGATGAGCACCGGTGCTCATTAGATCATTTCTGTATATATATATATATATATATATATATATATATATATATATATATATATACACACACTAGTTTTTATTTTTTATTTTTTAAAACTTATAGTAAATAAGTTGATGCATGTGTACATATATTTCAATATATAGAATTTCATTTTATGGGCATGTTCGGTAGATATTAAAATCAAATTAAAATTGAAAAATTAGGCGTTATTTTGACTTTTATTAGACGAGTGAGACACAATAATGATTATATTTTCAATTTTAATTGAATTTTAAACTTAGTCAAACATGCTCTATATAAGACAGAATTTGTCTTATAAATATATTAGTTTCTACATAAAGTATTATTTCACATCTTTTTTATGTGGCGTTTTGGTTGAAATCACTTAGTGTCTAATATGTCTTTTTCAATTTGATGATAACGTATATATGTCTTTGTAAATTTGTGTTGTTAAATTTTTTACCTTAATTGTTCATATTTGTCTCCACGACATATGAAAATATTAATTTTATAAATCTGCAAGAACGAATACAAATAAAATTATGATACTTCTTTTTCTTTAAAAAAAATGAGACTATTTTACTTTCGAATATCAACATATTAATTCATATACAAGACAAATACAATGTATCATCGTGTCACTTTTTAATATAAAGCACCCATTGAATTCATATTTATATTTGAATTTTCACACACACATTATATTCATATTCATATTAAGTTTTTTATTTCTTATTTTTATTCATGTCAACTTTTTATATAGTAATTAAGACATCACCTATGCACTTCATGTTAAACATTTTTAACAATAAATATCCTAGATCATATCGGCCCCAACTCATTTTAATCTTTAAAAGTTAAGTAAAAGATTGATGAGTAGTCAAATCTCCAACTACGTACAACTCGATCAACTTTCGCCTAAGCACGATGCTAGTCAATCTTACTTTTTTTTAGAGTAGGATCACACAACTTCACGCTAAATATCGTTAACCATAAATATCCTAAATCATATCGGCCCCAGCTAATTTTTAAAAGTAAAGTAAAAGATTGATGAGTGGTCAAATCTTCGTCTACATACAACTTTATCAAAAGAGTAATGTTATTTATCTCCACCAAAGTTATAACCACAGTTTAGGTGGCGTTAATGTAACATTAAATTATATGTGAAATTAAATAAGTCATTGAACTTCACTTTTCATTTAGCCTATAACTTAGAGACACATAGACTGTGATTATAATCCTAGTGGAGCTACATAGCATTACTCTTTTCAAAATTGGGAAGCAAAATTCTTTTTTCTAATCTACACTTGGAAATGTAATTAGACGTTTTAGCTTCCCTTTTCAAATTTTGCACCAGAAAATTCTTCTTTAAATAAACGATAAATTCATCTTCATGTACAAAATAAACATATTTTCTTCAATCAAACATTCATTAAAAATTTCCAGATTCTTGCCTACTCCTAATTTTCAAATATGAATCCATCTAACTCTACACTAGAAGCACCTCAACGGCCATCAAATCTTCGTGTAAATCAATTCGATGATAAGCCACTATGGAACCATGTGAAGATACTTACCATAGTAGTGAGCAGAGGCGGAAATTGAACCTGAAGTTGCAACTATTGCAACAAAAAGTGACTGGATCGTACACTAAAACTTCCAAATCACGGGGATGAGTGTTGTAAAGCTATAACGGATGACATTCATCAATCATTAAGGAGGGAACACAAGCAAGCCGAGAGGAAAAAATTAAAAGATGAGGTCAATGAATGGAAAAGGGCTGAGTATGTCTCATTACCAAGTGGTTCCGATTTGCTGCAGCAGAAAGGCAACAAAAAAAATAGAGAGGAGAGGAGAGCATGGACCTCTAGAGAAGACATTTAACATGGCGCAGAGGGGACACAACTGATAAAGAGGCTGTCAGAATGTTCTTCGCTAGTGCACTATCGTTCAATTTTCCAAAATCTCTTACTTCAAACAGTTTTGTAGAACTTTGGCTAATAGCAACTTGGCTGGTTATACCCCTCCTACTTATATTCGATTGTATACAATATTGCTTGCACAACAAAAGGAGCATATCAACAGAAAACTTCAACCTATTAAAGATTCATAGAGGAAAATAGGAGTGTCTATTGTTTCTGATGGCTGGTCGAATAAACAATGGAGACCTCTTATAAATGTAATGGGAGCATCTGCAGATGGACCCGTGTTTATTAAAGTAATTGATGCAAGTGGCAATATAAAAGATGGAGAATACGTGGAAGCAACATTTATTGATGCAATCAAGCAAATTGAAAGTAGAAATGTTGTTCAAATCATAACAAACAATGCAGGAAACTATAAAGCTGCTGGTTTAAGCATTGAAACAAGGTATATGACTCCTTGTGTGGTACATATTCTGAATTTGGCTTTGAAAAGTATATATGATCCTTCTGAAAAATCGCACATTGTACAAATGGATTGTTGATTTGGTGAGTGATGTTCAAAACATTCGTAATTTTGTTGTTAATCATGGAATGGCATTAGCTATATACAATAAAATTCTAAATGGTGTTTGTTGATGGTGGCTGATACAATATTTTCATCTGCTATTGTAATAAGTAAACGATTAAGAGAAGTTAGGCCATCACTTGAGAAAAATGGTGATGAATTTGGATTGGAGAATTTATAGGAATGGAAATAATGAAGGTAAATCACAAGAAGTGAAAGCATGTGTAGTCAATGATGTTTGGTGCGATAATTTGGATTATTTTTTTTCTTTTACTGAGCCTATTCATAATATGTTATGAGTTGCTGATACCGATTCCCTAGTTTTACATTTAATATATGATATGTGAGATACGGTGATTGAAAATGTGAAAAAAAAATTGTATTTAAGCGTGAAGGGATAGATATTGTTTCTGGGCATTTAGATTTTTTTTTATGCTATTCGTCAAGTTTCGGAAAGTAGA
Organism: Fraxinus americana; assembly: GCA_035079005.1. Classification (NCBI taxonomy): domain Eukaryota; kingdom Viridiplantae; phylum Streptophyta; class Magnoliopsida; order Lamiales; family Oleaceae; genus Fraxinus; species Fraxinus americana. The sequence goes on along the minus strand of CM068718.1, from coordinate 26,455,188 downwards.
TAGAATAAGAGTAACACTCATTTGCATTGTATGGCACACTTTTTGGTTCCTAAGGCTCCGTTTGGTAACCATTTTCCCACAAATAATACATTTTTTGTGTCAAATCAACCTAATTGGCAACAGTAACTTTGAATGATTTCACTGCCATGTGGTTACGCTTTCCGGTTTTGCCCTTGCAGAGATTGCAACAGTAATGGCATAACAGTTGGATGACGGGTATAATCGGAATCCGCCTCTGATTTCTCACTGCTTGTACAGTGAGCAGTGTACTGTAACTTCAGGCAATAGTACACTAACGGTCCAATTTCTTATACATTTTCAGAAAATAATTTCTCTCAAACAGAGGCTAAGTATTAAAATGAAGCTTGGCTTCAAGATGGAAGTATAGGAATTCTAAGAATCGCACCACATTAGGATCAAAAAGTTTCAATAAATAGAAGCAAATGCTTTAAAAGGTTGTTTGAAAATCCAGTTGATTTGAGGAAAATATATGTTGAATTTGGGTCCTTTTCTAGTGGATTGGATTATTTCAATCAACCCCATGTTATTGAGTTAAGAATATACGAAGAACCAATCTCTTGGTGGGCCAATCATGGTTCTTCAGTACCTTTGCTGCAATCTTTGGCATTTAAATTGCTCTCGCAGCCAACATCCTCTTCTTGTTGTGAGCGAAATTGGAGCACGTATTCACTCATTTTAAGTATCAAAAGAAACAAATTGGCGACAAGTAGGACTGAAGACTTGGTATTTGTTCATTGCCATCTTCGACTCCTATCACAAAAGGTAGATGAGTACAAAGATGGGCCAACAAACCATTGAATTTGTATATGCAAACTATATTCTTATATTCTTTGTTTTTTTAGACATCTATATATATATATATATTTGTGTGTGTATTTTTGTAGGCGGGGATCAAATTGAATTGGATATCCATGGTAGTATTGAGATGGCGGAACTATCCTTTGATGAGCCAGAATTGGAGGCAATTACGTTTGATGAAGAAGATGATTAATGCTTGGTTCGGAGTGCTTGTTTAGTCTGATTTCAATTGGAGAACTTATTGATTTTCATATTATGACATTTTGGATGGTTAACTTTATTTTGAATCATGTTTTGCTTGAATTTGGATTTGAATTTCATCGTTATATGAAACATTTGTATTGTGGTAATTTGCTATTTTGCTTTAATTAAACAAATTTTCTCTTTGTTATTTTGGAATTTTTTTATCATTTAAAAAAAAAAAAGAAAAATGTTTTGTATGACGTATCCCATACTAGTATAAAAAATGAGAAGGATGTGTCTCCTACATACGTACCCGTATTCGACACCCGCACCAGAGTCCGAGCATCATGGGCCAAAATTTTTGCTTTTGGGACTTCCATGGCACACCTTGGTATGAACTTAGTCGGATGTTGTTGTCCAAGGTTTAATACAAGCATGTGGTGAAAACAAGAGCTTGCCCTCCTTGGAGTATGAAGTTCCAATCTACTTCGGCGGAGTCGAGTTCTCTCAACTGAAGAGAAATGATGGAGAATAAGAAGGGATATCATGTTTATTTAGTTTTCAATTTTAATACGTATTTTACGAAACATTATTAATGTTTGATTTATTACATGTTATAGCATTTTAGAATAGGGGCTCTTGAAACCATATATAAGGGTCTTATGCAATGTAATTGACAACCTAGAATGAATGAAAATTGATATCTTTCTTCCCCAATTTCTCTCTATTCTCTCATTCTTCTTCTCTCTTCTCTTCCCCATTCTCTTACAATTCTCCTTGTGCAACCTGCATCATATATCCTTGAACTATACGGATCTAAATGTTTTAAACTTGTTAACATCGTTTTTTTCTTTTTCGTTTAACCATTGTACCTCTATAGCTTTATCATTATTTATTTATTTATTAGCTTATGTATAAATTTACACTTCAATACATTTTGATTTATACTTGGAAGCATCTCGAGGCTTAAAATCCCATATGGAAGAAAATACCTTGACACACTATTATCATTTAAAAATTTTGGAATATAGATTCCTAACACACTATAGTCTAACTGGAGATACCAATCCAACTGTAGCCAGGAAAAGATTTATAATTCATTAATCAAAACACTTGCATCTTGCAAGTTGCAAGTCCAACAAAGTATTCACCCTCAAACTATTGCTGATTTGTTCTAAGAAGTATCTAACAAGTAATAACACTTTGTTTAGTAAAAGTGATGGATTTGGAGGTAGAAGAGAGGAAGAAGCTGGGTGAATCTCGAATTATTTTCTCCTCCTTCTTTTGTTTGAATTAGGTGAATTAGAGACAGTGGTGACAATTGGCCTAGGTGGCGGTGGCAGTTGACGGCCTGGGTGGCAGTGTCGATCGACGATTTGGGTGGTGACGGCGACGATTTGTGACAAGGGAAGGGGGTTGTATAGAGATGGGGAAGAAGGAGATGGTTTGGGTGGGTGGGTTGTTTTCTTGTTATTTAATTATTTTAGTTTATACAAAAAATGTAAATTTACCCATTTACTCTCTAAACATTAGTCAACATTTGGTTAGATGATGGACTTTTGGGCAACTAACGGTCAATTTAACGGAAACCATTCATTTGAACTGCATGTGAGAATTTTTGATATGTTTGACATCGTGGGTAGAACAAATGAAAGATTTGGATCAAGTCTGTTATTAAATAAAAGGTTTGGCACCGTGTCTACAAATTTCACTTGAATGAATAAAGTTAAACATTAGAGAACAATTGTCGGCATTAGAAGAACTAACCCACATTAAAGACCAATTGAGCAATATAAAATAGTTCTAGAGGTCAGCATTAACTAAATCTGCTTCATTACGTTGAGTCGGTCGTAAGTTATGCACAATAATTTACGGTTCAACAAAGATGTGATAAAGATTCTCCAAATTTAGGGAGTTGCAAAACTTAAAAGCTTTATAAAATTTTATCAAATTGTAGAGAGTACATGGTGCAACTCAATTGATTTAGCATATGTTTGGTAGGTGTTTATAAACATTTGTGTAATGTTCTAATGTTTGGTTTACAAACTCCATTGAAGTTCATAGGAGTTTAGGCCGTGTCTCAATTCAAATGTGTCTAATCATCCTCTCAGACCAGCTACTGATCATTGTCTTGGTAAGCGATAACTTCACCAACTAGTTCAAAAAAAAAATGCTCATATACATATTGGATAAAATCATTTTAATATCTTTCTTTATCACTTGGTTGACATATAGATAATGTGGTAATTTTCTAATGATTGAATTAATTATGTAAGATATGAAAGATTATGTGAGATTATGCCATGTAAATTCAATAAGTTTGGCGTAAAGGGAGGTGTCAAGGTAACAAGATTGAAACATATTTGTACCACCAAGACAAGATTCAATAAGTTCCCACCTAGACAAGATGGGATGGAGACGTGCTAACATATCAAGATTCCATGTGTGCCTATGTGTTAAACAATCACATCATTGTAGAATTTAAAAAGAAGAGTACACAAAGACACTTTATTCATAATTTATTCATACATTCTTTTTGTCCAAAGTTGTCCTAACATGTTTAGTCAGTTGGACGCGACCTCTTAATCACTTCTCCAAGAAGCTCATAATTAGCGTTATACAAACGTTGGCAATCGAATCAAACTTTACAATTTGCATACATGTACCGAATTGGAAGTTATAGCTTCAAATAAATTTGAGCATATAAAATTTGACAAACTGCAATTTAATTCAAGCATGCCACATTTTTAAATGAAAAAGGCCATTCTCATACATTTTCAAGAAACAAGTATCCGATCTCATTTTTCTTGACACCTTAATCGCGTAAGTAAAGGTGCAGAACTCTTAATTCTCGACTAGTATAATCTCCAAATGTGAACTAGCATTGATTCAGGAAATTATTATTCAAACACATTTAGCCCATGTTTGGTTTGAATTAAAATCCAATTAAAATCTCAAAAGTCAATAATTAATTTTAACTACCCACAACTTTTCAACCACACATTTCACCAACTTTTATTAAAATCTACTAAAAATCTGATTTTAATCTCTACCAAACAAGGGCTTAATCTTGAAACCCAATGCCAGTGTCAAAGATTTAAAGGTGCACGGATTAACTATGTTCGGTCCTTTCAGTCGAGCCCTTTCACTAAAAATCAAACTGTTAAGCTAAAACTAAAAATAACTTTACTAAGGATGATGTCAACACACAGAAATACTTGTAAGCATCAATCAATGTTAAGACAAGCAATAAGTAACCCCAAACTACATAAAGCTAGTACAACTACACCACAGTCCGCAAAGTAACATCATACAAAGGTGAAACACAAAGGAAGACGCCTACTAAAATAACATAAATCTTAAAAACAACTTAAGTTAAAACCAATGTCTACACCAGTTGCACATCCAACGCAACTAACCTTCCAAGCCATTTGCTGCAGGCTGTGGATTCACCTTCCTCGGCCTGCCCCTTGGCCTTCCAGTCTTTGAATCAGCTGGGGCAACCGCCGCTGGCTTTGGCTTCTTCGGTTCAGGTAATGAATTTGGATCCTTCCTTGGACGTCCTCGGCCGCGCTTCGGTGGGATTTCCGTTCCCGGCTTCAGGTAGTTGTTCTTGATGAATAAAAGCTCCCCACTGTCCTTCATTGCGGTCAAATGGGCTGATAACAAGTTTACATGCGCAGCAGGCAAGTCTTTATACTTGGATTCTATGTATTCCGATATCGATGTCTTGTTTGCTCCCTCCTTTTGCTTCAATGAATCCAAAGCTTCCATAATCATCTGCAAAAAAAAAAAAAAAATGATGTATAATTTTTAACCTCTGCAAAATTTCCCTTCGGAAATGTCTGAACAGTGCTGTCATACACTGTCTGAACATTGCTGTCATACATTGGTGAAAATTGCAATTGCTTGAACAATTAAAGCTGAAACTTTTTAAAAAATAGTGCCAAGTTTTGTGAAGCTTAAAAATTTTACTTATAAGTAACTCAGGGCTTTTGCAAAGCTAAATTTTAAGCTGGTCTAACTTAGAAATAAGTAATAGCATTACCATACCTTCAAAATAATCACTTATTTTACTGGTAATAAGAGAGTAACTTGTTAAAAGTTTTTGTAAACAAAGATTAACTTCTAGGCTTATAGCTAAACACTGCTGTCATATAAAGGTGAAATAGTGTTTGAAAAATAAAGGCTGAAATCTGAACGGCGAGAAGATCTAAAATTTCTACAAAATAATTGTTAATAAAGAATTAATTTCCATGATTTGCAGCAAGAACAAGTTTAAACCCCATCTTGTGATTGCACTAGATTTCAACACCCATGAAAATGCCGAAATTCAAATTAATCAACTGAAGCAAAGTGCATATAGCTAATTTTTCATTAACCTCAAAACAGAAAAACGAGGGATTAAAAAAGAGAGAGAGAGGAAGAAACAGCTCAAAATTTCAAATAAAAAAAATCAATATTTAATAAAATTAAAACAGTAAAGTCTGGGTACAGGTTGTAAAAGTACATGCAAAGTGGAAAATAAGTCCTAAGATGTAATAAAACTTTTCAATTTCACCATTTTACCTGTCGATATGGAGGGAGTGCTGGAGGTTTGCTGACCTCTTCAGTCGCCATTGAAACTTTTCTCTGAGAATTGGTGTGTGGGGGTTGTTGGTTGAGGTTCAAATGGCACAGTGGAAAACTTATCGATAAAATTATTACGAGGGTTTCGGGTTGTGAAGTTAAAAATAGTAAATAAAAAGGAATTGCATTGTAGGTCCCCCAACATTTGAATATTTTGCACTAAGTTGATTTTTGAACTTTTTTCCACGAATTGATCTCAACTTTTTTAGTTACAATATTTGAATATTCTATAAATCATTTTTAATCTATGTCGCCTTTAGAAAGGTTAAAACTATTTTTTAATTATCAATTAAAAGAAATATTTCTCCTTCTCAACTTCATCCCAAACTTCAACATGTGTGACTCGAGGTAAGTAGTAGAATGATTGCCTGGGGATAAAAGAATAACATGGTCGGACATTTGAAAAACCAGTGAGAGGTAAGCGAGTCAATGGAGGATTTAAACGAAGGAAATGACAAAAAAAGTGGACTAAAGTCGATGACGTAGTGGGCATGTAAAAAATTAATGGCGGTGACGGTGGGCGAGGAGTGCGTTGGGGCTTCGAGTGAGGAGAGGGAGGGCTTTAGAGCGAGTTAGGGCTTGGACATAGGAATGGAAGATAGATAGTGAAAGTTGTTTTTCTTTCTTTAGTTTTAGTTCTTATCTTTTTATTTTTTTCTGATATTAATTTGTTTGTCTGTTTTATATCTCAAAAAATGAAAACACACGAGGGTCATGTGATTATTAAAAAGTAACATTGATAAAACCATCATAAGTCTAGATGCTACAAATTTAATAGGTTAGGATCAATCTGTTAAAAATTATAGGTAGCCCAACATGCTATAATACCTATAGATTCGGGACTTCTACTATAATTTTACCATTAAACAAAGGTTTCTTTTGGAAGGCAATAGACGGTTAAGATTTGGGGGCAGGTTCATGATCGTACGGGCAGAGGTCGGTCAAGACAGGTCACAAGAATCGATGACGCGGGCAGGGCCTCAACTGGAATTGAATACTCTGGAATTGAATACTATTCACATGTTTTGGGCAGTTGGGCTTAATTGCTTTGGAATTTGGTAGGTTATTTTCACACCACATTTATTTTCATAAATATACCATATTTTAATTATATTAAAAATTATTAATCTTTATTCATAATCACACTTATATCCTTCATTTTTTTCTTCATCACATTTTTTTATTTTTAACATTTCTTTGATAAAAAAATCTTCTCCTTAATAGGGTTTTCGTTAAAAAGTATTGGGTTTGTTTGAAAAAAAAAATGCATTTTGTAATAGTATTACCAAGGAGAATGTGTGGTTAAAAAATAAAAAAAAAATTGAATTTACATGTAATATAATTCTATTGAAAAACATGTGATTGAAATGAGGTCAAATTACTGTTCAATAATATATTTTGATTTTAAAAAAAAGGCTCAAACAAAGGCATTGTTAACGTACTTTAAAATGAAAGTCAAATATTTAATCACTTCTTTACATTATTATTTATTTTGATTATTTAAAAATACAATGGACAAATGAGTCTCTTTTCTATATCTCAAAGAAAATTTTTAAGAGAAATAATAATCAAGAATAATTTATGTAATTTAACAATAACAACAAGATGAAAAGAGTTTGAGATAAATGTAATAATATGAAAATATTATTAACATTTCATACATTTAAAATATAATCTAATTATTAAAAATAGTACTTGAATATATTTAGCCTTAAAATTAATAAATCCAATTGGAGACAGCCCCCTAATTGGTTTCAATTAGTGCTATGATTAACTATTTTTATTATAATTGCATAATTAGTTGCACAATAAATGGGTCATAGGTGAGAAAGATATCATATTAGTTATTATTAATTATCACTAACTTGTCTGAGAGAGATTTTTGAATTTATTATTATTATTTTCTCCTTCTATGAAATCTATAACTTTTCTCTACCTTTTAATTATACATTCTTTTAAAAAATAATATTCGTATAAATTACCAAGTATTGTTGTGTTGAATCGATTCGATTCAACAAACAAAATTAGGGATGTGAAATTTTTTGTTCGGAAGAGGTGGGAGTCGTGGGACCGGACCGGATCCAAATGAAACTGATCGGTTCAACTCCGATTTCTCTATTAAATGGTTCGATTTTGGGATCATATGGTGAGAACCGATCGATTTCGGTCCAATTCTCGTTATTGCCTTGAGAAATAGAAGTGAATTAGATTCTCTATAATTTTTCTTTTTAGTTGCGCCAATATGTACTACATTTTTGAACATTAGATTTTAGAATTATCTCAATTTACAATTTCATAGTTTTAATGCAATGAGACATGAAAAATATATTTTTAGTTCAATATTTTATTGTTTTCAAAGTTATTGTCCATCAACAATCATTATCATTAGGGGTGGGCGCGAGTCGATTCGGTTCGGTTCGATTCGGTTCGATTTTGTTCGATTCCAGAAATTTTCGGGTATTTAGTAAATGGAACCGTCGGTTCCAAATATAATTTTGGAATCGTTCGATTCGGTTCCGTACTATAATTAAATTTTTTAACATTTAGAATAATACTACATAAATACATCTGAAAAAGATACTACTACTAATAACAAAAAGTAGATACAAATACCAAGTTCAATCTTAACTTTTACAAATTAATGTAATCTAATTTAATAACATATAAATAATAATTGTCAAATACAAATACCAAAAAGTAAATATTATTAGTAAAACTTCGATGATTCATATTAATAATTCTTTTGCTTCAAATCTTCAAATATACATAAAAATGAAATATAAATTAGAAGTCATAAAAATAAAATATTTTAAAATATTGATAATACTTACTAACTATTTAATGTAATCATCAGTTACTTGATTTCCTTTTAAAATCGAATCGAACCAAACTGCGTCCACTATTAGACATCTAGTAGACTTTTTTTTTTTCCTAAATTGATTCTTTCGTTGTGTTTCTGGCAATAATTTTAACAATGAACTGTGGCTCTCAATCCAACATTTCGTAAATATTGATCAACAAAAAAAGGCGATAGAATTCCATACCAAATTTCTTAAAAGCTTATCACACCGTCTTTTCAAAAACCATTTATTTTAGTTCAATTGTTATTCAATATTGTCATCAAAGACTGGAAGAGCGAGCAATGACCAATTCAATAGATTGTTCAATAAAGACAAGTTGCATTCGTCATGTCATATCAAGAGTAATGAAAACAAGGAGAGAGTAGGTTTCAGTTTCAAGTACAATACAACCACACTGCAAATAAAATTACAAATACGTCATAATTCACTTGTACATAAAAGCAAATCATATAAAACCATCATATTTCTCAATATCCGTCTACAACTTCATTTCGAGCTGAGTTTTTCTCCTCAAATCAAACAAAAAGGCATATTTGCTTATCGCCCTTTCAATAAAAATAGAGTGATTATATAGATTATGGATTAACAAAATGTTTTTGTTTTAATTTGTTTATGGGCATTTAGGACCTCCTTCCTTAGTCTTCCAATTGTTGTAACAAGGGCATGTTTGTTTATTGCCAAAAGTGCCTGGTGGCACACACAAGCACTTCGCACAGCACTTTTGACAGAAGAACATGCATGGCTTCTTATGGGATGTTGCCGAGCAACGATACGTGCATCTTGAATTGCAATCTGCATCAATATTAGAATAATATTTTCATCATTTTCGAGTTTGGTAGCACTCGATAGTATTAAGAAATTAAATGAAAAGTTAATTTATGTACCTCGAGGGTGAAGTCTATTGTATCCCTGTCGATGATTCAAAAGAGATCCAAGAAAATATTTTAGGTATAACGACAAAATGTAGTTCTAAATAAAATGAAATAAATAAATAAATAAAATCGATAGAAAAGAGAAGTAGATTTGTCACCTCAACAACGTTGGATAGTGTAATCAATACAAGTAGTGATATAACCAACGAAAGGCTGGTATTGTACGGACGACCTGCCATTTCTTGTTCTCTAAAAATGGACTTGACTCACTGAATTACTCAGTCGTTTACACTGCAGGAAACACAGAATTCTGGAGCTTGTTTGTTGATATAGAATGAGAATGGGATGCAAATTTATAGGAATTTCTTGGTGGATGTATGGAGCGGGTAGAATGTGTGGGGTAAGGAGCGTATTTTTTTCTTGTCGGTTCTAGTTTGGTCCTCTTTTTGCCAATGAAATCAATTGTTACACTTTCATAATGTGCTCGCCTCTAGGCGAGGGTGGGGGATAAAGAGGTCTCGTCTCACAATTCTCAATGGAACTGACTTGATTCCGTTCTCAAAAAACATGGGCCAAACCACTCCGTGCTCACAAAAGTGGAGGATAGGGGTAACGAGATGAATTTTTTGAGGCATTTTTCTTTTGATCTCGTCTCACAATTTTCAATGGACAGTGGCGGATTTAGGCAGACCCACTAGGTGTTAAAAAAAATCCTAAATCCACTCGTGTCAATGGAAACCTACTTGATTCCATTCTCAAGAAACATGGACCAAATCACTCGTGCTGTCTATGTGGAGGGTGAGCAGGGGCGGATCTAGGGACGGGTCAGCCTCTGCTAGAGTCCGTCCTTCCAGCCCAAATCCCAAGTAAAAAAAATTAGTAAATTTTTTTTTTCTTTTTTTTCTTTTTTTGCATTTTAGCTCGTGTTCAATTTTTTTTCTGGATCCGCCCCTGAGAGTGGGGTGGGGGGGGGGGGGTTAAAGAGATGCATTGTTTGAGGCGTGAATATAGGAAAGAATGCAAAAGAAAAGTCCGTAAAACAGATGATGAAAAGGAGAGCGATAATGGCGCCGTGTCTGTTGTTTTTGTTTACCTTTAGACATGTTAATTACTTTGTGAAAGCAATAGTGTAATATCATTATTGTTTTTTTTTCTTCAACTCTGTCGTGCATTTTCATTTAGAATGTCACAATTTAATGTTGTATGCAATCCAACACAATCTTGTAAAATAATGCATGTGATCAATCTTAAATTTAAGTGAAAGTCATCTACCAATGATCCTGTGTTCTATGCAGTCAAAATTGAACCAAATCGAAACGTTAGACTAAGATTGATTCGTTTATCCCTAATTCTTTTTATTTATTAATTTAGTATTCTTTCACTTTCTTGTCATTTTTTAACCTTTTCATTTTTTTGGGTCGAAATTTGAATTAATTTTTAGCTCGACGTGAACACAAGATATTTGATTTAAGATCTTACAATTGGCTATTGAAAATTGGGCACATGTGATAACATGCTCGCCGCATTTCATCGATGGAGTACGTACGGTAATCAAATTGCTGTGAACATTTACATGACCAATCAGTTATGTTAGATAGATACTAAGTTCATTTTTTAAAGAGGCATTTTCAAAAATGTCCACTTTTTTGGGTGTCATTTGAAAAATATCCATCATTTTGAATTTTGTACCAAATTGTCCATTATATCCTTAATGGAAAAATGAAGCAATTTTTTTTCCAATTTTTCATAAATTTCGAGAGGTAGCTTTCATGAAAAACTACATTAAAATAATATTCTCGACATTTGAACCCTATTTATATTTCAAAAATACACTTGTCAAATCAAAATATTAAATGTTCTCGACATATTAAATGTCTAGAATGACATTTCATTCCGAACATGACATTTCTCTACATTTGAAATGTCATTCTCGACATTTCTGTGTCAATGAGAAAATTTGCATTTATTGTGATTTGACAATTGTACTTTTGAAATAAATAGGTTATGGTTATGTGTCAAAATTTTATTGACCAACAATTTTTTTAATAAAGTGGACATTTTTGTGTTTATGTGGAATTATTAATTGTTAGTAAGGGTATTTTGGTCTAAATTCTTTCAAAATAGACATTTGTAATGGTGGACATATTTGGAAATGGACACAAAAAAGTGAACATTTTGTGAAATTTCCTCTTTTTTAAATTCATTCTGCAGAGAATAATTGAGAAGAAATTTCAAATTTATTGAGAATAGTGTTTAAGAGACGATTTGACATTGATATCAATTTGATGCAAGTTAACAACTTACAAACCGATTTTTTATTGATATTTCGTAAAAAAAAATTACTTTGTGCCTAAATTGTTTTGGCATGACTTTGCAAAATTGTTCGTAAAATGATAAGAGAGAATTATTAAAGGATGAGCCGCATTCTTGGCGGCCCCCACCTACCATGTCCCGAGCCCTGGTGAAGGAGGTAAATCGCAGGTTATGCCTCTAAGGGTATAGGGTGGAAGATTGCTTATGCACTTCCACTTACCCAAGGGTCAAATCCATCATTTGACGCGGCAGCCTCAAGTAAAGTTAGAGTTTTTCTACATTCTCCTTTCACTACTGGGAGATGTGCCATGTGGGCAATAAGAGAGAATTATTACTTTTACTCGATGTTGATACTCTGAAGTAGAAAGAACTGAACGCAGTATCTCTCTTTCTTGATAATTTTTGCCATGCATCTTTAATTATGTCTGTAATCATGTTCACTTCAGTGTATCTAACATGTTTCTATAATTCGTTTGGCACGTCGTGTTTGGCTAAGCTGAAAAGGTTTGTGTTAGAGAGGTAATACAAAAGTGGACACTAGGGACATGATTACTTTAGTCCATACGGTTGGTGGGAGACTTTTTGCCACTTTTTCGAAAGGTTGTCCATCCAATAAAAATTATACCATCTTGGCTCCCTTAATCAATAATATATGTGTATTTTTAAAATAGGAAGGCTAGTGTACTCTATCAAGATTCATAGTTCCCATAATGCTAGGCAGGAGCGGAGCCAGAAAATAATTTTGGAGTGAATTAAAATTTAAATATTCTAAATAAACTCTTGCTACAAGAAATCGAGTTTATGAGACTACGCTTATCACAATTCTGATAAATAACATCTGACACTCAATGAAGTAAAAGTCTATATTCTCACCGTAAGATGTCTCACTCATATTTGTACTTTTTCTTGTGAAATACAAATCGACACTCACTTTAGAAAATATAAATAGATAGAAGCAAGATAAACGTAAGCAAATGATATATAAATCCATCGATCAAAAGCTAAAAAAATACTTAAGAATTTTACTACCATTTGTTTCAAACAATTGAAAGTTTTGGCCAAAAAGGCAATCGAAAATACATTATTATACGTCGCGATTCTCAAAATATTATTTAATATGGGCATCAATCTTTTATACCAACACATTCTACCATGAGTGAAGAATCCACCCAAAGTCAAAAAATGACAAGAAATTTTAAGGGTAAAAAAATTTGATTTCTTTTACGTCCATGTTTGATTCAACTTCTATAATATACATATAATCTCATTAATATAAAAAAACAAGTTCTTATAAATATTTTTTTTATTGTAAATATAAAGTAAATTATTTATTTTGATAGTAACATCAATTTCACGGTCAAAATAAGTAAGTTTCTTTCTTATAAGCATGAATAAGTTATATATGAATATATTTTTAAAACTAAAAGATTTAATTACTTTAACCTTAACCAAACATTTATTAGAAAAATAAGTAATTTATTTTAGCTCTAATCAATACAATTTTATTTATTATAAAAGTTTATATATAATTATAAGTAAAATATGCATTAAATAAAGATCTAATTTGGTAATAAAATTGTTCACATTTTATTAATATCATGAAAGATATTTGGATAATTGGGCTTGGGCTTGGGCTTGGGCTGTGACTCAATATAAAGCTGGGCTAGTACAAATATTTGTGCCAATTTAACTAGAAAATTTCTCTCTTCTTACCATGTGGGTATGCATGGCCCCCTGCTAGATCCGCCTCTGATGCTGGGAGTCATCGTCTCACTAGGTCAATTTGAGAGCCAATAACCAATAGGGATATGTTAGATGTACATACAATACTTTACCAAATAGATTACACACCCCTCACATGAAGGGGGGCCCACGAATCCATGTGAGGGAATGTAATCCATTTCGTAAAGCATTATGTACATTTAGACTAATTCTAACCAATATTTTCAACCATCATGATTTAGTTTGAGATGACTTCTAAGCATGTGTTTTATCTATCATGCTTGTAAGCATGAAATAAGCCATCCTAAAAAATGCTCTTAGTTGTAGGCCCATGGCCATTGTTTGACTAGCACTTGTACGTCTACATGACTAAGATTTTCACTTACTCTTGATACTATTTATTAAAAATTGAGGTTCCATATCCCTAGACGGAGAAATTTTTACTTCGGGGTGGTGTCAAGATGATGTTTTACCTTCGAAAGGTGTTTGTTGGAAAAGTACAAACAAAACCCACATCGACTAGACACGTAATATATAATGAGATTATATCAAAGTTGGATCATCCCCTTGCTTGACAACTATTATTTGAGAAAAACAATGTTTTGAAGTGGTTTTTAGGAGAATGTAGTTAAAAAGTGGGAAAAAAGTTTTGAGTTTGTGCAGAATATCTTATTGTGTGAATGTGTGATTGAAAATGAATATGTAAAAAAAAGTCTTCAAATAATAGTTGTCAAACAAATGCTAATATTTATTTAAAAAAACTAGACAAGCCCGTGTATTTGATGCAACAACGTATAATTAGCAAACAGGGGCCTGCACAGGGGCCTACAGGGGCCCATGCCCCTATAGGTTTTGAGGGAATTTTTTATTTTTTTTATTTTTTTATTTTTTAAGAAAAAAAAGAGGCAAACCTCAAACCCACCTTCCATTTCTCCAGCAGCCCAGGCCCCAGCCTCATTTCTCCAGCAGCCCAGCCAGCCTCATTTCTCCAGACTCCAGTCGCCTCTCCTCAGATTTCTCCTTCCTCCAAAATCCAACCGTAATCCGGTCTTCCGTCTGCCGTAATTCAGTCTCCCGTCTGCCTGTCTTCTTTCTCGCCTCTCTTCTCACACATTCCGTTTCCTAGCACCGAGAGGCGAGTGTCGGAGACCGAGCTCTGCCCATTCCAAGCTCCAATTCCCTTCGTCGGCGCACTACTCCTATCAACCTACGAGGCAAGTTGCCATTTTCATCTCAATATGAAAGTAAATAAGTAATGATCATGGATTTATCATTTATGGTATGGATTTAAGAATGACCGTGTGACTGTGAATTAGGGATTCGGAAATTGATGTTGATTTCTAATTAGGGCTTTTATGGATAGGTATTTTGATGACATTGAGTAGGTTATTGTGATTGTGAAGCTGTTGATTTCGCGATGCCATGATGTGAATTGCTCAGACTTATCCCTTATTCTCGACACTGGATAGGGTGTTTCTCTTTCATAGTTCATACATCATACATGTATGATGTATTACTTTATTAGGTTGTCATAAATTGATAATGATTTATGTTCAATCTTGAAATTTTTTTAAGGTTCTTACATGTTGCAATTCTTTGCATAAATGAATTGTGATTGAATTTGAGAACTTTCTTATTTAATTTGATTTAGGAAGGTAATTTACCTGAGACCATTAGAAGGCAATTGTGAACTTGCTAATTAATTGATTGAGGAAGATTTAAACTTCCATTTAGGAAGGTAATTTACCTACAGCAATTCCATTTCGTCCTTGGTTTCGTCAAATTCATGGCTGAATAAACGAAGGACTAACACAGCGCCTTGGTATGACCTTAGGCTATTTGCTCCCCAACAGTTTTATTGTCACTTTGTGAAAGTTATATTGTGCCCCCCTAGTTTTTTAAATCTGCGTCCGCCCCTGTTTGTAGTCAATAAATTTTATTAGGATAATTATATTCACACAACAGTTTTTGTTATCACGTCATATTTAAATTACTATTAAAGTTCTGAACTTTTGTTCATTTTCCCATTTGTCCTTAAACTTTTTTTTATCAATTATTTAAGTTGCAAAATTTCGCTAACATAAAATGAAAAAGAAATTAATTTTTAACTACAAAATAATCAAAGACTATTTTAGTAATTGTTTAAAACCTTTATTCATTGAACAAAAAATAGTAACTAGAAGATAGAAACTAAGATTTTTCATATATTTTAACGTGGAAAGCGTTAAATAAAGTATTTTTTGAACTTCTTAGTATTTTATTGACTTACTAAAATTAATTTTTATTAGCTTGACGTTAGAGCTTAGGAAAATAAGATAATAAATTTTATGAAATTCATACAAAAAAAAATAATTTAAATTAATGAAATTAAATTAATGAAAAATCGATAATTATAAAATAGTATGTAAATAAAGTAAATATATAATTGCAGCAGCGATACCAAACCCTTTATTTAATAGCAGACTTTGTCCAAACATTTCATTTTTGTCACCCACGGTACCAAACTTTTCATTTGTGTCACACACGGTACCAAATCTTTCAAAATATCGCAGTTGAAGTTCAAATGGATGGTTTCTGTTAGTTGACCAAATAATTGACTTTGACAATAATTTTGACTGATTTTAAAAGGTGAAAATGGTAATTTTACATTTTCTAAATAATAAAATAACCAAAATCAAATAATTAAAATTTAAAACCCCATTTCACTTTCTTCTTCTTCTCCATCCACCCCACCCTTATCCCCACCGTGAGGAAGATTAAAAAAACAAGAAGGAACTTCGTCGAAAAGTCTATTGTGCCCAAACATTACACGCAATAAACTATGGCATTCTGCTGAGCCATCAAAATTTGGCCGATAAATGAATTTTCAATCATTAAAACCTCTTCAAGAGCACCATTTGAACACAGATTCTCAAGCATTTCGCCTAAAAACCCATTCTTTGAAACATTAATCCATCGTAAAGACGAGATTTTTTCCAAAATTTGGGAGTAATTTACCAGTTAACTGGTTCTGAAAGAGCCTTAACTCGTATAAATTAGGCGAATTGGTAATGCTTTCTGGTAATTCACCATGAAATCTATTTTCATACAGGTTGAGTGACCCGAGTGGCAACTCGCACAGCTCTACCGGGATTAGCCCACTCAAATCGTTTATTGATGCATCTAGCAGCCTCAAGGATGTCATGTTTGACCATCCAGTACTCGATAGCTCGCTGGTCAATGAATTGTTGTAGAGCTCAATTTGTATCGTGCTCGTCAACTTTGTGAGTGAACTCATGATTCTACCTATTAACGCGTTAAGAGTCACATCCAAGTCGGTGAGCCTCCAGCGTTGATCCAGTGACTCTGGGATTCCACCCACCAGGTTAGTCTGCGTCAACCATATTACCTCAAAATTCTTGAGATTTCCAAGCTCCTGCGAGATCCGATCAGGTGAAAACGTGTTGTACGAGAGATTCAACTATTTTAGAATCGAAATGCTCCCCAAAACTGATTGTGGAAGAGAAAGAGAAGGTGGGGGTGGGGTGAGTTATTAATTTTAGTTATTTGATTTTGGTTATTTTATTATTAAAAAATGCAAAATTATCATTTTAACATTTTAAAATCAGTCAAAATTATTGTCAAAGTCAATTATTTGGTTAACTAACGATGAAACTATCAAAAATCATCCATTTGGACTTCAACTGCAACATTTTGAAAGGTTTGGTACCGTGTGTGGCACAAATGAAAGATTTGGACAAATTTTGCTACAAAATGAAATACTTGGTACAACTGCTGCAATTATCCCTAAAGTAAAACATAGGTTGTGATTTTTTATTTCAGTTAAGAATATTTGCATGTGTTTAGCCATTTATAACGTCTATTTGTAATTTTTTAAAACAAAATGATACTTTTTGTACTATTATGCAAAATGAAAATCTATAAAATAGGTACCCAAAGTGCAGTTGTGCTCGACATACATGATATATATATATATATACACACACACACATACATATATCAAATCATTCAAGTGACAAAATGACTATCGTAAATGTCAGATATGAAAGGGGGTGAATTATAAAACAGAATTGGAATCGAATTTGGAAGTGAGTAAGATGTCAAATTTTTTCTCATTTTAAATAAAAATAAAGAAAAATCATATTTTGTAAAAGGGCAATTTGCATAAAACCCCCTAACCTTTGCATGTATTGTGGAATACCTCCACATCTTTTCATTTAATGAAAAACCACTTAGGTGGCCCAAACCTTGCGGAATACTCTTTATCGCCCAATTCCTTTAGTTTAGGCATTAAATGCACAAAAAATGCCAAAATTAAACAATGAAAAATTGAAGCGACTTTTCAATTTGTTACTAATTTACTCAATTTTTTTATTTGTGGCATCCACAATCTCAAATCTTTAATTTCGTTGCAACAGAAGGACAAATGACCAATTTTCATCAATTTCATCGTTAGTTGACAAGAAAAGTTGCATTTAAATCTAACATGTCATCGGCATGAGATGTTGAAGAGCTTAAATTGGGGCGGGGCGCCTTCCCCACCCCGGCCCCGCTAAGAAATTCCCCGCCCCATCCCCGTTTAAGTCGGGGGGGGGGGGGGGAGGGGGAGAGGGTATGTCTATTCCCCGTTTATTCACCAGTTTAATTTTTTTTTTAAAGTTTTTGATAATTTATTTTTATTGCCCATATTCATTAGATTTGGAAAAATAATTTTAGTTGCTATTTTTTTTATTAAAATTAATAAAAAATTTCATATAAAGTATTGAATTCTCAAAATTTTTTTTTTTTTAAACGGAGCGGGGCAAGGACCCCGTTACCCGTCCCCGCCCCAAACCCACCCCGGGGCATAAGGGATTCTTTGTTAAAAGACATAGTCAAACAAAACAGTTGGAAAAAAAAACCCCTTCTCAATGTTTATTGGTCAAATGACCTCAATTAAAAAATACAATAAATAAATATGGCAAATTGTCTAAAATATCCTCATCAAGTAAAAGACTCATACACCCTTTTCATCCCATCAAATTCACCATTTCGTCTCGTCTGAAAACCAACGTGCTCTTTGACCCAAAAAATAAAAATAAAATCTAACGTGCTCTTCATCTCCAATATTTGCCGCCTCCTAAAATCTTGTTATTGATTATATTCATCACCTATCTTCTCCAACATTTTGAGTATTTGAACAAGGATTTTAGCTTCCATATTATCTACATTGATTATTTCAAGAAAAGAAAATGGTATTTTTATAAATCTCATATACATTTGGTCCTTTTATTGTTAAATATAGTATGAAATGATATTTTAGCTGATTTGTTTAGACTGTTAGTGTATTTCCGCAATTACTGGACGATTTGTAGTTCAGAACGACAGTCCAGCCGTTTTACGTAGTGCAGAACGACACTACAGTCATTATCGTCCATGTAAAATGACAATACAAACAATATCTGTTATGGTCTGATAATATTCGATCAAGAATGGTGATACGACCGTTGACACGAAGAGGAAGTGGACGTCCACCAAAAAATAGGAAACAATCAGCCGGAGAGATGCGCAAGTCTCGTAAGTGTAGTAGGTGTTTGAAAACTGGGTATAACCATATCACTTGTATAGATTATGTACCTCTCATCGAGATACATGAACAATGAAGACAACATGGTACATATGAGGCTTTTGTGGTGTTGTGATGTACAGCTTTTGTAATATTGAAAATGGATGGTGGTGTTATGTTACGATGTACTACTTTTGTCGTTTTGAAAAGCAAACTACTTATAATATTTGGAACGAGTGATTGTATCCTTGTCTTAGACTCGATGAAGCCAGAACGGCAGTTATGATGCACATATGTTTTTTTTTGTTACACTAAAACATCGCTTGTGCTTTTTCAGAACATGATGCGCAGTTGTGTCGTTTTCTTTTTCATGTCCATCAAGTATTGAGCATATCTCACCTACATTCTAAGAGGGGTTTCTATCTTAAAACGTAAATGAGTTTATCTAATCGAATATTGTGTCTCGAATGCGTCATGGTGCTCTGTACAGGTGTTTCCAGGCAGAACGACACAAGTGTCTTTTTCTGGATAGTAACGACACTGATGGCGTTCTCGTTGAATTTTTTTCACAGTATAACGACACTTGTGCCGTTCTAGTAGACATTATATGATCAGTAACGGCACATGTCTTTCTCATTATCATTATACTTGTAAATATAACGATAGTCATACCATTCTAATAAATAATCTCTTCCCATTCAGAACGACAGTTGTGCCGTTTTAATGAACAGTAACGGCGGTTGTGTCGTTTTGTTTGTCATTTCAATTAAGCATTGAGCATATCTCCCCTACAAAATAAGAGACATGTCCATCCTACAACTTAAATTAGTACATATAACGAGTTCAACGTCCCTCGAACGGGTTGTGGAGCACTGTACGTCTGTTTCCAGGCAGAACGACACTTGTGCCGTTACAAGACAGTTCTTCCGTTCTGTTGATTTTTTCAATATTTTTCAACTTTTCGAATCGAACGACCTCGACAACTGGACCCCCTAACTCGATGAAGGCTAGACGTGTTGATTAGGAGATGTGTAACGGTGGAATTGATGTAGAATATATGGTATTGAACATGTGAAAACCATCAAGTCTACATTGATTTCGTTTGAAAGTATAGACGTTGAGCATATCTCCCCTACAAAATAAGAGGCATGTCCATCCTACAACTCAAATGAGTACATATAACGAGTTTATCGTGCCTCGGACAGGTCATGGGGCTCTGTACGTCTGTTTCCCAGCAGAACGATACTTGTGCCGTTACAAGACAGTTCTGTCGTTTTATAAATTGCTTCATCCTTTATCTTTTATTTTTCACCGCTCAATATTTTATCAAGTGTCTATCTCATTATCAACAAATAAATTTTATCTTCATAGGCAGAACGACATAAGTGTCGTTTTGTGGACAGTAACGGCACTAGTGTCGTTCTCGTTGGATTTCATCCAGGCAGCAAAACGACACTTGTGCCGTTCTGAAACCAGTAACGGCAGAACTGTCGTTTTGCTCATTTGTTTCATCAATTTGCCTTTATTTTTGAAACCCAAGATTTCATCAAGTGTCTCTCTGATTATCGTTATATTTAAACATGTAAATTTTCTCTTCCCAGGCAGAACGACACAAGTGTCGTTTTGTTTACAGTAAAGGCACTAGTGCCGTTCTTAAATTATTCTTCAGAATGTTAAACTGTACAATTGTAAAATACATTTTACTAAGTCTACGGATCAAAGTGCCATGCAAAAATTTCTGCAGCTAATTTCTTCCTCCACATAGACATATATTCCGGATGAACTAAATCCATACTGAATTGAGCTTGCAAAAATTCTATATATTTCACAGTGAATAGCCCACAATCAGATCTGCAGAGTAATAATACATACAAGAAAGTCAGATGAAAATGATATACATGAACGAATTCATTGATGTCGGTGCTAAATGTTAAATTACACTAAGCTTACCCATTTGTTTGTCCAGGAACAACAACCCTCTGATAATGGAACATTTTGGTGTTAAAATTTTCGTCATGCACTACGTGTGCCTTTATCAATCACAGAACGACCACTTGAATAGGCTTCATACATTCGGCCAACTGAGCAGCACTGATACGTTTTGGCAAGCTATCAGAAATATAAATAGTTCGCTCCATCAAATCGATTTTCAGTGCAAACCAGTGAGACTCTGGTACACAGTAAGGAGCATACAAAAATCTACAATTATTCCAGTGTTTACCGAGCACTGGTGAAGTTCCTTCAACATAATCAACAAGCTCTTGGTCAAATACGTAGTTAACATTTTTCTTCTTCAGTGTACCCATTTTTAGGTAAGCTTTCTTGACAAGTTTCCAAAAAGAACAATCCAATATGGCACAATCTTGCTGAAATATATGTGGATATATCACCACCCTTTCTCTAATGTGGTATAAGGCCGAGTCGATGTGCTGTACGACATAGCATGAGTAATTGAATGCATTATTTATGTAGTAATAATATAGATGTAAATATATTACTTACATCATCGATGAGCCACCCGTCGTCTATCAATAGGTCATCGAAGAATTTTCGTCGCACTTCATAGATAGCCAAAGTTACTACATCAATGTGAAAACCATGATATCAAAATAAGCTAACATGTAAATCGAAACTTATGTGCTTCAATATGCTAACCGGTTGAATGTAATAAATTACCGATATCTCTCATTATCGTTATATTTAAACAAATAAATTTTATCTTCCCAGGCAGAACGATACAATTATCGTTTTCTGGACAGTAATGACACTAGTGCTGTTATCGTTGGATTTCATACAGGCAGCAAAACGACACTTGTCCCATTCTGATATCAGTAACAGCAAAAGTGTCGTTTTACACATTTCTTTCATCAATTTGCTTTTATTTTCAAAACTCAAGATTTCATCAAGTGTCTCTCTGATTATCATTATATTTAAACAAATAAATTTTATCTTCCCAGGCAGAACGACACAACTGTCATTTTCTGGACAGTAACGGCACTAGTGTCATTCTCATTGAAACTTATGTGCTTCAATGTGCTAACCGGTTGAATGTAATAAATTACTTGTGCGTTGCATTTGCCAACCACTTATTGAGGTCTTCAACTTTTGCAGGATCTACTTCCTTGAAAGGATCATATGCTTGAACGTTCAAAAATTTTCTCCTCTTTAACAGATTAATGTATGGAGAAAGCAGCACGACTGCTTTTCTCTTAACTCGTTGCCCCCTTCCTGTAGGCAACTCAGAGTTTGGATTATCGATCACAATGATTTCATTACTAGGTGGGCATACATGTGAAGATATTGAAGGCTCTCCAACATCGCCTACAACAATTGATCAAACACACAATTCAATCAATTTTAAAACACAATATTGAAATGTGAAATATTGAAATGTAAATTATATATACCTTTGTTAAATATGTTTGAATCATCTTTCGTCCCAACCGTCTTCTCACTTACCTCATCTTGTCGAGCTTTCTCGATCCGAAATTTATCTCCGATCCTAAATAAAGGCCGTTGTTGGTACACAACTATGGCAGATGAAGGATCTGGCACAAATCCTACAAATGGGACCCAACAAAAAAATTATTTTTAGCTTATTGCAAAGAGAAGCAGAGAGAATATACCATCATATGTAGGAAAAGCCTCGTGTTGTTTTTTCGGCGTGACTTCTTCTTTGGAGCAATCTTCAATAATCACCTCTTCCTCTTCCACTCTTGCCCCTTCGTTTCCCCTATTGTGTGTACTATAAGCACCGTAATCAAATCCACTCCTTTCCGACTGGACTCCATCTCTTCCAACCATTTGGATAAACAAATCAATTTTCTTTTCAACCCGATTAAAGTGCTCCAACATCTCACTTCGTAGCCTCTCCTCAACTCCTTTAAGTTCTTGTTTTATTATGTTTATGACATAATCATAAGAAGTAGGTGGTGGTCATCCAGCTGGTTTAGACAAATGGCGATGGCTGGACACGGATGGTCGATCCGAAGTCTTAGCACATCGTGGATCACCTTTTCTTGATGATGCATCATCACTCTCAATATTTTGTCCACCATTATTCTCAAACGCGACATTATCCAAGTTAGGATTAGTATCATCAACAAACGGTCCGGATTCTTTCCAAAATGGCTCCAACAATTCATCATCTGTAGGATTTAGGGTACGATGTACCTCAATCTGAAAATACAATAATGTATAATTATTCAGTCAATTGTTTAGTTATAATTTGAATACGCCATGTAGATTTCACTAAATAAAACTCACATCTTTCGATTCCAAAAACGTGCAAAGTATTTCCCCCCCAAGTTGCTTGCACAGTTCCCAGCCTATCATTCTTGGAATTCGAGAATCATCCATCACACTACCGAATTTCTTTCCAATACTG
This sequence comes from Fraxinus americana, assembly GCA_035079005.1. Taxonomy (NCBI): domain Eukaryota; kingdom Viridiplantae; phylum Streptophyta; class Magnoliopsida; order Lamiales; family Oleaceae; genus Fraxinus; species Fraxinus americana. The sequence continues at coordinate 26,431,857 of CM068718.1, read as the reverse complement.
GGAAATGCTTCAAACGCCCATATCTGTACAATAAAAAATTTAATTTTCAGAAACATAATTAAAAAACTGTAAAGTAAAAAAAGTGATTGAAAATATTACCATGATTGCAAGGGGAAATCCATACAAAGAATACGGATATCACTGAGAACTTGTATAGTTCTTCAACGTTTCTCCCAAGTTACACCTGAACACCCTAGTAGTGTATTCATATGACATTTTCTCCCATGAATAGTTGTTAAATCTATCAACATCATCTACCAAATAAAACCACCACGGGTTAATATATGTATTCTCCTCTGTTGACAAAATTACATACACCAATATAAAGAGGAGGCCCAACTTATATTTATCGCTCTTATTCTTGCAACGTTTGAAAACATCTAACAATAAACATCTCTTTACTCTGCCGTTGCTACGCTTGAGACGTTCTTTCATGAGTCTACAATTATGCCCGAGCGTCGGATCCTCGTCCTCCATGTCCCCAGCTTTAAACCCAGTTACCAATGTGAACTCTTGCAATCCAAATCTTGCAAGCTTGTCTCCAATTTTAATCCACATTTCATTTTTTTTGAGGTACTTACCGACCTCAGAATTAACTGGTGGACCAATTGTGAAGTAAGTTTTATCTCCCTCACGTTCAACAAATGTCCAAAGCATGAGTGTGTGAATAAGTCTTGATGTAAGTCATCTAAGCTGTAGAATACTTCATCAACCAATTTTATTCTATACTTGTTACTTATCTTCGCGTTCACTATATCTTCACTATCCATTTTTTCCTGCAACCAAAAAGACAAAACAATAATTGAGTTAGGAATCTTATTTCTCAAAGCAATATATCTATGTTAAGAGTTTATTTGTTCACATATATACATAGAACAAGCCCAGTGGATCTGATTCTGGAATCAGATCTGGGAGTTTCCGCCAGAGGTATGGATCCGCCAGAATTCCATCTCAAAATCGGTCATAGATGAATTTTCTCGTTTTGATGAAAATTGGATACTATGAATAAAACCTGGATTCTATATATTTGAGAAATGATCTGTAATGTTGGAGTCTATTGCCTGCTAAGTACAGCAGACCTGAAACTATTGTGTGGCCTTGAAATTATTGGTGTTTAGCAGCCACAAAGTTTGCGCGATGGACTGTGGCTTCCTCCTATTTCTTTTACAATGGGGTTGGGGATATTAATATTCATGTCTATAGCAGATCAATTGATATTGGGGTGGGGTGGGGTGTGTGGTGTATGTGACCTCATTATCTAGTCCAGTGGTTGGGACACCAGAAATGGGCATGAAGGGAGATGAACTAGGAAGAAAAGAAAAGTATAAAACCATGCAAAATCAGACAAAGTAATGCAGAAGCACCTCCAAAAAGTTTACAGATTTCAGATCATTCTTTCCCAAACTTCAAATTAACTGAAAACTCTCAATATCTCTTAAGTAAACTGTAAACCCACATGAGTCGGATCAGAAGATATCCATTATCTAAAAATAACTTCCACAAGATTTGCACAGCATGACCAAACTCTGCTTCAATTGCTATTAGACTTGAGTAAATCTAACCAGTAGCATATTTTATAGTAAACAAATGCACAATATAATATTTTGAGAAACACACATCTGGAGTTAAAAGGAAATGTTAACCTTGCACCTAAAAAAACAAAAAAACTCATAATATATATAACATTAGAAAATTTGTAGAACTTTTGCACCATGAAATTCTATTTTGTCCCATAATTCCCGAGATTAAAAAATTTATCATATTGTACCTCCAATGAGAAAAACACACCATATGCAGGGAAACATTTCAAATGTACATACCTAATATTTGTATGCAACAACCGACAGAAATCGTACCAACCCACAATAATCATCTTCGCACTACAAATATGGCTGCGAAAAAAAGGTAAAATACAAGCGTTCGAATTTACTTCCTTCCAATGACCCCTTGCTCGAACTTCTTGCTAAGATTTCTGAAATCAAATGGCTGCTGCTTAATCATGCTTGGGTTGGGCTCTTCGAGTGGTCAACAATGACGAGTAGGAGCTTGGATTATCTCGATTTGGGGATTGTTTAGAGGCAGTTTGGAGGTGGAAGAAGGAAGCCGGGAAATTTCAAAAACTGGAGAATGGTTTTACCGTGGTGAAATTAGGGGGAAAACGGTGAATTTTGAGTTAATAGGTGAAGGGTAATTTTGTCATTTTGTCATTTTATTATATTCTTCTTCTTTTTTTTTTTTATATAAAACATGGGTCAAAGGCCTTTTGTCCAATTTCTTAGTTGAATCTGGCTATCTGGCCAAATTCCCCCAGGGCAAAATTCCCCACCCCGTTACCCGTTTAAGTGGGTTCCCCCCCCCCCATCCGTTCGGGGGCGGGACCCTGCGAGTATCGAGTTTGTCGGATTTTTTTGCCATCCCTAACTTAAATGGAGCAAATGGGATTTTCATACTTACACACATCACAAAAAGACTCATTTTCATCAACAGGTACTTGCATATTAAAACTCGTTAGGATTTTTGACAAAGTACTATCGACGGATGGCATAATCTCCTATGCCACAACTCTTTTTAAAATTTAATGGCTCAACATTGTAGGCTAAGGACTGTTTGGAGGATGTTGATTATGAGTTAAACTCAAAGGTAAAGTAGGATATTTTAACTTTGAAGTGGTTGTAGGAGGAAAATTCAATTTGTATCGTACATCTTTAAGTCTCGAAGCACCACAGTTCATGTTTGCTCATCTTTATCTTTAACGAAACAATCAAAAGAGTGAATTGAATGTTTGGGTTGAAGCATCCTTTTTAGTTGGGATGGGGAAGATGGTGAAGTTTTGAGGGTGATGGTGAGTGGGGAGTGGGTGGGTTTGGCTGTAGATTTTTTTTAATAATTTAATTATTTATTTTGAGAAAATATAAATATATCATTTTATTTTTTTTTAAAAGTAGTCAAAAATATTTTTCTGTTTAACTAATGATGGAATTGACGGATTTCGTTAATTTATACATCTCCTATTTATGGGCGGCACCTAAACCAAAGGAATTGGATGGTAAAGAATTTTTTTTATAATTAAAATGAAATAATAAGGAATATTCCACGACAGCAATGAAGGTCAAGTGATTTTGCGATAATTATCCTTTCTAAGGTGATTATGAACATGTCTGGTTGGGCTTTATTTTGGATTAAAAGCAAAAATAAATCCGCTGGTATTGGTCAAAGGGTCCCACACAAGAAAGAAGTGATCAAAAACCTCCAGCTGCAACGATCAAAAAAGGAATTTCTGGACTATTTTAATCTTGCCCAGACAGGGCCTATATTACAACCATAATTTTCATTTGATGCACCACATTTTAATCTTTGGTTATTGTAGTAATTATTTTTTTAACCTTTTTTTTTTGTCGAATTCTTATCTTCAACATTTCATTAATTAGTACGTCTCGTTTTTTATGATAATTTATATTAAAACATTTTATTTTCATGTTTTGAAATGAGAGAAATATTATTTCGCTTTTTTTATTTAGTCACTTTTTAAAATATGATGAAAAATAAATTGTTTTAAGCCATTTCATTGTACTTCTAGACATAAAAATATTATTAAATACAAAATATATTAACTAATAGAAAGTTTAAGTATAAGAATGACGTGTATCCCAATTGAGATTCTCTAATGATTTCACCATGGTTCGTAATCATTCACCCCCCGGCTGAATTGGAAGGTGTGAGTGGTTTTCATTGTGCCATCCGCCTTCCTTCCCCGTTGCCAAGTGGTTTCAAAATTAGGAAATGGATCTGAAGATCTATTGAAAAGTTCAGGGAATTCTCTTTGGCATTTTGCCATTCTCAATTTGAGTGATTAAAAGTGAAAATATTTGAAGTTTCCTCAAATTTTATTTGTTTAAACTGGGGGTGGGTGAGGGAAGTTTGTGAAGAAGAAGAATGGAGGGGGGAAAAATGAGAGAAATGAGGAATAATTTTGGGATGGAGAGCACACTACAATAGTGTAATTTTCTTTATTGGGTTAGGACCCTAATTATAAATTTTTTGTGATGTTTTTATTGAAAACAAATTATAATTGTGGTGTTATTACAATGTGATGATGTAATTAAAATTTGTAGTGTAATATAATTATCCAATAAAAATGGTGTGACCCTATTTTTTTTTGTTGCGCCGAAGGGTTAATCTACTTGTACAATATAGGTGGACAAAGTTTGTGTGGCAAAATTTGAGTCATGGATTTCAAAAACCGTTTTTGAAATCATTAAGGCCCTGTTTGATTGTTCTTTCTTTTCCATTAAAGATTGAAGTTAAAATCATTTTCCACTTTTTTGGATATTTGATTGACTACAATTTTCATGGAATTGATTTTCCACATTTTCTTAGTTTTTGAGGAAAACCTTTTCACATGAGTTTGTTGGGAAAAACTTTTTTAGGGATTTTTTTTTTGGCAATTGAAACAAATTATATCCCCAATTGTAACAAATTATATCCCTTCAATGAATAATTTCCATGAAAAATAAAACCAAACGAACACAAAAAAATCTAAAATTTCAATATTTTCAGGTGAAAAATTATACCAATCAAATACAATTAATTGACAATTTTGAATAAAATAAGTTCTAGACAATTCAATTTCCCGAAATTCAATTTCTTTTAACGCAAATTTCATTGTTGCAATCAAAGGACCTTAACATATTTTGTCTAAACATATTTTGTAAATCAATTTTGTCAACTAGCATGACTGTACCAAAATGTCACGCGTACGCTCAGCCCCTTGGGCTCTTTCCCATCACAAAATTATGGTATTCGCTAGAATCACAATGAACTGTGCTGGAGCTCTCACACACAGGCCACCATCCGCTTCTTCCCCAAATGTCGACCGCCAAAATCACACCATCTGCTGCCGGCCTTTCCGCCACAATCAAACATCTTAGCTGCCTTTCTTCATCCCGGACCTTCTTCACTACCTCCGTTAGGTTAACCCGACCCGGAATTGGAAATGGAGCGAGAAGCCTGACGGTGACAATGAGTTCAAAACCGTCCGACCCGCTTGAAGTTTGTGCTAAGGCTTCCCTCACCAAGCCCAACGCGCTCGGCGACTGTGAGTGAAAGTGAATTATATTGTTTAAACATGGAATTCGTTTGGATTTTGTTTTCTTCAGTAATAAGGTTTTCTTCGTAGAAGAAAGGAATAGAATAGCATGTTTTGGCCAAGCTTAAAAAATCACTTACAAGTAAGAAAGTAAGTTTTAAAATAAATAATGTTTTATTGATGAACGTTTGAAGTAAGGAAGTTATATGGGGGAGTAGCAAAAAGTAACTTTTTTTAAATTAACAGTATAAACAAATGCTAGTAGTTGGTCATTGAAAAATGGAAAGAATGCATTCTTTTTTGTGATGTGATCGTGAATATGTGGTTGAAAAAGAATGAAAAGTTATTGATGTGATGTAAAATATTATTTTATTGAAGAATGTGCGGTTGAAAATGAATATATGAATGAGAATGTGGCTCAAACAGTGGCTGAATTAGCGTTGAGGTGCAGGTGGAACTAGGTTCTTTGGAATGTGGTGCCTGACAATGTTCGACGGTTTTATGATAGTTTGTGATTGATAGTGTCGATGTTAGCTGGCAGAGAGAAGAGAGTGGCATTTGAAGTAAATACTAAAGCTATTACAATTGAAAATGAGTAAAATATTTATAATTGAAAGTTTAGTGTCAAGTATATCTTGCCAACTTTACTAGTCCAAAAATTAGTCCACACATCTCACACGAGGAAAATTTAACACTAATGTTAATGAAAGTATGTAAAAAGGACGAAGTATTCAAACGGAACTTAAGGATGAGGATTGAAATTTTTGATTTTAAAGGTGCAAATGAATTTCTCCAGTGATCCTAAAGGTCGTGGACTAGTTGCAAAAAAAAAAAAAAAAAAATTCCCAATAAAAAAAAGAAAATTGTAAGATTGTGGTCTAGAGGATTTGAAACCTTGTATCCTTGTAAAAAGTAGAAATTTTACCATTAGACTACCAACACTTCATATTCTATAAGCTAAAGTTTTTTCTTTATTTTGTTTTATTTAAAGTAGGGGTGGGCGTGGGTTAGGTTGGGTCGGTTTTTGACCCAACCCAACACGATCGGTTTGACTGAAATTCAACCCAATCCAACCCACGTAAAGATTGAAACCCAACCCAACCAACTGTCGGTCGGGTCGGATTGGTCGGGTTGGACAACCTCTCAACAAATATTAAAGTCCTAAATACTAATTAATTTTTTTTACTGAATATCGAGCAACATTAATAGTTTTCCAATATCAATAAATTTCAAATATAAAACAGTAAAGTCCTCCAAATATCCATCAAAATAATATTTACATAATGTATTACAAATTTACAATACTTAGGTAAAAAATTACTGGGACTTGGCACAAGCAAAAATAGGTGACTTAATCCCCCGCAAAACTATTGGGAGTCTGGGACATGGCACAAGCAAAAATCTGCGACTTCAGCCCCTGCAAAAATCTGTGACTTCAATTGATTCTAACTTTAGCTGATTCTGGCACACTGGTTGACTCCTACATTGCTGGAAAGATTAAGCAGTTGAAAGAGCAACAAACTTGTTTTCTTCAATTCTTCATTATAGAAATAATTAATGGAAAAAATATAGTAATATTAAGGGTTTTAAATTCCTTGTATTTAATATCAGAAGATATATATTTTTTCTTTCTTTACCTTATGGTGGTATTTAATATCATAAAACTAATATCCAAATAGTGAATGGCCTCAAGGAAATTGAAGATATATGATTATAAGACATGTATGTTATATATCAAAAAAGGTGGAGCCTTTTGTCATTTTTTATCATACATCTGAATGAAAAAATGTGTATTTCCATAGTAAACTCATATCAAACAATCAAGAGCACGAGACCAGGGCTTTATGCTATGGAAAAAATCACAGTAGAAGATACCTGGAAACGTGTAAAGAACTAAGGAAGCCCTTGAATAGCTTCATTCGTTTTTGAATTCATTGATTCAAGTTCTACAAAAAAAAAAATGCTTAATGAAACAACAGAATATATATAAATAAAGTAAGTAACAAAATTTAAGAATATATATATATATCCTGCTTCATCTAACTGATTGTAATGCTCAATATCTTCCATGTAAAAACCATCCAAATTCCTTAGGTTCCCAATTTCCAAATTCAACAACAACAAAAAGAAAATTTTTGGAGTGTTTAAATGAAAAGATCAGCACTAATTAAGTGACCTCTACATTCTCCCACTATATTACAATAAACAAGAAAAACTAATTTACACTTCATTTAATCAGTACTAATCTTCTCAAAATTTTCGAGTGTTATAGAAATAATTAAAATTGGCTAAAGTTCAAGTCCGACAATTAGATTTTCTTTCATTAATTATACAAGACTGTGAATTCCACTAATCTTTCCTAGTTGGAAACGTGAAAAGGCATAGCCCATAAAAAAAAATTGAATTAAATATAATTCCATACTAAAAAATCTGTCTTAACACGCTTCCCAACAATCTATAGAAGAAACATCCAAATCTTAACATGCTTCCAGACTCCAGTTCTGTATAAATTCTATCCGAAATGGGTATCTATCTTCTTGACAAAGTGAATGAAAAAGAAAAATTATTGGGTGGCTAAATATGTTGTTTACCTGTTAAAAACTTCTCAGTAGTACTGCACTGGACTACTGGTATGCAACACCTTTGGCTATAATCCTAAATTTTACAGTTTCTTTACATTAGTACCAACATAAAATAGTAAAATAGAAGTCAATAACCACTCACCAGTTGAAGAAAAGAACTGCATTCCACCTTACCAGGCGGCAGGCACCAGCGCCGTCGACGATGGGGGAGAAGAGAGATTTTCTAGGGTTTGTATCGGGTTGAGAGTTGAGACTTGAGAGCTTTGATTTTGAATTTTCTAGACTCTGGATCTCTTGGAGACTGGGACATTGGTTTAAGTGCATAAATAATTTAAGTATTCAACCCAAGTTTCTTTTTTTTTTCCTTGGAGGGTCGGGTTGGGTTGGGCGGTTTTTGTGGACCAACCTGTGACCCGACCCACCATGATTTAAAAAAATCGAACCCATCCAAAAAAATTGAAAAAACCGACCCAAATCGGTCGGTTTGGGCGGTTGGAGCGGGTTGGGCGGTTTTTTGCCCACCCCTAATTTAAAGTATGAATAGAAAAGGAATGTGTAGAAACCTACGGGGTTGGGCTCCATCCAGGATCCCCTTGGCTCCGCCTCTGAACAGCTCAATATACTTTTGTTACAACGTCGGTATTTTTGTAAAGGAATAAGAAAATAATAGAGGAAAGGAAAATAAGTTGCTAATACTTTTAAGGATTAAAAAGTAAAAACTCCCAAACAACTCAAAAGGTTGAATTATTTTCAGTCCCTTCTTTATTTCATGAGCTTAAATACAAGAAAATTCTGACATTGGTTTTTCAATAAATAGAAACTATCTAGCAACTAAATTGCTACCAACAATGCTTTTCATCCATATCATTAGGAAAGGAATTTGAACAAACAGAAACAAAACAATTTGCACCTAATTCGGTCATAACATTCAATTTTCACCTAATTCAGTCATAACATTCCCTCGAAGTAATAAGAATGAATTTCTTTCAAATGTTATTTTCTTATTCCGTCACAAAAATACCGAGCTTGTAACATAGGACATCAGAGCCAAAATGGAGTAATTGCCCGAGAGATTACCAAAAATCGTGGAATCAATAATTCTTAAACAAACGGAGTTTGTGAAGCAACTTTCTTGTATGATTGATGAAATATCAAGAATGTGGGATGCATAGTTTAATTCATCATCGAGTGGCCACGGCATAATATGTAAAAAAAAAAAATTATTTCGTTCATATGTTCTTACTCCTTCTCAAAAATACTGAGCTCGTAACATATGGCATCAGAGCCAAGATGGAGTAATTGCCCGAGAGCTTACCAAAAATTGTGGAATCAATAATTCTCAAAGTGGAGTTTGTCGAGAAACTTTCTTGTAAGACTGATGAAATATCGAGAATGTGGAATGCATGGTTTAATTCATCATCAAGTGGCCATGGCATAAGATATGTAAAAGAAAATTTTATATAATTAGGTTGAAACTTCAAGTTTCCAAGTTTCAACAATCCATGCATGACCAAAGAGTTCAACAATACTATATTGTTGTCTGGCAATGGGTTGAGATGGCAAGGTTGATACGTCAATACTTGAGAACCAATGTAACAGGAACTGCAAATCAGGAGCAAGTCATACAAAATTGTTTTTAAAATTTACACTGATAAGTCATCAAGAAGATAGGAACCGTTACAGGTGGAAAAGGGATGAATTTTGCTTTTATAGCGGCTGATGTTAGTCCATGGAGCAAAACTAATGAGCTAGATGACGTTCTTAGAGCTTTCTCAAACATGCCAAATGTGTATTTTAAACACAGTTAAAATGCCTAGGTATCATGACGAGGAGTCTTTCATCAATCAAATAGCAACTTCGAAAATGAAAAATTCGGTTGAATCAAGGGAGCATTTTTAAGTATATCTAATTATAATTGGAAAAGAACAAGAATTGTTAAAGACAAGCCTAGGGTGTTTTTAAGGGGGCTAGAATGTTATTATTTTATGTCTTGTTGATTATTTAAAGATGTAATTTATCTTACGTTGCCGAATTAGATGCAATTTGTTTTGTTTATGTTTGTTCCAGTTTCTTTCCTAATGATATGGGCAGAACTTCTTGTTGGTGGCCAATTTAGTTGCCTAGGTAGTTCCTATTTATGAGGAAACCAACTTTTGGATTTTTTTGTATTTAAGCTCATGAAATAAAGAACAGATTAATAATTATTCAACCTTTTGAGTTGTGGGAGGTGCTGTTCTCTCGAATTATTAGCAACTTATTTTCTTTCATTTGTTATTTTCTTATTCGTTCACAAAAATACCTAGCCCGTAACAACTTTAATGTAATTTTGAGTGTTAGATTGGTGCTGAAATGCTTTTGTTAAGTTCAAATACTGGGATATTTATATTTTTGTTAATATAGACATATATCTTGATGAAATGCTTCTACTATATGTTGTATCCTACTTTTTATTAGAAATGTGGTGTCTACGTCTTGTATACTCAGTTTCTATGCTACATATACTTGAAGCGTGCATAATAGTACTACAGTGCTAATAATTTCAAAAAGAAAAGAACTCAAAAGAAGTGTAGATATTGAAAGGTAAATGACATTTATAAAGCATGATCTGAAAATTAGCCAGTTTTTTTTTTCATTGTAGTTAAAAGGTTAGTTCTGGTCTCTGCCGTGAAAATCTTTAGAAGTAAATGAACTCTGAAAACTTTTAGCCTTTATCTTGAGGAATGGCCTTGAGGAGAATGTGAAGAACTTTTGGATTGCCAAAATTGAGTTTCTCATTAACTTTGTTTTCAGGTCCCTTCACGCAGCGGGTTTTGCTAACTTTGGAGGAAAAGAAACTCCCATATGACCTGAAGCTCGTTGATTTTGCTAACAAACCGGAATGGTAATTATCATGGCTTATTGTTGAATGAAGATATTGTCATCCATATGATGCTATCTACTATGGTTTCTGTCATATATTGAATCTAGGTTCTTAAAAGTAAGTCCAGAAGGTAAAGTTCCTCTGCTAAAGCTTGATGAGAAGTGGATTCCAGATTCAGATGTTATCACACAGGCACTGGAAGAGAAGTTCCCTGAACCCCCATTGGCAACACCCCCTGAGAAGGCTTCAGTGTACGATATATCTTTGAGCTTACACCAGGCATAGTTTGTTTATTTAATCTAAAAAAGAATGCATTGTAATATAAAAGCCTTTGTCTTTCTGGAAAGAATGTGCCTTTGTCTTTGAATGTTCCTCTGCTAATAGATCTGTGTCATTCTCGTCTTTACTATTGAGCTATGCTACTTTCTAAATACATCTAACGGATTAGGAATTCAACCTTACTTTGGATTATTTTTTATTAGTGGTTTAATATGCATCTAGTTTCTAATTTTAGGCATTGCCTTTTTTGGGAAAATGAAAACAAAATTAATCAGCTGTTCAGGTCTGTATAAAAGTTTTTCCATGCAATCAAATGGCTTAGAGTCTAAGACATGGAAGAATGGCTTTGCAATTGGGTTTAGCTGTTTGGTTTTTTAGATTCCACAAAATGGTTCTGAAGGGTAGCAAAGATCATCAAATGCCGAGACATGCAATTTCTGCATTTGACTAGACTCTATTGGAGGATCATTTGTCAGTGACTGCAAAGAATAAACTAGAAGTGGCTGATTAATTAGAGTTACTGTTATAACAATTGATGATTTTTAACATTTCGGGGAATCCGAAAGAGTTGAGGTATTGGAGTATTGGACCATTTAAATGGTGTTAAGATGGTCATAAACGGTTCTACATGAAAATATAGTCTTTGACGAATATATGATAGCCGCTTTAGCAAAGTAGAGACTGATTGATATCAAGAGATGGTGCAAAAGGGTATTGTCGTAAAGACTTTGCCCATGATAATTACTAGTAGCATGATGATTTACATTATTAGGTTATGATAATAAGCCTTCCTGTTGCTTTGAGGTGTGAAAAGAAAGATCACTTTTTTTAATGAGGTCCACCTATTGATCCCAACCCATAAAGGTGACCGACTGTGACCCTATGATAAATGAAGCAACAAATAAAGAAGTCACTAGAATTTTTTATTTTTATTTTTTTAAATAATGAAACACTTGTATGTTTGGATGCAACATAAAAGAATTATACTATATTATTAGTCTGTCCATTTCATTCTTTGTCAATGATCGAACAAGTATGAGAACAATGGATGTGGTTAGAAGATGGAACATCAAGAAATCAATGGATGTCAGTGTCAAGTTGTGAAGGCAACAGCTTAGGAGACATTCTGCTGAATTTCATTCACTTCTTTGCTGATGTCACCTGAATTGCCTCTTTTTCACTTCAAGAGGGAAGGGTGTAATCTTGGGCATTGGTTTTTTGCTTTTAATTGATATGGGCTATTGGGCTGGACAAATACATTGAGGAGAATATAATATCTAAGTTTGGGGATGGTTCTGAAAGCTGCGTGGCTGTCTAGTTTTGTGTCTGTATGTTATTGTTAGCTATTTATTCCGTATGCTTTTATATTAATATATAAAAAAAATGGTTTAGCCTATGTTTGCCTCGTGTTCATAAAATGTTTATAAACACTCAAAACTACTTTTTATTTTCACATTTCGAGGGATCCACAAGTACTAACCACTTATTTGCCTCTCATTTTTATATATTTACAAATTTAAACATTTTTAAACACTTCACAGAGATGCAATTAGAATCTTCATGTGTTATTGAGTCTCAATTCTGTTTAATTAACTGAAGGCCAGTTGTAAAAAACTAGATTGAAATTGAATATGGTTCTTAGCCCCTGTTTGGTAAAGATATGTAAAATTCATTTTCAACCACACATTCTCTTAATAAATAATTTTGCACTTGGACCCATAAATTTTGCCTACTTTTTAACCGCACAATCTTAAAAAAAAAAAGCACTTTTCACATAATCCATTTTCAAAAAATTTACATCAAGCACACTCTTAGAAATTGAAAGATACTATCTTAGTTAGTGCTAAATTCACGTGTTAATGAATTCTTTGAACACTTTGAGCACTCAAGTCATGTCATTATCTATTTTTTGTTTTTGCTTACTTAAAGAGAAGGTTTATATGGATTAAATGATTCCTAGGACCTCTTTGAACATTAGAAATGGTGGTTTAAATCACATCTAGCCTCCTAATCAAAGCACGTTGTCTATTTAGTGAAAATTGGACCAATTGACGTTAATTTGTGTTCGTGTGCTCTCTACAGAGTGAGTTGATAATTCGTGTTTCTCTTTCGAAATTCGAGACAGACGTAGTCTCTGAAAGTAGTTATTATTGTACAGGAAGTTACCTCACTAACTGTTTATCTCCCATATTGATTGGCCTGTAATGAATTGAAACTCGATCCCTTTGATCTTTTAGATATATGGACCTGGTGCAGTGGTTTGGCGAGTCAATTTTTCTCTTTGAAAAATCCTTGAAATTTCTAGTACATCAGAATCAGCAGCAATGCAAATCTTGATTTTTTTAACAAAAAATATCCTGTGCACTAAATTTTTTTGGATGTACATATCAACTGTATAATCTGTCTATAATTTTGAAACACATGAGTAGTGGGACGGGAAAAGTGAAAGGAGAGGAGAAAGATAACAAGCTGCTAGATGGTCAAATGATCAAACCACTTTTTATCTACTCATTTCATAGGATCCAAAAGTACTACCAACTTATTCATCACTCATTTCTATCTATTTACAATTTAGATTGTTTATAAACACTCCCAAATGTGCTTTTAGATTCTCTCTCTTAACATTTTTGTAACTATTCTTCTTGTCTTCGAAAAATGGATTATACCGATTTCACCAAAATGGAAGAGACTAATTCATCATATTTATTAATTTGTGGTATAGCTGGCTAATCTTTCTCCTGCTTTGTTTTTTTAATTCTCTTCAATCATATAAACTGCTTAAATAGCAGGTTTTTATTCAAGGGAGTTTAGACACTACTCTCTGTTACCGTAAACAAATCAACTATGAATTGGGCTGTATCTCTAGACTCTAGGATTAGATGTAATCAGTGCTTTCTATTCTAGTTTGATTATTGTGTGTTTAGTGGGGAGATATTATTTCTGATACTATTTATGAACTCTTATAGTGGCTCAAAGATTTTCTCCACATTTATTGGTTTTCTGAAGAGCAAAGACCCCAGCGATGGAACGGAGCAGGCCTTGCTTGATGAGCTGACAGCTTTCAATGATTATCTTAAAGAAAATGTGAGCCACATATCTGTTCTTCTTTTGTGTATTGAGTTAAGGTTGATAATTTATTATGAAGAATTGAAGATGCTCAATTCAAATACTCCTTGCACTGTTTGCAAATATAACCATTAATAAATTCTCCATTTCTTTTATAACTAAATAGGCCTCTTAAAGTCGGTTCTTATCAGAACATTTCTTGAATATAATGTTGAATGCAGGTTTGAGGGGAAAAAATAATCTTTCTCATTAATTGATTTAGACTAAGCCCCTGTTTGACAACTATTATTTGAAAATTCCTTTTTTTTTTACATACTCATCAACCATACATTCATACAATAAAATATTCCTCACGTAAACCCAAAACTTTTCTTTACTTTTTAACTACACATTCTCCTAAAAATCACTATTCAAAACCTTGTTTTTCCCAAATATTGGCCATCAAACGGGGGCTAAGATTAATTTGACCTAAGAACTTCTGATGATTATCTAAAAGAAAATGCGAACCATTTATTATTAATTTTGTATGAGTTTGGGTTTACGGTGTTTAATATTCTTTCTGTTAACGAGTAGAGGTTGATGATTCACTTGTAAGGCCAATTTTTCGGTTTTATATGAAGAAAGAACTTCAAATAATCTTTGCAGATTTACAGTTAACAAAACGATGCATATGTTAGCCGTTTGAGATATCTTTAACCATATCAATGTCTTAATTTCAGTTCTTTGAGAGTACTTGAATATAAAGTTGGATGCAGGTTTGAAAAAAAAAAAATACTTACTCATCGACTGATTTAGATTAAAAACACTTTTGACATATTACTGTGTTCATGGCTACATCTAGTGGGAGATCTAAAACGCCTAGGTCCTTGGCTGCATAGTAAACTATAAAGTGAAAATATTGATATCTAAGAGCTTACCCTAAATTCTGAAAAAAATAAATAAATAACATAGTCTCCTTCATTAAATCCAGCTAGAGCTTATTCGAAAAATCTTTTATTTTTCCTCGAAAGTCTTTTCCTTTCATATAATACTTTCTGTACATTGTTTTGACATTTGTGAAAATGAAAATCAAAATCAGCAACCAGATGATACTTCTACCCAAAAATGAAATGCACTCTTAACGTATTTCTTTCTTCCAATTTTCTCTATAAAGGGTCCGTTCATCAACGGGGACAAGGTATCTGCTGCTGACTTTTCGCTTGGGCCGAAGCTATACCATTTAGAGATTGCTTTGGGGCACTATAAGAAGTGGTCAATCCCGGATTCACTTCCCCATCTAAAGACATATATGAAGGTTGGTTGGATATATGTCAAGCTTTTCCAATTCACTTGCTCCACATTTTTTTTCAACTACACGTGTACCGACAATTTCTGTGCATAATCATGTTGTCTCGCGACATTTTTTTCTTTTTCTCTTTAATTTGTAAATCACTGTTAATTATTATATCTTAATTCTTAATGATCCAGAAGTTGCGTTGTAGTCCAGGTGCTTTAAACCTACTCAAAGTTTTAACCACCTTTACACAAAACCTATCAGTGAACTTACTGGAACTCAGAATTTGTCCATTTGTGTCAAATAACTTGAGTATTGAGGCCATGTAGAAAATGTATATCATGCTCTTGTAACTATGGGACTTTTAAAGGTTAGTGGTCACTGAACTTCCAGCGAAGTTTTATGGTGGTCATGAACTTCATTTTCTTCCAAGTTGGTTACTAAACTTAAATATTTGTTACAATTTGCTCGTTCTGCCCATGTATTTAATTTATCTAATTGGAAAGCTGTCACAATAGTCTAGTTGATAGTTTAGTTGGCAAACCATGAAATTGTTGCGTCACATTTTTCGTTAGCCACTAATGAAAGTGGATGTAGTGACCAACTTGAAACAAAGCTAAAGTTCAGCAACCAACTTGAGACAATATGAAGTTCAGTGACTGCAAATGTATCAAACTCTTATAAATTGTTTCTATTTTCAATTTGCTCCACTAGTGGTTTCCTTCTTGAGTTCATATTTCTGCCTATTAAAGTAACTATTTCTTTTCCAAAAGTAGACTAGACTCTAAATAATGTGAGATCTCTAGGGTGGACATCATTCTATGAGTTCTTGTAAGATCGAGACAGATCAATTCTTCTACAATGTTGGTTCAGATATAGATGTACCTATCATGGCCTCCTAATTTTGTTTGGCTTTCCTGTATGCAGACTATATTTTCAATGGATTCCTTCATCAAAACACGGGCTCAAACAGAGGATGTAATTGAGGGTTGGAGACCAAAAGTCATGGGTTGATTCATCTACTGTATTCATCATCGCTTGGCTCATCTTCAGTTTCAGATTTTTGTCTGAGTACAGTCATGTGATGGTATGCACATATGTAGATCAAATGGTATTCATTACATACTGATTTTACAAAATAAAAGATGCTTATCACATGCCTTGCAAAAATTGTAATGTTCTAAACTCAATGGAACAATTCTTATTCAAGTAAAATTATACGTTGAAATACCATGTTATATTATCGGTCTAACAAAATCTATAACGTTATCAATCTATAGTTTTTTTTCTTCAAGCATCTGAGCGAACATGTCATGCCATTCTTCGATATAATGAAGTTTAATTACGAAGTTCATGTCAAACTCGAGAGTTAATAGTTTTGGTTTATTTTCTGTTGATTTTAACGAGCCTCCAATTTGGTTAAGCACATAGTTGTGATGGTTGCAAAATGGTCCATAGATCATAGTCTATCACATGTCTTTGAACAGATTTTTGTTTCAGTTTCTGCTTATTTACTCTTTTGAGTGCGAATTTAATTCTGATAATTAAATTAGCCTAGCATATGGCGATGATACTTGATGCTGATTAATTTTCCTTTTCTGAATTTTTGAGAATTTTCCTATCCCACACGAGTGAACCCATGTTGAGTTATAGTTTGATTATTTTCCATTTCTGAGATTATTATTCTTCCTTTTGTGGTGGTTTATTCTAACAGTTTCAATATAGAACGCAGCGGTGAAGAATGATTTGAGAATATATGGAGGTTCCAAAATAAAGTCTGATTACAATTTAATTATGAAAAATTGAAAGCAATTAACCCCTGTTTGTCTCCCTTTTATTCGCAACTCTTTTCTTCTTCTCAAACTCATTTTCAATCGTACATTTATACAAAAATAAAAAAAAAAAAATTTTTTTTTTTGCAACTTACGACTTACTCAAATGTAGAAAATAGGAGGAGATGAAATAAAATGAGGTATGCGAATGCAAATCTCTTTAAAACGGATTAAAAGTGCGTCCGTCTTTTAAGATACAATGCTTCTTTCAAAATTAATATAACACAATATTAATTTTTTCAAGTGAATCAACGCTTGACAGTATTATACTAGAACGGAAGATATTGAACACGGAACTCAAAAATAATTTGGAAATTATTGTGATAGAATTTAGAATTGTAAAGAATTAAAAATCAATTATATGGAATTGATTTGGAGCGAAGAAAATGGAATTAGGAGGATCTTGTTTATAGATTTGTATGTCTCTTCGAAGGGTCACATCTTATGACCAAATTAATTCCAACCATTAGATTACACAATTTCAAAATTGATGATCTAGATCGTTCATTATCAAAATGTCATATCCATTTGGAACAACTATTTGATATGCATAATTTGCATTTGAAGAGTCGTGCCAAATCGACGTACTTATTGAAGACTTTTCCAATTCACACGTTTTAATCCTTATAACTTTAAAATTTCAATAATCCCCCACATAAATGAAAAAAGTCGACTTAGAATAAGGAAGAAGAAGAAGAGTACAACTAAAATTTAATGCATCAGGATCGGTAACTTTCGCTTTGAATCTTCCCTAGTAAAAATCTATCGAACTCATTGGTTAATCAGTGAGCACAACGTTTTGAACTGTTGACCGTTATTGCAAGTCTAGACAATAAATCAAACACATTATCTTTCATATCACACTTTGGTTCTCTATTATATTCATTATTTCGGTCATGAACCTTTTTGGTTCTGCAAGTGCGCTAGAGAATTCGTCGAAATACAATTCTCATAGAACCGATCAAGTTCGCACTCACATAGGTAATATTCTATAAAGAGTACCTTACAATACTCAACTTGTACTGTTTACAAGATATAGTTATAATTAAAAGCATAGCTTATCCTAACCGATCTTTGATAGACAACACTTATTTGTATCATAGAAATTGGGAGGAGTTAAAACTCCGAAGTACTACTTATCGAGTCAATCATAACTAGAGTGTGTTTGGTAGAGATTTTTGGGGGAAGAATTGATTTTTGAATAGTGATATGATGGGAAATGTGTGGTTGAAAAAGAAGAAAAAAGTATTGATATGATGGAAAATATTATTTTATTGAAAAATATATGGTTGAAAATGAGAATTGATTTACTGTAGAAAATGAAAATTTTTACCAAACATGCTCCTAGTTTTTTTTATTGAACCTAATTAGTGGGATCTCTAGTTGCCATGTCAGATTTCTATTAAGTTGGCCCATTAGTTTAGGCTTTACACCCATTCTCTCTAAATAACCCATTTATAAACGGATCCATTAGGTTATCTTTCAATAAAACAATTGATATTGTTTAATTTGAGAGCAACTACCAAATAGTATTATATCTATGACCTATAGTCGATACTTACCATTATATACGACATTCTGTGCCACATGATTTGTAACTACAGTCTCGATTAAATGATATAACAAGCACATGTTGTCTCCAGATAGGAAATCCTTCCAAAATCTTTGATGCTATCATACTTCCTTCTAATCTATTGAAAATTCTAATTTTTTCAATTCTCAAATTATATTGAAGATTTCCAGGAAACAACTACACTCTTAATAGTAAATCATAGTTACTAGTAGATTTTGAATCATTGTATTGGATATCAATTTTCATTATCATGCGCATTTTAAATTTAACAAGGTGTTTATTACATGGTAATTTATCATTTCAAATATTCTTGAATATCTCAATATTTAATTTGAATAAAACAATGCCACCCTCCACAAATAGGGGGTGTCCAAACTTTAATTGAGAATACTATGCAAAATAATCATTATACCCTCACAATTCTGATAGGATTTAGCCTTGCCACATAATATTCATCTAAGTTTAATCATATAATTAATTATATTTATCTACGGAATAAATAATTTTATTCTACCTCTAGTCAAGATATAAAATGACTAGAAATGTCAATATCTTGTGAAATGTACTCTGTACTTCCACATCTAAGACTACCAATTATCAAATTGATAGCCAAATTTTCTCCTTTTTGAAGTGTTTTTAAACACTCCTATAACTACAAGGAAAAATTGTGTATCTACGAGATGTACCGTATACATAATCTCTTTTATCCCATGTTTAAACAAAATCGTAAGAGTTGGCAATGATGCAATTACCAAACGCCTTGTAGAATATGTGGCCTCCTTCACGTTCGCATGTCTTCGGAAAACATAATATTTCCCAATTTTTTTTCAAAACAATCGGATTCTTTAAAGATCAACATATCTTTTGTTTAATGCAAATATGAACCTGACTTATTTTCTCAAGAATAATGCTCCTTGAATAGGGGCATTTGACAAGGTTGAGTGACAGGTGCTGCGTTGATTGCTTTTTTATTTTTTCTAAATGTCAAATGGAAAAATGACACGTGTTCACCTGTTAAAAATTCTGACATTGAACCCCGTTCATGTAGTAAGGTTGTTTTCTCAAAGTCACTATAGTTCTTTTCGAAAATCGAATAATTTTACAAGTTATGTGCTTCCAATGTAATTTGTCCATAAGTGACCACACACTAGAACACATACTCGCACAAACTGCTATTTGAAACTGAAGCAAATTTCAACGCCATTTTACACATTCTCATAAAACAATAGCAGGCATTTGGAAAGATTTTAATTAACACGGACTCAAGACTTTAACACCATATCATTTTAGATTTTTACTACAAATAAATATAATTAACCATGACGTCACTTAAACGATACAAACGAAATGACACTGCTTGGCAAATGTTGGTTAGCAAAAGTGAGAGTCATTAGAGTAATATTTCTAAATGCAATTACAGTAATAATAAAAGGACACAACTTCACGACAGTTCTGAAAAATAATATTCCCAACATCTCCTTTCATTCTGGAAAAGCAGTATGCATTTCTAAAGCAAAAAATAGAAACCCAATTTTATAATATAGAGAGCGGGAATCACAGAAAGCAAGCAGCAGTTTTATGCACTATTTAATTTTGCACGCATTTTTAAATACTGCACAAATTCAGGAATAGAGATATTGAAATTAAATTATATGAATAGTTTTTACTCTGCACTCGAGAGAGAGTATAATTAAATAAGGGTTCTTGCTTATAAATTTGAAAAAAAAAAAAAAAGATTATTGATAATTATATAATTGAGAATCATATTTGATAGTTAGGTGAAATTTTAACCTAGGCTTTCTCATATTGATAAATTCTTAAAACTTGCATTTGTTTGTTGAATTTGTCACCATATTCACAATTCGTTTAGTTAATAACTTTGATTCTAAAACCCGATTTTCTAGATAAAACAAGGGCTAAATTGGAGGAAATTAAATACCAATCCATGTGGGTTTGACATCCGTATTTGATCTTTATATTATAAAAATTGACACCATATACTTGCGGGTATATTTACGTTAAACAAAATGCGTGAATAGTTTTTGGTGCCGTTTTCGGGGATTGTTTTACTTGATTTTTACTAATATTATTTCTAAATAACTTTTGTTTTAATTTAGATTTATTTACTTTTACATAGTTTACTTGTTTTTTGTTTTACGTTTATGCAAAGATCGAGGAGTGTTGGATTACTACCCATTGACCCTAAATTAGAACGAATTTTTAGATTTTTAAGGGGAATTAGGAGAAACGAATTCGAAGCAATGATAGAACAAACATAACAGATAGCAATTCAGAACAATCAACAGAGGGCAATTAGAGACTATTCAGACTAGTTGTCAATGACGACTGATCCGGTATTGCACACCCAACGATAACTGCTAATAATTTTGAATTAAAGCCAGAATTGATCCACATGGTGCAACAAAACCAGTTTGTGGGTTCTCCAACGGGTGATCCAAATACTCATCTTGGTCATTTTATTGAGATCTACGATACCGTGAAGATGAACATCGTTAGTGAAGACGCCATCAAACTCCGTCTATTTTCCTTCTCCTTTAGGGATAAAGACAAAGCATTGTTCCAATCATTATCATATGGATCCATCACAACTTGAGAGGGATTATCTCAGAAATTCTCACCAAATTCTTTCCTCCTTCCAAGGAAGCTTTATTTTGGAGTGAAATTAGCCAGTTCAGATAAATAGAATTCGAACCAGTCTATGAGGCGTGTGAGAGATTTAAAGATCAACTTAGAAGATGTCCTTAGCATGGTTATCAGAATTGGACACAGATAGAGATCTTCTACAATGGGTTGAATGTTTAAGCATGCACAGTAGTAGATGCTGCAGTAGAGGGTACTTTAATGGCTAAGATTCCAAATGCTGCCTATTCACTATTGGATGAAATAGCCACCAACAACTATCAATGGCCAAGCGAGTGTTCAAATGCAAAGAAAGTTGTTGATCTTTATGAAGTGGATCCCATTACAGCCCTTACAGTTTAAATGTCCACTCTCGCAACTTAAATAGTTGCATTGACATCACAAGGAACTCAGAAAAAAAGAAAATTCTATCATGGTTGCTTCTACTTCATGCCATGAGTCCGAGATGGTGAATGAACGAGTCCAGTATGTGAATGCAAAAATTTTAATTAGAGAGGAAACTACTCAGCAAACCAATACCATCCAGGACTGCGAAACCATGATAACCTTTCTCATGGTAACAATATGAACGTGCTAAAGCCATTTGGGTCTAGTAATTAGGTTTTTGAAGGAAAGCTATCACTTGAGGATAACTTGGGAGACCTTTATATAAGAGACAAGGGCAAGATTCATTAAGAATGAGTCTAGACTTGACAATATTAAGACTCATATGACCCACATGAGAACCAAAATGAAGAATTTAAAAGTACATATTGGTCAACTCGCAATTGTAATTACCTTCCAACCAAAAATGGAAATTCCTTAATGACACAGATGTCAGTCCAAGGGAGCACTATAACGCTATCACATTGAAGCGTAAAAGAGCTTGGAGAGAGCAAGCCTACAGAGGATGTGGTTCCTACACCTGTTTCGTATCATGTTGATGAAAAATTGGTTGAAGAGCAGAAAATTGAGACTGCGGGAAAAAAGAATAACTATCGGCAATTCAATCTCATTCCCAAACAATCCTCTCATTAAAGCAACAACTACCTTATCCACAGAGGTTCTTGGAAGTTCGATGAACAATTTACAAAATTTCTAAAAGTCTTCAAGAAAATCCACATCAACATTCATTTTCCAGGTGCCTTGACACAAATGCTAAATTATTGCAGTTCCTGAAGGAAGTGATGTCAAAGAAGATGAACCTGGAAGAGTTTAAGACGGTAAAATTGATAGAGGAGTGCACCGCAATTCTCCAAAAGAAGCTCCCTCAAAAGTTGAAGGACCTAGACATCTTTACAATTTTATGCACAATTGGTGAGTCTACCATTGATAAGGCACTGTGTGATCTAGGGACTAGCATCAATCAAATGCCTAGAGAAATTGGGACTGGAAAAAAGAAGTCAACTACCATCACTTTGCAACTACCTGATAGATCCATCAAATACCCCAGATGGATCATTAAAGATGTGTTGGTTAAAGTTGACAAGTTCATCTTCCCGGTGGATTTTGTGGTTTTGGATATGGAAGAAGATCAAGAATTACCATCAATTCTTGGTCGGCCCTTCGGCAACTAGGAAAGTTTTAATTGATGTCCAAGGAGGAAAACTGACATTGCAGGTTAATGAAGAGCAAGTCAAGTTCAACATTTATCAAACGAAGAAATCCCCAGAAAAAGTCAACACTTGTCACATGATCCAATCAATTGACGCAGTAGAGGGTAAAAATTTCAAAAGATGATTGCTTAATAACCTCTAGAGCAGTCAATACATGGCAACCAGTTACTCAAAGATTGATACATTTGCTACTGAAAGCTACACATTGACCAAAGAAGTGGTGGATTACATCTTAGCATAAGAAGTCGATCTACCTGACAGAAATAAGAACTACATTGAAAAACTTTTGAAACCTCCCAACATTATCAAATCAAAAGAGGTTTTGAAGGATATATCGGAGTTGAAGTCGCCTCTTCATCCTTGTGGCCATACTATATTGAAGAAAAATCCAAAGCTGAGGACAAGTATCAAAAGATAAAGGAAGTGCCTTCTAAAGATTCTACTTAAGGCAATCTGACAGTGACATGCTAACATTATTAAAAAGGCACTTCTTGGGAGGCAACTTAATCTTTCTATATTTCTATCTCTTATCTTTAGATATTAGTTTTATTTTTATTAGTAGTTATTAATGAGTTTGCTTTTCTCATAGGAAATCTCAAGTTTGGGACAGAAGCTAGAGTCGGCATCCATCAAATCCATCATCGCATCACCATGCCACCAATAGCAATGAAGACAACCAATATTTTCACTCAGGGAAGTTCTATTCCTTTTTCTTTGATTTCACATTGGAGACAATGTTTAGTTTAATTTTGAGCGGTGAAATATTAATTGTCTAATTGCTTAGTTATTTTTATGAGATTTTTTGTTTTAACTTTGAGTGATTTGTGTGTGTTTAAAAAAAAAAATTGCATGCTTATGTGAGTTAGAGAGTCTTGCAGGACATGATGTATATAATTCCGAACATTTGTTAGTTTATGAATTGTAATGGAGTTATGTGTTTTAGTTAATATTTTTTGCCTATTCATGTGAAATTTGAAATTAAATTTGCATGTGAATTGATTGTAACGTTGTATATGAATATGTTGATTCATACTTATAAGTTGAAATCGATAACTTTCCCATAACCTGTTATTCACTACATCCTTAACCTTCTAGAATACAATTAGGGGTGTTCAAGCCGGTAAAAGATATGATTTAGGCTTGTGATGATTTCATCTAGCCCATTTATTTTTGATTTTCTTGTAAAAAAACAAGCATTGCACTTGACTTCTATGCATCATGCCGTCGCTTTTTTGATCAAGTTAGTAAATTCTTTGGGATCTCTCGAAACCTGATACCCTTTGGCCTTTAAAACTGGGAAGCTATCGACTAAAATAATAGTGAGTTTAATTTTAAAATGAAAAGGCAATATCAAACTATGTAATTAAATGTGCAATAATGACTAAATTGTAAGAGCATAGATAACTAGTGGATTTGAATTGTTTAGTATAGGCTTGATTGTCAAAACATTCATAAATTGGGAGAATCATCACATTTATAAATCTTTGGCATCACCGATTATATCAAACCAAATTTGAGAGGCAGAAGAAATTAGAAAATGAAAATAAACTCTAGAATGTACCTAGGGAAGATAATAAAAGAAAACAAGTCTGGGAGTATGTGAAACCCACGAGAAAAGAAATGAAATGTTTGACTTCTAAGGTCGAAAATTGGATCAATTTGTTTATGCACAGCGTTACACTTAATTCTTCACACACACACACAAATATGTGAGAATTTGGTTTTTGTATTATAATTTTGAAATAGTTTATAGACTTGATATAATGTTTTTAACATTGAACCATAGAGGCAAGCTAGCTAGCTAACTAAACTTGTTTTAGGTGACATTGTTCATTTATTTGTGCCACTGTGTCCTTAGTTCTTTTCTTTAAGTTTTATGTTTGCTCGAGAATTAGCAAAATATTAAGTTTGGGGGTGTTTAATGAGTGTATTTCACTCATAGTTTTAATACCATTTTAGCTTGTTATTTAGTTGTTCTTGAGAGTGTTTTAGAACGTATTAATGTTTGTTTTTATGTTGTTTTATATATATGTCAAAGTGGTGAAAAGAGGTGTAGATTGTGTTAAAAATAATGTGTGGAAGAAGACATGAAAAAAGTGCCTAAATGTCATTCAAAAAAATTAAATAAAAAAAATACAGAAGTTGGGCACCGCAGCGCCCAGCCATGGGAGCAAGGGAATACTGACAGGGAGTTGGCGCCGCAGCATCAGCTGAACAACAAGAAGAAATAGAAGTCTGGCGCCACAACACTAGAAACGGATTCATCACGACGCCGCAATGCTGTGATGCTAGAGCTAAGGCGCCACTGGACAAGAAACGAGTTTTGAAATTTTTGGATTCTTTTGAATGCCCAATCCATCCTCAATTCATCTAAAAATTGATAAATCTATAAATACAACCCTAGATATCACTTTGAAGCAGGAATTGAAGGGGGGCAAGATTCAAAAAATCAAGAAGGTGATAAATGCAACTTGACAAAGAAGATAGACTCAACAATCAAAAAAATAGTTTTGTCTTTATTCTCTTCATGTGAAGTCTCAATTAGGGAGATAAAGCCACGTGATTCTGATCCAACGGTCACCACATCGGTCAAGACAGTATAAATATGCTCTCTTTGTAACTAAACAAGGAGGATGGATGAATTGGAATTGGGACATCATATATTCGATATACACACTTGAACTCTCAAGGATTTCAGACAAACATTTGATTGAATGTTTCTCGTTTTGCTTACATGTTCATCACAAAAATTTTTAATATACAACATAGCAACTTCTATGTATATTTTATCTATCCTTCCATATATTCCTATTTGTTAGATTTGTTCGAGGTCTCTGTCCGGCGATCGTTGTTAGCGCGATTGCTTTTGTTTCACTTGGCGGAGCTTAAACAGTTTTGTCTCTCGCGGCAAAGTATCTCATACGCCCATTTCTTTCTTGCTACCGCAGTTATTTTGGTAGGAACGTGTCGAAATCGTACTTAACTTGTCATGGGTGAACCTAGCATCTCTTAGCTCATTTTCTTTCTGTGGTCAACACACATCAACACTGTTTGCAGCTGTTTTATTTGCACTGTGGGCGCTTCACAGGTATGGCAGTTTCTCTATTTTGTTCTTATTCTTCTGCAAGTGTTTATCCCTTTTCTACCTGAGCTATTATGTCTCCTTGTTAGTCTCTCTCTCTCTCTCCCCCCTATATATATATATCTATATATATATATATATATATATATATATATATTAAATTCACCAGTGCTCAAGTGATTTACCAGAGAGATCACACCTTGAAAGCTGCTTTTTCAAGTATCAGTAGAAGAACCTTCTGAATATCATACGCTGATAGAATGCAGGCAAAGACAGCTAGCAAAGGTAAAAGCCAGATCTCCGGAAGCCATCAGACGATGGTTGCGACGCCACAAGAGGCAACCCAAAAGTGCCCTAGATGTGATTCCGTACACACCATGTTTTGCAACTACAATAATCACAGTCTCACAAAGCCGAGGTATTATTGCAAGACATGCAGAATGTACTGGGCGAAAGGAGGAAACCTACGCAGCCTACTAGTTGGTGCCGGTCCTGTCCATGGAGGCTGTCTGAAAAACAAGAAACTGAAGTCTTCTTTGAGAGATTCACAGCACTGCTCCGATGGATCATATACTACAGCTAGATTGAAATTACCAGCCTCTGATTTTCGCTGTCCAAGTATTTTACCCTTCAGAATTTTATCAACTGCTTCTGGCACTACCGAAAGGTGTACTGACAGCAAGGGAAAATCTCCAACAATCCCTTGTTTTAATCTTTGTCCTCCTTCAGGAAATTCTCCTTTTATGGGCTTCAATTTTCCTTTTTCTCTCTCACATGGAGAGGGCACCCCAGAATTCAGTAATGGAGTTCAAAAAATGGCCTCATTCCTGAATCTTCATTGTGATCTTGCGACCTCCATTGAGTCGCTGATTTCTATCAATCAAGACATACACTTGAAGTTACAGGAACAAAGATTAGCTACTATGGGACTTTTAAACCGAGGTTTCACCCACAGGAATTTTGACCAAATTTCTTCAGGGATGAAAAGTCGGGTTTCTGCAGCAGAAAGCGGTGCCTCGTATGCTAATCACGAGCATCATATTCAGAAACCAAAATCCATTTCGTTTCAAAACCTGAATTCTTCAAAATCGAAGGCTTTTCGAAATTCTTTACAGACGAAAAGTTGGACTTCAGCGACCGGAAGCAGCGCCTTGTCTACTAATCTTGAACATCAGATTCAGAAACCAGTGCCCAGCTTAGCAAGGGTGTGGTGTTTCGATAACTGCTATGTTCCAGCAATTGCAAGTAATAGCAATGGAAATGGAAATTCTTGATTAATAAAGATTCTGTGCACAGTCATAGCAGAGGAAAGATCAAGAGAGGTAGTAGACCTACAGTTGTTATTTGGTTTTCGAAAATATATTTTGATGTAAGGTGAACTGTATTGATGAAAATTTGAAGACTGAGAACATGACTTGTGCTAGGATTGAAGCCCTTTTGGATGAAATAGTAATTAGTTTTGTTTTTATGGCCAATAAATTTGATATATTTCCTTTGATCTTGAATCTTGAATTTCACTAGTTACTGATAAATATATGTAGTGAAATTCAATAGTCTATATCCATAGTCTATAGTATATCAAGTCTAATATGAGTTGAGAATCATTTTATGGACGATTTACCCAAACTATTTTGTATTGAAATAAGCTGAGATTGAAATTTTCATCTTAATTTGGTGAATCATCTAAATTAGTGGCACCATGTTTGTTACACTGCATAATCCATAAATCTTATTGTTGTTTGTTAATTGGATTAGTCCATTTGTATATAATGGTTTGAACATAATGGATTATCCCCTCTCACGGGGCTCGCGTGTATTTAAAAATTCTGACATGTGGTCCCCATCCTCATTGTGGGTAGTAGATAAAAGATTCGATAAAAAAATTCGGTACATGTAGCATGATAGTATAATACTTGTTAATTTGTGTTCAGTGTTAAACTTCTGAATTGGCATCAAGCAGTTTTCTAAAATTTTATCTTCAACCCACAAGTTGTGTACCAAAAGGCGTAGCAGTAGTTTAATATGAAAAAGTTGGGTAGTTTGGTTGACAGTGTTATGGCGTGAACAAGTTTCGAAATCCAAAGCAACGAGAAAAACCTTGCAAAAGGGACTTATTCATTAATTTATAATTTACTGGTCTAATGCATTAGGCTCTGTCCATACACTGGTAGCAATTCTCACCTTGCATTCACTCAAATATCTTCCATTTCAATCTCAACTGTTCTCTGTATGCCGTAGCTATCCATTTCCCTTGTAATTTCTGATTCGTGCGATTCGCCCTGGCTCATACCAGAATGCTGGGAATCTATGTTGGGAATTTCTGGCTTAAATGTCAAGTAGAGTAACATCAGAATGTAAAGTATGACTACCGGGGAAATCACTACACAAGCGATTATGGCTGCGGCCTTAGGCATATGATCACTTGTAATCCATCCCAGCAAAGTTGAGCCTAAGAAATATATGTTGATCCCAATAGAGCAAGCTCCCAAGAACCACAAGACCAGAGATACCTATATTATGTTAACAACATAGAAAAACAGCATTAATTTGTTACAATACCATGAAAAATTATGTGTTAGGAACATTAGGTTACATTTTCTATCTTCAATAAAATTACCATTTTAGAGCTCTTGTGCACTCCCATCTTGGCTTCACTGCTTGTGAACTTCAGTAAAGGAACCAATGCAAATGGCAGTTCAAATGACAAAATCATCTATTATCACATGGAAAAAAAAAAAGAGTGAGCATCTTTTTTGGCATGTTATCTTGTTTAGAATTACAAAGAAATTTAGAATTTACGGAAGCAATGATAATTAGCCTTGCAGCAGCAGAGGGTCCACCAATAATGCAGGCTATTAAGCTTGGGGCTATGGCTATACACCTGGTCACTAAATTTCTCAACCAGAGCTTCATTTTCAAATCCAGAAAACCCTGCAACAAGTAGTAATGACATCTCCATGGATATATATTTTTTCTATTGGCTATTCAATCTTCTCTACTGAACATGCTAACTGTTAAAATTTGAGGTTTCAGTTTAAAATGTCAACTTTATTAAGAGTAGTCCAAACCCTTATAAATTGGTCTATGTTTTTATCTTTATTAGATGTGAGATTTTATCCCTTAACATGCTCTGCAAGATGTAGGCTCACTTGAGCAAACCAATCTTAAAATCAGTGTGCTCATTTTTTTGAGTTTTAATCGAATTGAATTGCTCGTTTAAGCTTACTGGACTCTAATACGATGTTAAGATTTGTGGTTCCATCTTAAAAGGTAAATCTTATTAAGAGTAGCTTAAACCCTTATAGTTTGGTTTATTTTTTCAGTTTTATTCGATATATGATTCTATCCCTTAACATGCACTGATGTAAGATTATATTTGTTAACATGCTCCGAAAAGATCAATTAAGTATACCAATCTTGAAATCTATATGCTCTTTTTTTTGAGTCCTAATCGAATCAAATTACTCATTTGAGTTTAATGAACTCTAATACCATATTAAGACTTAATGTTCAATCTTATAATGTCAATCTTGTCAAGAGGAGTGGCCAAAATTCTTATAAAATGGTCTATATTTTCATCTTTATTCGATATGGAATTCTATCCCTTAACATGCCCCCACAAAATCATTTAAACGGACCAATTTTGAAATTCGAATGCTCATTTTTTCGAGTCCTAATCTGATCGAATTGCTCATTTGATTTTAGTGGACTTTGATACTATATTAAGACCTGGTGTTCCATATTAAAAGGTCAACCCTATTAAGAAGAATAGTCCAAACCCTTATAAATTGATCTATGTTTTCATCTTTATTCGACAAGAAATTCTACCCCTTAACACTACATATGTGCAGAATTGTTTACCTGCATAATGTATTGGCCAGCATAGGTCCCTGTTACAGT
The DNA here is from genome assembly GCA_035079005.1 of Fraxinus americana. Classification (NCBI taxonomy): domain Eukaryota; kingdom Viridiplantae; phylum Streptophyta; class Magnoliopsida; order Lamiales; family Oleaceae; genus Fraxinus; species Fraxinus americana. The sequence continues at coordinate 26,402,068 of CM068718.1, read as the reverse complement.
TGAACTCTGACCAGAAGCAAGCAAGGAGATGGCATACAGTTTCGAACTCCAATTCCCAAGAGCATTCTGACTCCCAATCCAAGCAACACAAGATTAGTTGTATTAAAGAAAATACTTTACATATTTATTAATGGATTGATTTGAAGTTTAATTATGAACGGTGATAAAACTTGGCATCTTTCCTATTATAATATAAACTCATTAAAGTTATAAATGCTATAAAAAGTATAAAGTTATTCATTTTTATATTTATATCTTCAAAACGTGATGATCATGCTACACGTATAAAAGACTTTTACAATTTTACAGAATACACGTGTCGATCTGTGATTGGATAGTTAGAAAAAAAATCACCTATATAGGTGTTGTCAACGCAGCACCTTTAATTGTTCTGTGAACAATTCCCTGTACGTATTCTTATATGTTTATTAGCATTTTGATATGCACATACACACAAAACATTGGGAATTAGGGTTTTATATTATAAAAAGTCAATCTCATTAAAAAGAGTAGTCGAAACCTTTATTTTATGTTGCTATTTAATCGGTGTGGAATTTTTCTTAACATACCCTGGAAGATTGTGACTCATTTATGAAAATCAATCTTAGAATCCTACTGCCTGTTCGCGCCTTAGAAATCAATCTTAGAATCCGATTGGGCTTACCATACGAGGCATTGAGATTCTGTCTTACAAGTTTTAACCTTTTTTAAGATGAGTAGTTCATACCATTATCCATTATTTATTATTTTTTCGTATTCAATCGACGTGAGATACCTTGAGTAGTAAAGCAGCTGAGTTGAGAGTAATATTGGTGCAATGGTATTTGTTGCTTGAAGAGATATTGGGATTGGAGCAGACGCTTCCGCTCACAGATATGACTGCCACATTGATAAGGAATGCAATGAACAAAGCTAATCCGCTTTCCAGTAAAAAGTATCTGCTTGCAGTCTGTAAAACAAAGACACAGAATTATTGTCTGTAAAACTCGTTCGTGTATATTTTATGTTTATGCTCGACTAAACAGCACGAAACTTACCCTTATACCATCGACAGAACGAGGGATTTTTCTGGATGTCACTAAAGCTGAATGAAGAAATAGGTTGTGCCTGCAATATTTACATTCGACGTTCTTCATGGGCAAAAATGTGCAGCAACTTGTGTCTTTTCTAATGCACCGGTGAAAACATTCGGACTTTTTAATGTAAATAAATTCTTCACCAGTTAAAACTTTATAATGAAGTAATTTTTCCTTATTCCAAAGCACACGAACGAAATATTTCGACCGAAATCATAATCAAGGACGAAAGAGCGAAATATGCTAATCAATCGAATGATGAAGTGCAGTTAAAATGTGGCGCAACAAATAAAAATTGTCATTTGAATATAATTATACCCATTTTATCTATTTTAACCTTAAATTGGTCTAAAAAAGATTTAACTCACCCAAAAGTCCAAGTATATCTCCGTCAAAGGTGTACATCTTTTAATTTAAATATATAAATCCAAAAAATAAATATGAAAATATTTATAATGGGAATATTGAATTTTCATTTGCTCAAATTTGGGATATTTCTGTATATGTACAAGTTAGGCCTCAAATTAAATTCACATTGAAAGATCTAGGCCCACTCTCAAAGTGTTGAAGTGAACTAGGTAGGGTCCTTGTCTCCTTGGTAGATCAAATGGTAGATCCTTAATTGATAAGACCTTGTATGGGAGGGATTAAAATCGGATTAAAATTGAAAATATAGCCGTTATTGTTGACTTTTATTAGACGAGTGGGATCCAATAACGGTCATATTTTCAATTTTAATTGGCTTTTAATCCCTTCCGAACGGGGCCTAATTATCATAAAAGTTTGATTAAATTTCTTAGGTTTTATATAGTTGATACTAAAGGTAATAAAATGTACTTTTACCTCAAGAAATAAAAAACCCGAAGATTTAATAGAGAGAAAACATATATTATTTATCGTATATTATGTTGAAAAATTATTGACTGCTATATTTTTCGTGCATTTCAACTTTACTAGTAGAGATATTAATTTATTATTTTCAAAGTAATATCGATTGTATTTTGTCATTACTTATGAGGGTGTTTGGTGGAAATTAAAATTAGGTGCACGTTTGATACTTATTATTTTGCCAAATTCTCATTTTGCTGCAGTATTCTCCTGCATTTTTCAGACAAATGACTGACGCAGCCGTCAGAGTGAAAGAAAAGACAATAGAGCCGTTGTATTACTTGGATAAATTTGCTCTCTGATGTACTATCAATATTTACGTATTTGCCCTCCATCAATTGAGATAATGTTTGAAGGAAACAAACAATGACTTCAAGGGCAAAATTGGAATTTATAGAATATGAAAATTTGACTTCAATTGCAACGTCTATTTGTGTGTAGGAAATGTTAGATAATTCATTGCATTTTCAGATTGGGTCCCGCATTTGGTGGAAAATGGTTGGAAAAGTACCGTATAAAAATGAGAATTTGGCAAAAAAAAAGGGAGGTGTCAAATGGGGGCTAGATTTTTAGTGGATTGTGATAGAAGTTTTTGAAATGTGTGGTTGAAAAGTTGTAGAATCCATGAAAGATGTGGTTAATATTAATTGTTTGACTTTGACTTGGATTCAAATCAAATTTTAATCCGGACCAAACAGTGGCTAAATTAAAGAGTAAAAATGATGACACGGGTTTAAATAGTTTATATGGTAGGAAATTGGGGGCATCCTCGTGTAATAACACACATTATTTTTATTTGCATTTTATTATATGATTTCAACAGTTTGGACATTTTTTTTTATTAAATTATTTTTGTTTATTATTTTCTTGTAATAACTACAACTTCAACTCCAAATTTCAGAATAATTTCCATGGTTGACTATTTAACATCGATATTTTTTATATTTTCGGACTAGTTCACTTTAACAACCATGTAGTTGTTTTCCCTGAAATGTTTGGTCCTACTAAGTTCAAGCAAACTTATATATCAAAAGCACAAAAATAATTAAAAAAACTTCAAATAATAATAATAATAATAATAATAATTCGAGGAATTACGGCATGATGAGAGCTCCCAGAAGAGCAATGGCATCTCTTGTGGCACTTGCATTGCTCAATTTGGGGATGAACATTCCCATTGCAATCTCCTTCATGTTAGGGTTTGAAAGTACCATCACAGAGCAGAAACAGCCTCCCACGACCAACACCAATATACCAATTGCAATCTCCAACTTTCTTATCTACACACTCCAACAAGAAATCATATTGGGAATCGGACTCGATTGGACTCAACTAGTAGGACAAAATAGAGCAACTCTTATCTCGTGTCTCTATTTTCATCTCACGTCTTGTCTAGTCTATGTAGTTCAGTCTACGGATCATAATTAGGGTCGTATTGTACTAGAGAGGACAAAATAGGACACAAATTAAGGTACCTATAGCTAGGACAAGGTATGAAATTTTTTGTATATGTTTCTCCTCTTTCCGAACTTGTTTTGTCCTGTCCAATTTAGCCCCTGTTTGACAACTATTATTTTAAAACTCTTTAATTTTCACGTTCATTTTTAATTATACTTTTACACTTTTGTACATAAATCCAAAACTTTTTCTACTTTTTACCTACATATTCTCCAAATAATCATTATTCAAAACTCTATTTCCTCAAAATAATGACCATCAAACAGTGTACTAAAACATGATTACTCACACCGTATCGTTGCAATCCAAGAAGAAGAAGAGTGTTAAGTCCCGCCAGCAACACTCCAGCCCAAATGGGTACGTTGAAGAGAATGTTTAGAGCAAAGGCTGTGCCTATAACTGCATTTATGTACAATTAGTTATAAATATTTATGAAATTAGTATAAAAATTTTCATATTATAATTATTTATATTTATAGAAATTAAGTCTCTCTCTTTGCAATTCAAAAAAAGGAAAATATTCAAGCACATTCAATATATATATATATATATATATATATATATATATACAAACCTTCTGGTATGTCGGCAGCAATAACAGCAATCTCGGCCAATATCCATAGACAATAATTTATTGGAATATGGTATTCTGTCCTGCAGTGTTGCGAGAGATGTTTGCCTGCTTTCCCACATCATTAATTAATTTATAACTTCAGAATTTACAAAAAAAAATAAAAGTTCTACGTAGTTTACACCTACTAATAAAAGTTTTTAATATGGTATTGGATTTTACAAAATTTCGACGTTCAAATTTTGTCAGTCATCAATTTATAGAAATCGTGAATGTATCAGATTTTAAAAAAAAAAATGATCTCACCAGAACATGATTGAAAGGTTGCTCAACAGCACAGAACCCTCTATTTCACGGCATGAAGAAATATTAAATTTTGCGTGATGGTCGTACTACAAATTGCTCATCCTGGTGTCAACTTCAGCCCAAGCATTTCGTATAATTAATTTTAAATAGTATATTTTACAGGATCCACAATTTTTCAATCTCACATTTTATCAAAATCTAATTTTAATTATCATCAAACATGGCTAAATGGTATTTGACAAGCTAATGAACTTTTCAATAAATACCGACACTATCCGTCACTTCGTTATTAAACAATAAAAAGTAGACGGAGTTGTTGAGGACCTGAGGTGGATAACACATATGGATAATGATGTTTAAACATGGCCTACGTGGCCCCGTTCGTGCAGTGGGATCCAACATATATTCACATATGGCACATTGGACCATTATTTTTCGTCATGTTATAGAAGTTTAGTAGCTAATCATAAACGTTGTGAAAGTAATGTGATCACGTCAAAATTACTTTCAATTCAAGTCAAAATTCTTATTTTGAAATGATCACAGTGCACTTCAATAATTGAATTATCAAGGAATTTGTCAAAATTCTTAAATTTCATTATTTTACATCTATACGATACCATATCTCCTTAAATTAGTTTTGACGATGATGTAATGGTTCGTTAAGATCATTAACTAGTCAAAGATGTTTTAGAAATCAGTGACAATCATAAAATTGTGGAAAATTGTCATTTGTACTGTTGTATGAAAGGATATTATTGATGTCGCACCCTATTTATGTATTTTTGGTGCATGGATAATTTAAAAACAAAAGAAATTAAAAACCTGTAGCGACCCCAAGGTTTGCTGAACGAGATTGAATTATGAGAGCGAAACTGAGACCAAAGAGCACAATCCATAGTAACTGTGTTCCAAAACATAGAATTATAATCAAAATCTGGGAGAAATAGACGAGGATAACAAGAACAAGAAGCTAGACCACCTCGTATTTATAGTCAGCACCAGCTTGTAAATCCGTCCCCACTGCACATATTACACACAATGAATCAAAGAACACATATATTGTGTGTGAATTGGGGAGCTTTAGGGTGTCGCGAGAAAGAAAGACCCATTCTCTAAGCGAGAGTTATAATGTGTGTGTGTGTGTGTGTGTGAGAGAGAGAGAGAGAGAGAGAGAGAGAGAGAGAGAGGGAGAGGTTTAATTCTTACAGTTTCCAGGATCCAAATAGGCGACTGAGACTAAAAATCCAGGACCAATATAGCTTAGGACTTTCTTCCAGTGAGGATTCTCCTGTACTTGCACCAAAGCCATACTTTTAACTGAAATTCCCTGCTGATAATTCCATGATAGATTTCTGGGGGGTTATATTTATAGACGAGAAGATCCCAGTTTTGCTTGTACAAGTGTAAATGTAGCGTACTTATTAAAAGGGAAGTAGTCAAAAATTTTATATGTTGATTAGTATTGTCGTCTTATTTAAATATAAAGATGTGAAGTTTTAGAGGGTGTTTGGTGAGGATTAAAATTAGATTTTTAGTAGATTGTGATAGAAATTTTTGAAATGTATAGTTGAAAAGTTGTGAGACCCATGAAAGATGTGATTAATATTGATTGTTTGACTTTGACTTGAATTAAAATCAGATTTTAATCTGAACCAAACAGAGGCTAATATGTTAAAAACATCAAATTGGACTCGAAATGCATTTTTGAGCTTTTAGAAGGATTTGAACTTTGACAATATATAGATTCTTAGGGTTCGATATTAAAAGGACAATCACGGATGAGCTAAGTCTAGTGGCTCTCACTGCTCTATATTTTTTCTCAAATAATCGCTCGCATGGATTGGCCTACGGACCTAGCCAAACACCACCACAAGAATTTACTACATGTAATTAACATCACAAAAACCTAAACATTTTATGACCTTTGCAAAAAGAAGTGAAGACAACGAGCCTCGAATGTTGCAAAAACAATAAATACAAGTTGCTTTGAACGTTGCAAGAAGGTAAAGACAACAAACATTTTATATTACTAGGTGCAAGCAACGTGCAAGGCACGTTTGCTTAGTTTATATTTAATAGTTTTGTTTAAGAATTAATTTGTTATTAATAAAGATGTAATTTTTTTGGTTAATTAAATAATTAATGATGTAATGTTTATGTAATTGATAAATAATTAGATGTGTGATTTTGATATTGTGATGTAAGTTGGTGAGATCGAAAAAAATAAGCAAAAGTTGACAAATTTGAAGAAATGACTAAATTGTAAGGGATCCAAAGTTCGGGGACTAAAATGTAAATACTTAAAAATTGTGCCAAACCTCACGATGAAGATTTGAGAGTGCTCGGAGTCAATTGGATAAAAGAAGACGTCAATGGAATCAAATTTAGTTAAAAGATGATCACAAATCAATTTCCAACCGAAAAATTATGCTCCGATGTTTTAGTCTCATATTGAGACCTATTTTTGGCATAAAAAGTGATCGAATTGGAGAATGATGTTTGAATCAAAGTTGTAGCCAGATGAGTTAGCTTTCCAACACATTTTGAATAGTCTCAATCGGATATCGGAATACAAAGTTATGATAAAAACATTGAAGGAAGGTGCAGCTGCTTGTTTAAAACAAGAAATTCCGTTACATAGTCCGTTAAAACAATAAATTTTGTTAGTTTTTCCGTTAAAAACAAGAAATTCCGTTACATAGCCACTTTTAATATATAGAAGATATTAACAATGTGCAACGTCCATTTTCATATATGTCTACTCTACGAACATCGAGAACTGCAACATATAATTGAAGGTTGCGAAAGATCATCTACGACAATTTTCATTGTCCGTTACAAAGAAAATTTCTTTTGTTATGCACCGATCCTCCATTGATTTACCTGTTTTATATATCTAGGTGCATGTGCTTATATTTTTTTTTTGTTTTTCATTCAATCACATCTTTCCAACACCTATTATGTCAACATATCTGTCACCTACTTTCTAGCAATGTAGCATTATTCTTCTAGATATAATAATATCAGTTTGAGTCCTATGTCAAAGTATTGGGATTGTTGCCTCAAAAGTTGCAATTTCAAGAGGACTTGTATTGTAAATAGGAGATACAATTTGGATTGTAATAAACTTGTTACCAAAGATTGGAATAGTCTCAATGATTAAGAGAATTGCATTGGAGGTCTCAAACCTTTCATTTTGCTGCAGATTACACCTTAATCTTTTATTTTTGCGGTCGTAGTCCCAAACATTTATATTTAATTGCAGTCGAGGTTCAAATTACTGATTTCGTCCATAATGTCATTAGTCAACAGTGAAGTTGTAATTTTGACTCAAACGAACAATTAAATGAGCGGCAAAATGGTATATTTATAATTTTCATAAACAATTAAATAAAAAGCAAAAAAAAAAAATGAAAGAAAAAAAATAAAATCATCTTCTTCCCAAACCCATCCCCAAATCATCCCACCCGATCTCCCACCCCCAATCAAAATAGACCACTACCACCGCTGACATCGTCACAACCATTACTACCACCTTCATAACCATCACCACATCTCCATCCATCATCATTCCAGCCAAAAGTGAAATTAAGACTATTTTATGCTTGTATGACGTCAATAGTAAGGAATCCTAAAATAATAGATGTTTTTCCTGAAAGAGATAAATGGTTGGCAAACCGACGATGGAGAATAGTGAGTTGGTAATGCAAAAAGAAGCTTTGACATTATTTTGCGGTCAATTGTTGCTTGTGAAATAAGTAAAAATATCAAGACTCAGAGAAAAATATTCTTTTTGTTCAGTTCAAAGTCAGGTTCGATGCAATCTTTACACGTGTGCTATAGTTATTGATGGGTTCACATGAACCCCAGCACATTAAAACCTTAAAAAACAACGAATTTGTGTGCACTTTTTGTGGATTCAGGAATTCTGGTCCTTTTGAAATCCTTTCACTGATTTCTGTTGTTGTTGATGACAAATTTTTGATGGGTTTTCATATTTTGCTACCCAAACGTATGTGGGAGTTGGGATGGAAGCATATCAAATGCCCAAGTACCTTCTAATATTATGACCCCAGGAGAAAAATCTCAACTTCTTTTTTTTCACTAAAATTTGGTTTGTTTCCACTAGAATCACCTTAGATTTTTGTAAAGATTCTAACTTTATGCTCTTTCTTATGGATTCTGCCAACCCTTCAAATTTCTTGGAAAAATGAGTTGAATTTGGGCTTGAAATTATAGGTTTTTGTAAGTGGTTTTGAAGTAGATAAAACGAGGAAATTAAATAAATAAATAGAAAGAGACGGTGCTCATAGCGATGGGTAGTGGAGAGAGAAGGGGTGGCAGCGATGGCAATGGTAGCGATTGTGGCGGCGGTCAATTTTGGTTGGGCTGGGGTGGAGGTGATTTGAGGGTGGGTTTGGAAAGAAGATGGTTTTTTTGTTTTTTTTTTTCATTTTCATTTTTTATTTAATTATTTATGGAAATTGTATATATACCGTTTTGCAACTCATTTAATTTGTCCATTTGAGTCAAAATTGCAATTTTATTGTTGACTAATTAATGGCATTATTATGGACAAAATAAGTGATTTGAACCTCGGCTGCAGTTAAATATAAATATTTGAAATTGCTGCTGCAAAAATGAAAGGTTAGAGTGTAATCTGTATTAAAATAAAGGTTTGGGATTTTCCCCTCGATGATTATTGAAATGAAAGTTTTACTGGAAGTCACCCAATTTATATGATTATTTCATGTAGGTCACAAAATTTCATCTCAATTTACATTTTTATTTTATGTTGACCACTCCATTAGTTACCATAACTAATCCTAGCTAGCGGTGTATCTTACGCGTCACAAGAATTGCGTCTCAAATATATGTAGAAAAACATTCACAAAAATTATAAAGTAATGCACATTTCTCCATTTTTATAAAGCCCTTATTTAGTAGAATTTTTATGAGAATAGATTTTATGAAAAGTGATTTAGTGAAAAATGTATGATTAAAAAATAGGGTTAAGTTATGAGTTCACATGCAAAATGTCATGCCATTCTAAATAATTCTTATGAATACTTCAATAGATACATTTTGACAAACAAGTCGACGACAACGATGAAATAATAGTCCACAACGTTAAATCCTTATGGCACATTGGATGTGTTTAAGGGTAGGTGCCTGGTGGTTCCGTTTGAGTTTTTTAAGAATCGAGACTGATCATAAAATTACGGATATTTTGTATATGAAATTATTCAATTCCGTGTAATTAGTAGAATTGAAACTTTTTGTTTCGTTTCGAATTCTATCTACAATAGCAATTTTGTAAAAATAAGTCCACGGTAACTTGGCGTGTTTGGGTTTCTTTATAAGTTACTTAGAAGGAATTTATAATGCAAAAAATAATGGATTATACGAAATGTATAGATAATAAATTGCTAGTAATTATGAATATGTGGTTGAAATTAATATTTAGTATTATAAAAAAGAAGAATTAATTCATCTTTGATCCATCAATACATTTGGTACTATGAAGGAACTAGTTTAGAAACGGCACTTCAACTATTACTATTTTTTTTTTTTTTTTTTGATATCCAGGTATTCCAACTTACACCAAACTATGTCTTGGACCATCCATCCCCGACCCTCAATGATGGGTGGAGTTTAACTGCGGGATATGCCCAAATTGACCAGGGTCCGTGTACCCTTTATATTCCTGACACCCAAGGGAACCTTCCTCCATGGATATTACATCACCAAGCTCCTCCACCCAAATTGAGTATTACAACACTCAACTGCTCCATTCAGGAATCGAACTCCCCACCCTAAAGTTGCAAGCCCAACAATGAACTATTACTAATATTATTTCGTCCCATCAAGGTTTAATTTAAATGAAAAATATCGAAACATGAATAATATAAAATGTAAATGAATAAATTATCTTATTCTAATAGCTTAAATCTTTTATTTTAGATGCAACGTAGCATAAGAGCATGCGTAGAACCTAATTTTGAATATCAACAAAATCGTAAAAACTATAAGTCGATCGGGTCTTTTATTTAAAAAAAAAATAATAAAAAAAATGGCTATGTGTATAAATGTTCTTCAAAATTTCGCTTATGCAAACATGGTCTTATTCTTTTGTTACAACTTTTAAATAATGTTTTCTACTCAAAATGATGTCGTTAAACTCGATACAAACTAAGCACCTGTTTGATAGATATCAAAATTAGATTTTTAGTCAATTTTGATAGAAGTTGATAAAATGTGTGGTTGAAAAATTGTGAAACTCATAAACAGGGGCGGAGTCAGGAGGGGTATAATTCTATTTCTACTGGACTGCAACATAGAAAAAAAGTTTCCAAAGAATATATATATAATTTATCGAATTTGATCTACTAAGCACGATATTTAATTTATACTAATCACCATGCTTACATGACAAACAAGTTTTAATTTTTAAGTTAAAATTAAATTGGCCTTGTTTTCTACTCAAAATGATATCATTAAACTCGAAACAAATTAAGCACATGTTTGATGAGAATTAAAATTAAATTTTTAGTAAATTTTGACAGAAATTAATGAATATATATATGAAAATATGTTATTAAAATGAATAGTTGGCTTTGACTAGATTTTAATCAGCACCAAAGAGGGGCTAAATCATCCGATAGATGAAAATTCGAAAGATAGTAGAGTTAGCCAACTTTCAATATTAATTTCTTCTAATAAAGGGTTAGTTCATTCTTTTTCTAAAATGTATTTCTCGATCAAAAATAAGATTAAATAACAAAAAGGAACATAAAAAATTAGATAAATTTGATTATGACAATTTAAAATCTATTAACCTAATTGACGTAGCGGAAGATTATAGGAAAGATGAAAAATCTCACAAATATGAGATAAACTCACGAAAGTTTTTATTCAATTCAATAATGCCTGCCTCGAAGGGTTTACAATGGTTTAAATAGCAAAACCCTAGAAAATTTCGGAAAATAAATAATAAAAATAAAAAACGATATTTTTCCATAAATGGAAAAATTCGAGATTCTAACTTAAATGGAAACTCCTAATATTCAGGATCGTCCTCCAACAAACGGAATCAAAATCCGAATTTTATTCAATGAGATATTACCAAAATAAAAATTACCATAAACGGCAAAAACGCGTGATCGAGAGCCTAAACGATGGAATTTGTCCGAAATCCGACGTACGTCATGGCCAAAGGCGATGAGTTGTGATCCTTGGCCCGTTTCCACTCAAATCGGACTATTAATTCGTCAAAAACGGACAAACCCAAAGTTATCATGAAAACATTATTTTGCCTTGCGATCTCACTTCATCATAAATTCTAACTCCTTATGCACTTCATCACTAATGCTTTGAATTTGATGTTACTTGTCTATATTTGATGAATAAAACTGAAGTGTCAGAAAATGGTTGCCCACTTGGGTGATCAACCCTCACAACGGTGTGGGCCCGACGTGGGACCCGCGCGAAATAAAAAATGGAAAAAAACCCCTCCCTCCCCCCAATGTGTGTGGTCTGTCTGTCACCACAGCTCGATCCATATTTGATAGATTCCTTTCATAAATTCGAAGAGACTGGTTAGTACTCAATTACACATGCATCTGGTCCCAGAATTTCAAAAATGCAGTTGTATGATTTGATCATTCGTACATTGCGTACAATCAATTGCACTGGACAAGGAGAGAAGTCTTAAAATAAAAATATCAATATCATTGGCCAAGCTTAAAAACGGCCTTTTTAACTGCTTCTCTCGAAAGTATATATACTAGTGAAATGACATTAAAAGAAAAAAAATAATAATAACATTAAAACTATCGAAAAGAATTAATATAGAAACTATCAATACGTTTTGCCATGCACAAAAATGGCTATTTTAGTTGTTTTTCTCGGCAACATATTGAGTTACGAAAGCACGGGGAAAAAATGTTGGGTTTATTAATTTGTCACGTGGATCTACATACGTAATTAATTGTGTATAAAACTATTTTAAAGTTGAATCCAATTAAAGTGATCTAATAAAGAATTATTGTTAGACTTAGAATAGCTAAATAAAGTGTGGGCCGAATTATATGTGTAGAGACCGGATCTATTGAGGTTGTATTTGATGATGCGACTAATACATATGAAAACTATATATATGGTTATGGTCCTTAATTCATATGTAACTTCTCATTTTTTGTGCCATCCTATCAATACAAGAATATAAGAAAAAATATATTGAAGAGAAAGATCCAAAACCCATAATAAAAAAAGAAGGATTGGAGGAATTAAATAAAAAACAAGACAATCAAGATTATGGAGTAAGAAGCAAAATCAAGATCAAGAACTCAAGAATCAAAAGAGCCAATAATCCAGATTCAATATTTGGAATTAAGATCCAATAATAAGAAATTATTCCGAAAAAATTAAGATATGTTCCATACTATTAATTTTCTTGATAATTTCACATGGAGGATTTTGACAATCAAGCAAGTAGTTTTTCTAGTTTCATAAAGTTTAAAATTTCATAAAGATTAACAAGTGGTATTAGAGGAAATCCATGTTAAACCATTCATAATAAAGAAAAATTTTAGGGTTGAAATTTATAATTTAATTTACTAAAATTTTGAGAGGTGAATCAAGCCTAAATTCTCAAAATTTTGGATCAAGTTTCGAGAATTAAGGCTGCATGGCAGTCGGGCGCCGTGAATTAAGATGTAGGGTCCTGTTGCGTGTAACTTATGGTTTTGAAAACAAGTTTAATTAAAGGGCAAATTAGGCCTAATGCCCTAAAAAAATAATTAAATTGATTAATACCCTATTGACTAATTAAATCTTTTAAGAACGTAATTAATACGTTATAAAAACCCCTGAAACCTCCCAAGCCCCTGAACACAGGCACAGAGGAATATGAATTATAGCCAATTCCTAGGTGGGCTCTCCGCGTTTTCCTTCCCATTTTCCGGCAACTTTGGACAATCTATCAAAAAAATCAACTTACAGTCGTGGAAGCTTAAAGCATATGCATAAAATTGTAAATATAGAATTGGAGAGTGCCTTGAAGTAAGAGATTTGCCATGGAAGGGAGGCGATGTTCGATTATAGGTTTTTGAGCTATGGAATCTTCGGTTCCTTTTTCTCGAGATGTTGATCGGATTTCCCACCGGAAAGTGTTTCTGGCATGGACAAATATATGCCGCGTTAACGTACTTCGTGAAGTTTTGCGTTATTGAGGGTTAAGTTTGAATAAAAATGCTCATTTTAAGAAAGCAAGAAACTATTTGAAGTAAACTCTACCATGTTTTTGTTCATTTGGACACAAAAAAATCGCACTTGAATTTTACCTGTCATGTATATGTCTTTTCCATGGAGTTTTTTGTTACACAAATGGAATGAACTGTGAAAATCCGAATCCAGAAAACCCATTACATCTCCAGATTTTGTGGTCGAAGATAGGGTTGGATTTGCTTGAATTCTTGACCTGAATAGGGTTGGATTTGCTCGAATTCCAGCTACACACAGTCTTGTTGGCCGAAATTTCACTGAATACAAACTCTCGAGATTTCACCAACATCATAATTCTTTAGCCCTCTTGGGGAGTGAATCTTGGCATCAATAACACTTGTTGGACTAGTGGCAAAATCCTCTACGGCTCTACCTCTACCCTACTGCTGAATTTTGTTTGGTAGATTGGAATAGTGAAAAAGAATTCACATTCACGAATTCATTGGAAAAAGATTTAGTGTATTCATGGTGTTTGTAGAATGTCCTCTAAGAAGAATAAAATGAGAACTCGTGTCACTTTTTTATGCTTCTGTCACTTTTTTAAACAAACTTAAAAAAAAAGTGACAAACTACTGGTGGTGGAGGTACAAGGGTGGAAGTCTTTGGTAGTGGAGATGGCTGTTGGTGGATGAGATGGACTTGAGGTGGCTGAAGCATTGTGGAAACACAAACAATAAAGTAAAATATAAATGGCCAAACAAGCATTTAACTCTTTAAAATAGTAAACTGTGTCACTTTTTTTAAAAAAAATGACATTGTGTCACTTTTTTTTTTAAAAAGTGACATTGTGTCACTTTTTTCTCCACTTTTCTGAATTTTTTTTCATTTTTTATTGTTTGTTACTTTTTAAAAATTTCTATCATTTTTTTGAATAACAAACATAGGTTTTGATTAGTGTTTTGTCACTTTTTTTGAGTTTATGTCACTTTTTTAAAAAAAGTGACAATTTTTATAAAAAAGTGACATTGTGTCACTTTTTTCATTTTACACAGTATTTTTTACTTCCTAAAAATCTTTCACATGATTTTTCAAAACACCTTTAATTTTAAGGGTATTTTTGTAAGTACCCCTTAATTAAATTGGGTGACTAACATAAATCAAATTTTTTTCATGTGATTTATCCAACTAACTGTCCCACCATTTGTTTGGTTGTCAGTTTAATGTAATATCATATATTTGTGGCAATCATGAAACTAAAATTTATTTCGAATTAAATGGCAATCAAATTTCAAATTTTGGAAATAAAATTTATTTCAACTTACTAATTTTTTAAAATAGATTAATTGAAACAATATGTTACCAAAATAACTTCTCTTGCCTAAATTAATTTATTTTGAATACACGTAACTCGTGTGGGTATTGATAGACTCAAATGAATGTTAATATTTAGTCGAATTATTTACACACATGTGGTGATAAATATGTGACAATTGTAAAGTTTTCAATTATGTGAATACTGAGTCAAATCCAAAGATAGATTTGATGTTTGACATTATTTATTATCAATATTTGATAACTACATCAAGAGTGTCACTTACAAGTTGGCATTTATGTTCAAAGACTAAATATCAAAGTTGTACTCGGTCTCCTTTGATGGTGTTCACCATTATTTGAAATTATTGATGGTCCAATACAGATTCCTATGTGAATATGTTAATTATGTTTAAGTTCTCTATTATGTTAATTCACAAATTTCTGCAATATCTGCCAACATCAATTTAAGGGCCGGACAAATAACATTTATATCGTTCTTAACGGCATGAATCTAGACCTTGCATTTAGGAGTAAACAATCCACTAATCTACAAATAAAAATTTCGCTAATAAAAATTGCACTCGAATAAGTGGGATCGTTCAAATCGCATAAGTCTTATGATCCTAAAACGTGAAATTTCAACAACATTTAAGGACGTTGTGCTCAATAATGTAATTTCTACCAAGGAGTTTCTTAATGAAATTGAAAAAAAGCTTTGCAAAAGGTAATAAGGCTGAAACTAACAAGCCTCTAGCGAACTTAATTTCACTAAAGTATAATGGTAAAGAAAATATAAGGGAATACATTATGCAGATATCTCATCTTACTTCAAAACTAAAAGTATTAAAGGTTGAGCTGTCTAATGACTTGCTCATGCATTTAGCTTTGATTTCTATTCTTACACAATTCGGCTAATTTAAGGTCGGTTACAACTGTTAAAAGGAAAAGTGGACTTTTAATGAGCTCATTTCATATTGTGTGTAAGAAAAAGAAAGGCTAAAACATGATGAAACTAATATTACTCACTTGATAAGTACTTCTAAAAACAAGTTATAAAAAATTAGAAAACTGCATCCGATTCGGTTCAAAATAAATAGCGAAAACCTGAAAAGGATAGATTTGTCTGTTACTTTTATAAAAATTTAGGACACATAAAGAGAGACTATATTAAATACCATGCGGTGTGTAAAGAAAATTACATTTCTCACTTTAGTTTGTTTTGAGGTTAATTTAGTTTCAATACCTAGACACACTTAGTGGATAAAATTCTGACATCTTCACTCATATAAGTATGTCTACGCAAGGTTGCTTGAACAGCTAAAAGTCAATTGATGTTAAAAGATTCATCAATGTGAAGCAATGACGAATCAGTTAAACTTGAGGTTATAGAGACTTTTAGGTTATTATTAAAAACTAGTTATGATTTAAATATGAAAGAGATATCTGTGGAATTGATTTTAGACAAAATTTAGTTTCTATTTTTATATGGGAAAATTGACTACTCTTGTTCAATTGAAAATAGTCAATTTGGTCTTTTTCTTAGTTCAAATATTGTGGGTACTAGTTCTTTGTCCGATTACGATAACATATATCTGCTTAATACGGATGCCTCTTATAAAGAAACATTGCATGTGAATTCACATGGTATCAAACATAAATTAACCAATGAGAATTTTGAGAATTTTGTTTCGTTGTGGCACAATTGGTTATGTAACATCTCTCAAAAGAGAATGAAAAATCTTGTGTCAGAATGAATTCTTGATTCACTTAATTTTTCAGACTTAAATGTTTATGTTAGTTACATTAAGAGAAAACAAACAAATATAAGGAGATTATGTGCCAATAGGATTTCGAACGTCTTAGAACTAATTCATACGGATATCTATGGGACATTCAATTCGACATCTTGGAATGGTCAACAATAATTTATTGGACCATGCTACAATACTAGAAAATTTTTGACATAAGGGCTGACCGACTCTCAGAATAGGGGGTAGGGGCCACTTCGTTTTTGGAATTTTTTATTCATGTGGGGTCGGCAGATGTGAGAGGATGTCAAAGTCTCGGTCACCCCTTTTTGGTCACCTCAGCATTATTCTAATTTATTATGTTCATATACGAATTTTTCTCATTATGCCTACCTATATCTCATCTAAAAGAAATCTCAAACATTGGACATTTTCAAAGCATACAAGACTCAAGTTGAAAAAAAAAACTGTGTAAAAGAATTTAGACAATGCTACTTGTACATTAGCATGTACATAAGGGTGTACATAATGTGAGTGAAGGTGGGACATACGCTACAATGTCGTGGGCTCCACCACACTCACATTATGTACACGCTTATGTACACGGTAATGTACAAGTAGATTAATCCAAAGAATTTAACAAGCCATATATTACCATAGTAGTGAATACTATGACGGATCAGGAGAACAATGTCCAATGCATTTTGTTAAATTTCTAGAAGAATGTGGAATCATCCCACAATACATCAGAATCTCTCTAGGTAGAAGCACTAAAGACTGCAGTTTAAATTCTCAACAAAGCTCAAAGTAAAGCAATTGTTAAGGGGTTACAATTTTTTTTAATATTCGAATATTAGGTCAATTTTCAAAACGAAAAATATCTGATTCCTTGAGGATGTAGAGTTTGCGGGGGAGATAAGGTTATAAGGTTAAGGATTTTGTCTTGTAGAAGAATATGTATATATTTCTTCCGTTACAAGATAAATTCTTGCTCTAGATCTTATTCAAGAAACAATTTCGGATCAAGACAATTTTACAAAATCCCCTATACACAATCAAGAGATTGTTCCAAAAAAAAAAAAAAAAAAACTCAACAACCTAAAAAACAAATGCCATTAAGGAAATCCACTATAAAAAGGAGAAAAACAATTCTGAATAACTTTATAGTCTTTCTCCATGAAAATAAGGATGTCATGAATTGATGGAAGAAGAACTGATCAATCAACTTTTATCAAACCATGGAAATGAATAATACTAAAGAATGAATTAATGTCATGCATAAAGAGAAAGTTCATTAGTAACAATGACGTTTGGGAACTCATCATATTGTCCCAGTGTGCGAAACTCATTGGTTGTAATTAGATATTTAAAACTAAGACAAATTCAAAGGGTAATGTGGAGAGATATGAAGCTCGTCTTATTGTAAATGGCTTTACTCAAAAGGAAGACATTGATATTAAAGAGATTTTTTCTCCGATTTCTATGAAAAACTCTTTTAGGACAATTATAACATTTGTAACACATTTTGATCTTAAACTACATTTGGTTTTGAAATGAATTCGGTTATTGATTGTGTATATCACTAGTTCAGTGGGAGTACGCATATTTTTTGGTATTGTATATTGATGACATACTGCTTCCCTACAATGATATAAGCTTATAGTACGAAACCAAGAGATTTCTGTTATGAAATTATGAAATGAAAATTTTTGGTGAAGCCTCGTTTATATTAAAGATATGGATACACAGGGTTTGTTCTCTATGTATTTTTTGTATCAAAAGAGTTATATCAATAAGTTTTTAAGAGATTTTGGACGTAGGTTTGTAAATCAGGTGATACCCATATTACTAAGGGTGACAAGTTTAGTCTCAATTAATACCCCAAGGATAAACATAAATAAAGGAAAATACAGAAAATTTCCTGTGCTTCAGCAGTCGAGAGATTAATATATACATAGGTTTGCACACATCCGGATATAGTATTCATTATTAGAATGTTGGGCATATATTTAAGTAACTCTGGAATGAAAATATGGAAAGCAGCAATTAAATTATTCAGTATCTATAGAGAAATAAGGATTACACAATCACATTTAGGAAAATCAGATCAATTGGGGATCATTGAATATTCTGATTCTGATAATGGAATATGATTGCAAAATATTGTCACGGGCTACATATTTTGCATGGATTTGAAAGACAACTTTAGTTATTTTATGACAATAGCAGTCTTGTATTCCAATAGGAGCCTAATGATGTTAAAATTTATAGATATTAAGTTTCTAGTTGTCGGAAAGAATTCAGAGTTGTTAGGTTTCTATAAAGTATATTAGGTCAAACTCCATAATCATGAATCTATTCACTAATGGCTACCACACAAGGTTTTTCATGAGAATAATACTCACAAGGGTGTTGCATCTTTTGATGATATGTCAGTTTAGTGGGAGTTTGCATTCAGATACTGCCTATTTTAGACACATTTTTATTCATGGATATTCGGTTCATTTCATAAATAAAGTATTTAGTTTAGTTCTACCATAATTAAAGTTTATGGTAGATCTCATTAAAAAATAAAGTAGGGCCAGTTAGAAATAGATATGTTTGGATCACATTACATGTAATTTCTATGCTACACATCCACAATTGATTTATGTCATTTGATTATGTTGATATACGTGACCATTGAGAGTTTAGTTATAATATTTGTAACAACGAAGACCGCTTTGATCTTATATTGATATAATCAATGGACGAAATTGTTCGGAGATACTTTTGGTTATGATAGCAAAAATTTTGACATCATAAGGTTGTACACATTTATAAGGTAACATATATGACCAAAGTGGAAATTGTTTGGTTTATTAATTTATCATGTGGGGTCTACATATGTAATTAATTGTGTATAAGACTATATTAAAGTTAAGCCCAATTAAAGTGATCTAATAATGAATTAAATTGTTGAGTTTAGAGCATCTAAATAAAACGTGGGCCGAATTATAAGTGTAGAGATCATATCCATTAAGGTTGTATTTGACAATACATATGGAAACTATATATAGGGTTGTAGTCCCCAATTCATATGCAACTTATTTTTTGTGTCATCAAATCAATAGAAGAATACAAGAGAAAGCATATTGAAGAGGAAGATCAAAAATCCACGGTAAAAAAGAATTATTGGAATAATTAAATCAACAAACAAGATAATCAAGATTATGGAGAAAGATGCAAAATCAAGATCAAGAACAAAATAATCAAAAGAGCCAATAATCCAGATTCAAGATCCAGCAATAAGAAATTATTCCCAAAGAATTAATGTATGTTCCGTACTATTACTTTTCTTGATAATTTGACATGAAAGATCTTGACAATTAAGCAATTAGCTTTTCTAATTTTATAAAGTTTAATATTTCATAAAATTTAACAAAAGAAACTATCAATAAGTTTGATCGTTCTTGAAAGCGACTTAGTTAGCTTATTTTCTCGGTAACATGTCTTTGACTATCTGTGCTTGTGGTACTTCACTTGATTTCCTGGACAATATGTCTATGCAGCATCGAGAAAAAATTTCAATGTTATTTTTAAGAGTAAGCTACTTCCAGTCGCTCACTGTAGCAGTCGTCCTATGTGGCACACACATAGCATGTAGTTATTACCACATTTAATGTATCAAATACACACTTGACATGCGTGTGTCATATGGGGCGACTGCTGCAGTGAGCGACCGCAAGTAGCATTATTCTATTTTTAAACATGACCTAACATTCTTCTAGCTAAGAAACTTGATAATCTAAGTATTTTGTTGCTGAATTGTTATTATGATTTAGGCCCTGTTTGGGAGGGATTTAGATTTTTCTACAGTAAATCAATTCTCACTTTCAACCACACATTTTTCAATAAAATAATATTTTTCATCACATCAATAATTTTTTCTTCTTTTTCAACCACACATTTCTCATCATCACACTATTCAAAATCAATCCCCCAAAAATCCCTCCCAAACAAGCTCTTAATTAATAAAACTTAACAAATAAATTATAAAATTTATTTATCAGTGCTCTTACTAATTCTTATGTTGTTTACCATAGACAATACAAATTATTTTTAGATAATTCTACCTTCAGAATGGTATATCCTTACTTACTTTTAAGATTTTTTAACTCAGCACTCATTTCAAAAAATTAGATTCATGAGAGGTTGTGTACTTTGATTATCGTTGTATCACCCACATCTATCACGGCTAATGAGTCACTCGCAGATGTTACGATAGTTCCAATGCTAACAAAATAATTATTGACCACTCAATTGAAATTTAATTAAAAAATATTATTAATTAGTCACCAAATCGTGTGTTCAATTTAAGGTACACAGAGGTACACAATGTACGACCAAATGGATCAATTCCTTCCTCAATCATACTATATGTATATTATATTTGACATCATTATTTACATTGTGTCACGTGGTAACAACTATTTCAAAACATAAAAGATGTCAAAAAAAGATGTAAACCATGGAATGTACACTTTAACATTATTCTTCCTTAATTCTCACATTTATGATTTTTATTCTAGAATGAGATGACCTAGTATTATTTAACGTGAGAGCATGTTTTGTAAAGTGTAAAAAATTTACTTTAAAGCAAATTTAATTATGTAAAAATGTAAGTGTCAAGATAATTTTTTATTTTTATTGATGAAATCATGAAAGTTTAAAATAAGCATGTCGTTTATTTTGGCAATATTGTAAGAAAAAATATAAAATACAATTTTGCAAATAATAAAAAAATGTTATAGGGATAAAATTTTACTACTTAACTTACTTCTTTTTATATAAGGCCCCTTTTGATAAAAAATTACTACTTAACTCACAATATTTCAACCACATATTTCATCAATTTTTATTAAAATTTGCTGAAAATCAGATTTTAATCTTCACCAAACATGGGCTAAATTTCTATGTAATATGGT
Source organism: Fraxinus americana (assembly GCA_035079005.1). Classification (NCBI taxonomy): domain Eukaryota; kingdom Viridiplantae; phylum Streptophyta; class Magnoliopsida; order Lamiales; family Oleaceae; genus Fraxinus; species Fraxinus americana. Next base: position 26,380,512 of record CM068718.1, on the reverse strand, counting down.
ATACAGAGACGTATTGAATATAAAATTTATTTAACATTAAATTCATAATTCTACTTATTTATTTTTGGTCAAATAAATTGACACTTTGAAAGTAATATTTTTTGTATCCCAAATAATAGTTCCTACAATTAATTAACACCGAAAGTAAATCTTTCTACTTCGAAGATCATAGTATGGCAAGTTATCTTAACCTTATCAATGGCATTTGAGTTCGAATACAAATTTAACTTCATATAAATAATAGTTAATACCACGGTAACTAATTAGTCGTCAATCCTCTCACAAACAATTTAACGTTCGAATATTCTAAGAAAGAAAATAAAGAGGCAGAGAAGAGCATGAGCTATTGTTATTTGATTTTACAAATATACGAATCGCACAAGTAATATAATGATTAGTGTCGATTTTATGAGGGCCGTGCTATTAAGTATTGATATTAACAATTCTAATTTTATTTGAACTACCAATTTGAAAAGAAAAAAGAAGAGAATTTTATTTGATTAAACTAATGGCTGAATTTATACAAAATTAAGTAATTTATATTGTGTGTTGGAAAATATTATTTTTTTAAAATTTCATCTGATAAATAAAGTTTTATAACAAGTTCAATTCCAAAGTTCGTATTTGGTCGAATTCACAAATTTAGTTAATTTTCATCTCTCGAGTTTAAAGCAATCTTATCTAGCTAAGTCAATTCGCTATAATTCTATGTGAATATGAATAAGTATTAACTAAATGCATTAAATTATATAGGAATCAATTAAAATCGCAAAATAGTAAAAGTACTGCATCTACATCTTTTATTAAATTGCCGATTTTACTACATGTAGTGTTCTAAAATGCATGCGTATGCTTCGAATATGCACCCATATGCTCGACGTGTTTTCTAAATGCACCGCATAAGCATTTTCGAAATTCCCCACATTTAGAAAAATAAAAAATTCTTAGAATTACAAACTATTTACACCCTGCCCGAGCCTCCTTCTTCAATCTTCCTCTAGTTTTATTGTTGAGATCTTCATCGAGCTGTAGAAACTTGACTGTACATTCTTCATTTTTGAATTGCTCACATAATCAGAATTTTGAAGGTCATTTTTCTCATTTGGTTTGTCATTTTTCTCATTTGGTTTTTAATTTTAGAGAAAAATATTTATCAAACTCGTCCATGTTTAGGTTATAATGATTTCGAGGGTTCTAATTTTTTTTTTTTTTTTGTATAAAATTTTGTTCTTGCTTCAATTTACTAGGAGCTAATGGAGATAGAGAAGATTTAAGATTTTTTTTTAAAGTTAGCATTCATGTCTAATCTAATTTTAGGAATTGATTACCAAGTAATTCTAGTATTTATGGTTTTGAACAATATGATTTTGTTGAAAAATTGAAAAACATATATAAAGTCCAAGAAATTGTAGTATTTATAATTTTGATCAATATATATATATATATATATATATATATATATATATATATATATATATATATATATATATATATATATACACATTTTTTTTGAAGAATACTAGTCAAAGCTGAACGTGCGTTGCACGTTATTTTGAAATACTTTATAAACGTTGTAAAAATAATATTTGAAAATCAGTGAATATAAAAAATTGTTTATATGAAATGAAATTTTTATACAATTTAATTATTTATTTATGTGTATGATAATAATTAACACACACACACACACACACACACCCACATATTCTACTATAATTCAATCAATTAATTCTTCAAGTTCATGCATGTACACTTTATATATTTTGGGGGCTATTCAATTACCTAGAAATACAACAATAAAATTATTTATGTATGTGCATGTATACTAATTAACATTTATTTATGGATATTTAAAATATAACATTAAGTCATCGATTTAATGTACACATGTTTTAGGAGTTATTCAATTATTCTATGAGTAAATAAATTATTCAAATTCATGAAAACATATTTATTTTATCATAAATTATTATAGTGTATAAATTTGTAATGATCATATAATTTGAGGGGTATTTAATTATTAAAGGAGTAGATAAATTATTCAAGTTCATGTAAACTTATTTAATTTCAATATTATTCATTTAATTTATAATATAACGTCTTTTTTTCCAAATGTATATAAATTATTCTTTTTTTATATTCATCGATTCAAATTAATTAAATTTCATATTGGTTCATGTACACCCCCTTTGTTTAAATGTATATAAATTATTATTTTTCTATATCTATTAATTCAAATTTATTAAATTTCATATTGGTTCACTTACACTCCCTTTATTTAAATGTATATACATTATTCTTTTTCTATATTCATTGATTCAAATTAATTAAATTCCATGTTCATGAATCAATTTGATTGTTCTCGTACAATTCAATTATTTATTTGCATGCATATTTAATAATTAATGTTCAATTAAGCCCCTGTTTGGCCCCCATTATATTACATTCCATTACATTAATTTTTTCTCTCTCTTCATCTCAACCATACATTTATCAAATAAAATAATAATACACACAAATCAAAAACTTTTCAACCACACATCTCCCATCAATCACTATTCTAAAAATTATTTACCCCCCAAAAATTTAATTTAATGGGGGGCAAACAGGGGCTAAATATATATTGAAAAATAAAAAGTAAGGCACTATTGAAATAATTAAATTGTATTGGGGTTAAAATCGTCTAGAAAATGATTCTCACTTCATACGATATTTAGAGCCTGTTTGGTTGTGATTATCAAAATCAATTCTCAAATCAATTCTCATTTTCAACCACACATTCTTCAATAAAATAATATTTTCCATCACATCAATAACTTTTTCTTCTTTTTCAACCACACATTTCCCATCGTATCACTATTCAAAAATCAATTCTTCCTCCAAAATCCCTACCAAACACACACTAAATATATTATAGATAAGTTTGAATGATGCATTATTTTATTATTTATCAGTGTAGAATATTTAAAATAATATTAAAAATTGAAAAACGCATAATTACACAAATGCTTCGCATGAACAAACATATACTTTTGATGCTTGATTGAAACGCATTGTCACGCATTATGTATTTTATAATCTTTATTATATGGTCTAAATTAATAATTCGCCTCTCGTTTTGTTCAATTTACAAAAGATAGAAATATTGATCAAACATTCCCAAGCATTAACTGAAGTAAAATCAATACTTTAATAAATTAAATATACAAAACTTGAGACATTGAATTAAAAGTTCAAAACTAGGTTACATAGCTTGTCCCAACTACAAATTTAATTACTAATCATAAAAGAAGAAAAACGAATTAAAGAAATAAAATAAATTATCAGGTTTTAAGGGAAAACGTTCTTAATCTTAGAGCCTGTTTGGTAGGGATTTTTGGGGGAAGAATTGATTTTGAATAGTGATATGATGGGAAATGTGTGGTTGAAAAAGAAGAAAAAAGTATTGATGTGATGGAAAATATTATTTTATTGAAAAATGTGTGGTTGAAAATGAGAATTGATTTGAGAATTGATTTGAGAATCAGAAACAAACAGGGCCTTAGACTCTAGGACAATATTCACAGTATCCAATTTATTGAGGCACTAGGTAGAATCCTGAATGTCAGCTACAAGTTTCTCTTTAACTAGTTCAAATTCATTGACATTTTTAAGTACGACTTTATTTACCTTCTTAATCTTAAGACTCACTTCAAAAAATTGTTGATAAGCCTTACGAACCTCTTCCTCATCTTCAAAATCTTTCTCAGGGTGCTTACCACTATCTACTTCTTCAACCTTCTCACTGTCCTTATTAGAACCGCTTTTAATCATAGCAGTAAAGGCCATAAACTTCCCACTCTCCTTATGAGTGGACCTCTCACTTTGATTATCTGAGCTAGACTCGTCATCAATGAGAGTTGCATTAATAGCTTTACCCTGATTTATCTTACCATAAGGGCAGTCACTTTTATAGTGGTCAAAACCTTGACACTAATGACATCTTTAAGTGTTAGATTTCTTTCTAGACTCGCCCGGGTCTCCTCTATGTCTCTCTTTAATCTTATTCTTATTGCTAAACATTTTTTGAAAATTCTTAACAAAGTAGGTTATTTCCTGATCATTAAATGATTTCGAATCAGAAGAATCATGATAATCATCTCTAACAGTGTTCAAGGCCAACAACTTTTCTTTCTTAGGTTTAACAAATGTTAGTTCATAAGTCTATCCAATCAATTCTTCAACCTTAATAGCATCTATGTCCTTACTATCCTTTATAGCCGTGATTTTTGGCCTAAATCTCTCAAGTAAGGATCTAAGAATTTTTTTGACAATCTTAGGTTTGGGAATTCTTCACCTATGTTGAAATTAGAATTAACTATGTTATTCAAGCTTGCATAGAAGTCATCGAAAGGTCTCATCGTCCTTCATCCTAATCTCTTCAAACTTGGTGGTCAACATCTTTAATTTAGAATTGTTAACTGCTTGAGTTCCCTTGTGTGTGGTTTGTAAAATATCTCAAACGTCTTTAACAACCTCACACATAGATACACGTCTAAATTCATCTGGTGACACAGTCATAAATAAAGCACGTAAAGCCTTACTGTCCCAATTACACTCTTATAAATTAGTCTTCGACCAATTAGCTATAGGAATGGGGATGACAACATCATTAACGATCTTAGAAGGGGGCAGTCCAACTGTAACAACCTGAGTCTCTATACACAAACCGTTAGCTTATGTACTATTCGTTTTGAGTGAACTTATGCTGACTTAGCCCCTCATAGCTTTCTATCGCATTCTCTAGGATTCGAACTCAAGACCTTTGCCTAATGAGAAACTTAAGTTGAATCATGATACCAATTTTTTTTAACGATACGAGTCTCTATACCCAAATCATTAGCATACATACTGTCCGCTTTAGGTGGGCCTATACCCACTTACCCCCTCATAGCTTCCTATCACGTCCTCCGGGATTCTAACAGCTTGGACCAACCATTCACTGCACTTAACCAAATATGATCATTCATCAATTTTAGAAAGGCTATCATTCTAACTTTCTAATAGGCGTAGTTGCTGCCATAAAAATATAGTGGGACAGATAATGAACTACTAATTTAGAAAACTAGGGTCAAGAATCGAATTTGGGATCTGATACCATTTGAAAGTTACAAGTTGGACCCTAAAATCGCATAGAAGGGGTGAGTAGGTGAATAAAGCGGAATTATAATTACCAATTAAAAGCAACAATTTACTTTTTTTTTGTTTTATATGTTTAACCAATCCACTCAAATTATCATATATTGAATTGCCACAATAATAAATAAAGTAGTAAATAACATAATATTTGTTGACGGAGAAAATATTTAACTGGGTAAAACTTCGGGACCAAGTCAATAACTTCCAATATAGACAATAAGAATTTACAGTATGATCCAACCTAGAAAATCCACTAAACTCTTTGATCTAAGTCCTGCAATCTCCAAAACCCGCTGGAATGTGTTCTACTCACACTTGCTCCCGATCTTTTGGAATTGTCTCTCTCCCGATCACCAAGAACACCTTATTTTGAACTTTTCCTGTACTTTTGGTCCAACCTTTCTCAATTTTCAACTATCTCTGAAAGCTATTGAAAATGTACATTCCTGGTTATATTTAGAAAGTGAGTATTTTGGATTATTCGAATTTGATGTTTTTCCCAATTTGTTGTTGATTGTTGTCAAGATGCAGAATTGTTGGTTGGTCTCCAAGGAATGTTATAATGGTAGAAAATAATGATTAACCACTCTTTTCACAAAGTAGGGCTTGGGTATTTATAATATGGAGGTATTAGATAATATATGGTAGTTAGAACTTTTGAAAATCGTGAAATAGGGTTTCTTGAAAAACACAGTCGCTCGAGTGCAGGCTAACGACAGGCAGGCGACAATGATTATGTTTTGGACGCTCAAGCATCAGCTTGGCGGCAAGCTAGCATTAATCCGACGATTCTTTCTCTTTGTTCCACATTCGAACCTAAATACTTCTAGTTCATCTATACAACACTTAAAAAAATTCATTGACTTTTACAACTCTTTTATAATAATATTTTTGTCTAAAAAATTGTCAATACAACTAAAACCTAAGAGTTATGATATACGATTTCGTGAAAAAGGTTGTTTTGTATGTTTTGGTGATTCTGTACTGAGCTGAAGTTTATTTAACGTATTGAATTTGCACATATTGTGTAAAGGAAATAAGGCATATTGCCATTTGATTCCTGATTTTTTTCCCCAAATAGATTCGGTACACACACTAATGTAGTTGTCAAACTATATTGTGTTTCTTGAAATTTAATTTTACAATCATCAAAAAGTCTTTCTTCGAATTCCATAATTCAAAATGACTAAGAAAAATGTAATTTTTTAGTTTCTTCAATTTTATGTTGAAACTATAAAATTGTCTGTACTATGTGTGGTTGAAGTTGGATTTTTCATTAAGTAATGTTATTTATCATCATAATGTTAGAACATTCGTGACGTGACAACCTATCATCTCTTATATTTCTCACACACAATCTCTCATAAAAATTGAACTATTCAATTTTATTATTCTACATAAACTGCTACATTACCGATATTCTATCATTATAATATAAATATCATTATTATTTTCCTTCTCCTAAAATTATTCCTAAGAATTTATTTTTTATTATTATTTTCATTTTCTTCCGTAGAAACTGCAGTCATTAAGAAATTTCAGTCTTCCATATAGGAACTAGCCAATCCATGGATATACCATGAAGTTACAAAGGTCGTACCAGCGAATCAACCTCCTTATGGTGAAATAGGCACATTGAAAGAGTAATTGTAACACCTTGAATTTTCTTATTATTTTCATAAGGACCTAAATTTAATATTAGTCATTTAGCAAATGAAATAGTCCATGCCTAACATTGTCATCACACTAAAATTCAAAAGTTAAAGTGATAAACTTAACCCACTTATTTGCGTGAAGGATTTATCTTTTTTTGTGTTTATTTTTTTAATTTAACATAAATTTGATTTGGGTCGAATATTTAAGTATCATAAAAGTTGATAAAATATATCAAATATTATACCCATTTTGTTGCTCGTATTAAATAACATAAATTGGAGTCAAGAAAAAGAAATTTTAACTCGTTATGACCAAGTTATTCTAATAGAAAGAAAATGATTATCTTTAATATTTTGTTAATATATATAATATATAAAAATAACCACAATGTGTACAACCACCCATTTAATAGAAAATATTTCAATTAATCAGTGGGGTCCACACTAATTAGTGTGGGCTGAAAAATGTACCATCCAAGAAAAATTCTTGATTCAAATAATGAATTTTACATTTAAGTCATAGACGTTTGATTGATTGATTGATTGATTGATGGGGGTAATAAATTGATTTATTTAAACTTAAGTTCTTTACAATTATTGGAGTGGTTGATGGATATTACGTTTATGTATATACTAGGTTTAAGCAACGTGCAATGCACGTTTGCTTAGTTTATATATAATTTTTTTGGTTAAGAATTAAATTTTTATTAATAAAGATGTAATTTTTTGGTTAATTAAATAACTAATGATGTAATATTTATGTAATTGATAAATAATTACACATTTTGATTTATTAAAAAAAGAGTATTAATAGAATCTATAGTATCGTCCTATATATAAACATCGCTCATAGTTTTATGAAAACTGTTTGAAATAATTTTAATTCTAAAATAACGATTCAACATTTTCCTCATCTTGCACTGCTTCAATAGAGAGGACATTAAACTGCCTATATTTTTTCTCATTTAGTTTCTCTGGATCTACATAAACTTGAATCTTCCAAATTTCTTTTGATAATTTCTCTGCAACGCTTTTAACATATGGTCGATTTTCCTACAAAATAAATTTTGAATATGTTTACATAATTAATAAAAAAATCCAATTATTTTTAAATAACTCATTATAATAAAAATCAAGTTTTGAAGAAAATTTTAAGAAATACCTCTCCAATATGTCCCATCAATTCAACTGTTGAACAACCAAGTGCATGTTCCGCTACTTCACCAAACGTAGTAGCAGCTAATTTTTCAGTATTATCGTCCAGTTGAACATATCCCCTAGTATTTTAAATGCGTTGAATATATTAATTTTAATTTGAATAGTGCTAAATTCTAAATTAAATCAGACATCAATTTTAAATTAAAATTGTAAGATACATACGGTGGTTTGTAGACCCATTGGCTTTTGCAATATATACAAACGAAGCTTTCATTGTATTTATATCCAGTAGCTTTATTACAGTCAACGCATGACATGTAATAAAATACTTGGACAAACTCAATCACATTTATCTTCGCTCATATCCAAAATTTTGCTTCCTACATTAAATCATAATCAATTTTTACAATGAATGTTAGTATAAAGACAAAAAAATGTATAAGTTTGTGTTTCGTACTATTATATTATATCAAATTTTGCACTTAATCATGAACCTTTTGTACATAATAAAATAATAGATAACATTATATTACAATACAAAACTAAATAAATAAATATTTTTCTTCATTAAGTTCAATGCACCTTACCAAATAAATTATTAGCATTTTTAAACTGATATCTTAACGTCCATTTTGTTTTTTTAGTTTAATTTTTTTCTAGTAACTAAAATGTAGTAGTACAAAGTATTTTGCATTTCCCATTCATTTGTTATTAAATAATGGAATTTCAACGGACACAACATCAATTGCCACAAACGATGGCTTAATTTCTATTTAATGGAAACAATAAAACTAACGGTGAAAAAAGATTTTCCGTTAAAACAACCAATTCCGTTAGATTTTCCGTTAAAACAAGAATTTCCATTTCATAGGCACTTATATATATATATATATATATTAGGTGCAAGCAACGTGTAATGCACATTTGCCTAGTTTATATTTAATAGTTTTGTTTAAGAATTAATTTGTTATTAATAAAGATGTAATTTTTTTGATTAATTAAATAATTAATGACGTAATGTTTATATAATTAATAAATAATTAGATGTGTGATTTTGATGTTGTGATGTAAGTTGGTGAGATCGAAGAAAATAAGCAAAAGTTGACAAATTTGGAAAAAATGGCTAAATTGTAAGGGATCCAAAGTTCGGGAACTAAAATGTAAATACTTAAAAGTTGTGTCAAACCTCATGATGAAGATTTGAGAGTGCTCGGAGTCAATTGGATAAAGGAAGACATCAATGGAATCAAATTTAGTCAAAAGATGATCACAAATCAATTTCCAACCGAAAAGTTATGCTTCGATGTTTTAGTCTCATATTGAGACTTATTTTTGGTATGGAAAGTGATCGAATTAGAAAATGATGTCTGAATCAAAGTTGTAGTCAGATGAGTTAAATTTCCAACGCATTTTGAATCGCCTCAATCGGATATCGGAATACAAAGTTATGATAAAAATATTGAAATAAGGTGCAGCTGCCTGTTTAAAATAAGAATTTCCGTTACATAGTCCGTTAAAACAACAAATTCCATTAGTTTTTCCGTTAAAAATAAGAAATTCCGTTACATAGTCACTTTTAATATATAGAAGATAATTAGGAGAGAATTTTCATTTTAAAAATTTACACCACTTCTTTCTTTGCAGTTTCACTTCACACGTACATTATGAGAAAATTACACAACTTCATTATTTGCATTCTCAGATTTCTTTGTGTATCAATTAAGGTAAAAATATTTTATGCAAGTGGTAAATTATTATTTCTTGATATTTATATAAATTTTGGCATGAAATATTAGAAGGTCTTCGGGTCTATTTCTATATTAAATCATTTGGGATAGATCGTTTGGTCAAATATGTAAATCCTACGGGATATATGAATTCTTAAGAAATTTTTTGAGCTCTTCAATTTGCTCTAAATCTAAGATTTTCGGTATATTATATCATTTTATATTTATATCACGTTAAATAAGAATACACAAGTATTTTTACTAAGTATTTTTTTTTCAAAATACTCACTCTTACAATAACTTTTTAAATTAGAACGGTTTGTGTGGATGCGTGAAAGATTGACTGAGTGTGCTCATGGGGTCGCCAAATAAAATGTTCAGATTTTGGCAAATTTTAATTTAAGAATCGTTTATATTTAATTGCACGTTATTTTAGAAATTTGGGCAATTGAGCTTTTTCGACATGTTAAACTTTACAGTTTTAAATTCGTAGTATATTTTTTTTGTTTTAATTATGTATGAAAAAATTTTCATTTCAAGTCGATGAATTAACATTATTACTCAAATCCCAAAATTTATGAAATAGTGTTAAATTTCCTCTTAGATTAGATAATAAAATTTTTTGTGACACTTCAAGTATATTTAAAAAAAAATTAAAAATGAAATAAATTTTGGGGTGTTACAACTTAGTATCAAAGATTCCCAAGTCTAACTTTCTGTAGACTGAAAAAAAATATATTATTTATTTTTCGTTATGTGCAAGCATCGTTACGTGCAAACTTGACTTATGTGAATAAATAAGATATATATTTTTCAGTGGTATTCATTTTTTCATTTACAGAGGCTTAAAATTTATTATTAGTTTCTTGATCCACCTAATCTCCATAAATTGTCGGTTATGATATTTGCACGGATAAATTTATATGTACATAATTATTGTACATAATGGATTACATAGACCCATGTGGAAGAAATCCGACCGTGGATGTGAAGTGTGGAAAAGTCAAAAATTGTAGACTACCGATGGATGTGCGCCACATGTCAATTATGTAATGTATTATGTAAATGATTATATACTTGTAGCATGGTCCAAAAAAGGCATTTTTGTAAGGACAACTGCGAAGCAAAGGCTACCAAGCCATTATTGTTATCCTATAATTTTTGCAAACTTTGTTAATTTTTCTAGTTTTGGTTGCATATTGACTAAACTCGAGATGATATTTTGGAAAATTATTTGTAAATTTGACGAATTGTCAGATTCTGGGGACTTATGCATTTGTAGTCTTGAAATTGTAAATCTAAGGTGGGGAAATATTAAAAAAATACGTGGGAATCTATGTTTCAAATTGATATTCAGTGGTCTTGCAATTAGTTGGATATCAAGTACTCATTGACTACAAACCTTGGAGTTTCATGTATTTTTCTTACCTGCAACTTTTAATTGGACACGCATAATTTGTCAATAAATCCCTTGGATTAGATTTACTACATTACTAAAGTAATAAAATTAAGATTTAATGACCACTGATTTGGGGAAAAAATTAAGGTATTCTCTAGTGGTTCCAATATTCACTTTTCAACTTGTTAAAAATAATAAGAACAACAATAATAGGTACATGCCAGCATGTGTTTACTTGTTCTTTTATTTGTTCTGTACATTTTTGAGATTTTAATTAAACAAGTATTTAAAATAAGACTCTGGCCCTTAGCGCTCGTCAATCACCATCGTCCGACGAACCCCAAGGTACGGGTGAAATGTTATGTTACAACTTATTTTCGAGCATGATTTACAAATCATTTAAACTTGAATTCATGAAATGATTATGATAAAAACGTTTAGAATGAAATATATTATGCATGATATTATTTTGTTTTAATATATATGAAAGTATGATGATTAACCATTATATTAAAACCCCAAAAGCATAATGTATAATTTGATATCACCAAGAAAGATAAAACTTAATTGGACACTCACATGACAGACATGGCTAGAACTCATTAGACCCCTAAAAAGACCACAGCTTATAGAGCAACATTGAACCATGGGTCCACCATTTAGCCTTATGAGAATTATGTGATTGACACGACTCATTTGCTTTTCGAACACGTGCAAGACATCTATGGAAGATGTATGGCAGCTGGAGATATAGGACAAGAGATCACGTATATCAAGGTTGTGAATAACCTCATACCCTCACTTTCACCTCAATGACGAGACATGAGAGTTATGGTTAGGGATGAGATGTTAGAAGGTAACCATCTAGAGCACCCAAACACAATTGAGTTCGGCATATATTATCAGACCCTTCTAGATAGGTGGAATGGGAGCTTAGAACCTCAATCGGAATGGTAAATGAGCTCGATGATGAGGTTGGGCCTGAATCCAAGCCCGAGCTAGAACCTCAATTTGAATTGAACCCAGAGGAAGATCCTAAATGGGAGCATGAGAATGACTTTAGGTTAGAGTTAGATAATGATCATGAGAATGAATCTAAGCCATCGGTTGAGATGGACATAGAGTTCGTGCCTGAGATAGAAGACTCCTATGAGGATGAAGCTCCACCAAAGAAGATTCCCAGGATTCATAGGAATTAGAAACTTATATTCTATTCCCTTTGTACTGTAATAATTTTTTTCTCTTTTATGTTACTGGAAATTAAAAATTTGTTGAACTATTATATATCCTGATTTCAATGAGTATTATTAATGAAATCCGCACTTCTCTTTGAACAGAGCTATAGTGTTGTTCAATATTTTTAAGACTAGATTTAAATTTTGTTGATTCAAAGGAAATGGAAAGATAACAAGACCAAGCATCTATATTCAGGGATCTGATGAGAGTAGTGCATGATCTTGGTAGGCATCAAGCACCAATACCTCCTCATAATGGACTAACAAATGCCAAAAACACGGGTTCAATTGTGGACTAGTTTTGTCGTTTCAAACTTCCTTCTTTTGATAGCAAAGCAGACCCGTTGGCAATCGATGAGTGGTAAGAGGACTGGAACGAATCTATAAACACATGGTATGCACTGATGTACAGAAGGTATCATGTGCCGAATTTATGCTGGTTAGAGCAGTAGGCCACTGGTGGGAGTATGCTTCGTGCACCCGAACAGAAGGACACCAACGTGTTATGACTTGGGCACAGTTTAAAGAAGAGGTAATAACAAAGTACTTTCTCCAATCCCTGAGGGATCGGAGAGAGGTAGAGTTTTTAGAGCTGAAATACATAAATTTGTCGCTTGACGAATATGAAAGGAAGTTTGAACAACTTTCTAGATATGCTACACATCTTGTGGATACCGAGCCAAAAAAAGGATAAGAGGTTCGAACTAGGGTTGCGTCCACGGATTGGAGGAATCATGGGATCTCACTATACGACTACCTATAGTGAAGTGCTTCAATGGACTCAGTCAATTTCTAATCATTTAGAAATTGATCGGATGACCAAGAAAAATAATAAATCTTATGGAAAACGAAAGTGGAATGGATCGAATAAAAGGACATGATATGGACAATTTAAAAAGGACAATATAGGATCGGGATTATGATCAAGCAAACTAAATAAAGTTACTCCACGATACCCTAAATGCAACAGGGCCTATAGATGAGAGTGCTTGTTCGGAAAAAAATGTATACTATCGATGTGGCCGGAAGGCCATTTTGTCCCGAACTGCAAGACATTCCTACCTAATAAAGATTATGAGCAAGGAAAGAAAGTCAAAGTCAAAGTTTTGCTTTAACTCGAGAAGAGGTAACAGAGGATCCCAATGTAGTGGCAAGTATTACATCAATATGTGAACTACCTGCATAGGTTCTTATAGACTCAGGAGCTACATATTCATTTATCTCTACCGCATTTATTACTAAATTACATACTTCCTGTAAAAAAATCTGATAGTGTTCTAGAAATTTTCATTGTATCCAGTAGACTTTTGAACATCAATCAGATCGCTAGGGCTAATAAGTTAGAAATGGATAGAAAATAATTAAAAGCTGATTTATACCTCCTACACATGAAAGACTTCGATGTTATTCTAAGAATGGACTGGTTGGGAAGATACCATTCGATTTTTTGAAAATGAAGTAATTGTTCAAAAGCCTAGAGAGGAAGAGTTTCGATTTTTTGTTGTACAAGTTAAGTCTTTATCTCATCTCGTGTCGGTCATGAAAGCAGAAAAGACGTTAAAGAAAAGATCTTGCTAGGGATTTTTAGTGAATATATATGGAACTTTACAATCGGAGCTCACTATTGGTAATGTGCCGATTGTACAAGATTTCATTCATGAATTCCCCGATGACTTATCGGTGCACCACCTGATAGGCAATTAAAGTTTACAATTGACCTTGTACATGGAGTGGTGCTAGTTTATAAAGCTCCATACAAGATGGCGCCAAAAGAACTACAAGAATTAAAGATATAGTTGCAGGAATTGTTGGATAAATGTTACATTCGACCAAGTACGTCTCATTGGGGTGCACCGGTATTGTGTGTGAAGAAAAATGATAGTTCTATGAGGATGTGCATTGATTATAAAGAACTAGGTTGACTATAAAAACAAGTATCCCCTTCCTCAGATAAAGGATCTCTTTAATCAGTTGAAGGGCGTAACAGTATTTTCCAAGATTGATTTGAGGTCTGGTTATCATCAGTTGAAAGTGAAGGCAACCGATATTTCAAAGACGGCATTTAAAACTTCTATGGTCATTATGAGTCTATGGTAATGTCATTTGGATTAACAAATGCTCCTGTAGTATTCATGGATTTGATGAATATAGTATTTCATTAGTATTTAGATCAATATGTCATTGTCTTCATCGATGACATTTTGGTGTACTCGAAGAATAATGATCAATATGAAGAACAACTCAAAATAGTTTTGAAAACACTACGAAGGGAGAAATTATATGCCAATTCAAGAAATGTGAATTTTGGTTTGATCGTATATTTTTTCTTGGTCATGTGGTTACAACACAAACATAAGGGATTGAAGTAGACCATACTAAAGTTGAGGCGGTAACCAACTGGTCTAGATCGACAAATGTAGGTGAAGTTCGTAGTTTCTTGGGACTAGCTGGTTATTATCGCAGATTCAATGAGGGATTCTCCAAAATAGCTGGGTCGATGACAAAACTAATTAGGAATTGCGTAAAATTTCAATGGATTGAAAAATGTAAGGAGAGCTTTCAAGAACTGAAACAGAAATTGGTTACAGATTCAGTTTTAGCTATACCAAAGGGCTTAGAAAGATTCGTTATATGCAGTGATACATCCAAACAAGGTTTGGGATGTGTACTGATGGAATTTGGGAAGGTGATAGCATACGCCTCAAGACAACTAAACAACATGAGGAAAACTACTCTACGCATGATCTAGAGTTGGTGGCGGTAGTACATGCTCTAAAGATATGGCATCACTACCTTTACGGGAAAAGTGCGATATTTATACGGATTATAAGAGTTTGAAATACTTTTTCACTCAAAAGGATTTGAATATGAGTCAGAGAAGGTGGTTAGAGTTAGTTAAGGATTATGATGCACTATCTATTACCATCTCGGTAAGGCTAATGTAGTCGCAAATGCTCTTTGTAGGAAGACAGTCCAACTAGCAATTTTACCCACAAATCAAGTGCAGTTAGTAAAGGAGTTCAAGAAATTGAAATTAGAAGTTATCATTCCATCAAATTGTGTTACTTCAAGGATTGTGGCATCAAATATTCAACCTACTCTTAGATAGCTATGTCAACGAGTCGAGTCGAGCCGAACAGAAAAAAGCTCGGGCTCAGCTAGAGCTTTTTTAGGCCGAGCTTTTTTGGGCTCAAGCCAAGCCGAAGTCAATGAAATGACACGATGCCATCTGGGTAATTGTGGACATGTTGACAAAGTCAGCTCATTTCCTTCCATTAAGAATGAACTACAGTATGTATTAGTTTGCTCAATTATATGTTAAGGAAATTGTTAGACTGTATGGAGTTCCAGCATCTATCGTCTCAGATCGAGATTTAATGTTTACTTCCAAATTTTGAAATAGCATACAAGGAACAATGAGGACAAAGTTAAATTTCAACACTTTTTATCATCCTCAAGCTGATAGACAGTCTGCAAGGACTATTCGGATCTTAGAAGACATGCTCCGGGCATGTGTCTTGGATTTGGGAGGTAGTTGGGAATCACATCTATCATTAGTGGAGTTTGCATACAATAATAGCTTCCATGCTACTATTGACATGACTCCTTATGAAGCCCTCTATGGTAGAAGGTGTCGATCTCTAATGTGCTGGATGAAGTCGAAGAAAATTAAATTTTAGGTCCAGAAATTATTGCAAAGACAGTGCAAGCAATTGATTAAATTAGAAACAGAATAAAGTCAGCATAAGATAGACAGAAAAGCTCTGCAGATTGATAAAGGAAATCAATAGAATTTGAAGTTGGTGAGAAAGTGTTTCTTAAAGTTGCATCAATAAAAGGAGTTCTTAGATTTGGTAAAAAGGGAAAGTTGAGACCTCGATTTATAGGTCCTATCGAAATTCTAGATAGTATTGGGAATATAGCGTACCGTCTAGCATTGCCATTTGGACTATCTACAGTACATAATGTATTCTACGTATCAATGCTTAGAAAGTGTGTATATGATCCCGAACATGTGATAAGTTACGATTCATTGGAAGTACATGAAGAACTAATGTATGAAGAGACGAGATTATTGAAAGGAAAGTACGTGCATTAAGAAATAAGGAAGTTGCCTTGGTCAAGGTTTGATGCAAAAATCAAGGAGTCAAACAGGCTACCTAGGTGAAAGAAGATGAAATAAATGCCAAGTATTCATTGTTTTTTTAACTAAATAAGGTAATTTCGAGAACGAAATTATTGTATGGGGGAAATGAATATAACACCCTAAATTTTCTTGACCTAAATTTAATATTGGTCATTTAGGAAATGAAATAGTCTATGTCTAACCTTGTCATTACACTAAAGTCCAAAAATTAAAGTAATAAACTTAACCCACTTATTTGCATGAAAGATTTATTTCTTTTGTGTTTATTTTTTTAATTGATTGTAAATTTGATTTGAGTCGAATATTTAAGTATCATAAAAGTTGATAAAATATATCAAATATTATACTCATTTTGTAGGCTGTGTCAAATAACATAAATCGGACTCAAGAAAAAGTAATTTTTAACTCGTCTTGTCCAAGTTATTCTAATAGAAAGAAAATGATTATATTTAATATATATATATATATATATATATATATATATATATATATAACATTTTAGAAAAACGTGTAGAATCACCCATTTAACCCATGTTTGGTGCACATTTTGTAGTCGATAATGCATTTTTTATGTGATGGGCAATATGTAGTTTAAAAAAAAAAAAAGTTATTGATGTAATGAAAAATATTATTTTATTGAAAAAAGTGTGATTGAAAATGAGTAGATCACTGAGAATGAAAAAAATAATGTGACTCAAATATGGGCTTAATAAAAAATGTTTCAATTTGAATTTCATTAATGATTAATTAATTCAAATGTTGAATTTTACATTTAAGTCGTAGACGTTTGATTGATTGACGGAGGCAATAAATTGATTTATTTAACCTAGAGTTCTTTACAATTATTGGAGTGATTGATGGATATTACGTTTATGTATATAATTATGATAGAATTTTCACTTTAAAAATTGGACCATGTTAGTTGAAAATCTCGGTTGGCAACCACTCACATGGGAGGGTCCACCTCGGTTTATTTAACATTTTTAAATCGAGGTGGATCCCCTCCCATGTGAGTGATTGTCAACCCAGGTTGTCAACCTCGATTGTACAAATAGCATTTTCCTTAAAAATTTACACCATTTCATTCATTGCAACTTCACTTCACACGTACACCATTGAGAAAATTACACAACTTCATTATTTGCATTCTCAGATTTCTTTGAGTTTCAATTAAAGTAAGAATATTTTGTGCAAGTGGTAAATTCTTATTTTTTGATATTTATATAAATTTTGGCATGAAATATTATAAGGTCTTCATGTCGATTTCTACGTTAAATCATTCGGGATAGACCGTTTGTTCAAATATGTAAATAATATGAGGTATAGGAATTTTTAAGAAATTTCTTGAGCTATTGGATATCGCGACCAGTTTATTCTAAATATAAGATTTTGGTATGTTATGTCATTTTATATTTATATCATGTTAAATCAGAATATGCACGTATTTTTATTGAATGTTTTTTTTTAAAAAAATACTCAAACTAACAATAATTTTTCAGATTAGAACGGGTCGCGTAAAAGTGTGAAAAATTGACCAAGTGATGCTTATGGCGTCGCCAAGTAAAATGTTTGGCAAATTTTAATTTGAGAATAGTCTATGTTTAATTGTACGTTATTTTTAAAAAATTGGCAATTGAGCCTTTTCGACATGTTAAACTTTATAATTTTAAATTTGTAGTGTGTATATCTTCTATATATAAAAAGTACCTATGAAACGGACATTCTTGTTTTAACGAAAAATCTAACGGAATTGGTTGTTTTAACAGAAAAATTCTTGTTTTAACGGAAAATCTAACAGAATTGGTTGTTTTAACGGAAAATCTTTTTTCACCGTTAGTTTTATTATTTTTATTAAATAGCAATTAAACCACCGTTTGTGACCATTGATGTTGTGTCTGTTGTAATTCCATTATCTAATAATAAATGAATGAGAAATGCAAAAGGCTTTGTACTACTACATTTTAGTCACTAGAAAAAAATTAAACTAAAAAACAAAATGGACGTGGAGATTATCAATTTAAAAATGCTAAAAATTTATTTGGTAAGGTACATTGAACTCAATAAAGAAAAAATATTTATTTATTAAGTTTTGTATTGTAATGTTATCTATTATTTTATTATATACAAAATGTTCATGATTAAAAGTAAAATTTGATATAATATAATAGTACGAAACACGCCTTTATACTAACATTCATTCTAAAAATTCATTGTGATTTAATGTAAAAAGCAATATTCTGGATGTAGGCGAAGATAAATGTGATTGAATTTGCCCAAGTATTTTATTACATGTTATGCGTTGACTGTAATAAAGGAATTGGATATAAATACAATGAAAGTTTCGTTTGTATATATTGCAAAAGTCAAGGGTTTTGAAAACCACAGTATGTATCTTACAATTTTAATTTAAAATTGATGTCTGATTTAATTTAAAATTTAACACTATTCAAATTAAAATTAATATATTCAACGCATTTAAAGTGCTAGGGGATATGTTGGACTGTACGACAATACTGAAAAATTAGCTGCTACTATGTTTGGTGAAGTAGCAGAACAGACACTTGGTTGTTCAACAGTTGAACTGATGGGACATGCTGAAGAGGTATTTTTTAAATTTTTCTTCAAAATTTGATTTTTATTATAATGAGTTATTTAAAAAATAATTGAGTTTTTTTATTAATTATGTAAACCTATTCAAAATTTATTTTGTAGGAAAATCGATCATATGTTAAAAACGTTGCAAAGAAATTATCAAAAGAAAATTGGAAGATTCAAGTTTATGTAAATCCAGAGAAACTAAAGGAGAAAAAATATAGGCAGTTTAATGTCCTCTCTATTGAAACAGTGTAAAATGAGAAAAATGCTGAATTGTTATCTTAGAATCAAAATTATCTCAAACAGCTTTCATAAAACTATGAGCGATGTAACCAAAACACATTACATCTTTATTAATAAAAATTTATTCTTAACCAAGAAAATTATATATAAATTAAGCAAACGTGCATTGCACGTTGCTTAAACCTAGTATATATATATGTATGAAAAAATTTCATTTCGAGTTGATGAATTAACATTATCAATCAAATCCCAAGATTTATGAAATAATGTTAAATTTCCGCTTAGATTAGATAATAAAGTTTTTGTTGACATTTCAAGTCTATTTTTTTTAAAAAAAATTGAAATAGATATTGGGGCGTTACAGTGATAGACCGAATAAGCCTACAAAAAAAAAAAAAAAAAAAAAAACAGTCCGCTCGTAACCAGTCATCCATAATATCAAATAAATCATCTTCGTCTCTAAGTTGTTCAATAATAATGGCATTGAGTTTCTCGACCATTTGACTTAGAATTAGTCAGTTCTATTTTTGGATGGGGGCCAAAGAAATGATATAACTTATATCAAAATTTCTTTTGGCGTCCCTACAATAGTGATGCCCTATGTAGTCGTTCAACTTGTGCACCCTCAAAGTCGTCACTTACAGTCGAAAGAATCCAAAAGGAATAGCAAGATATATTAAGATTTGGGGGTCCATCTTAAAAGGTCGACCTTATTAAGAGGAGTAGCCCAAAATCTTTATTAATTGGTCTGTGTCAACATCTTTATTCGATGTGGGATTATATCCCTTAACACGCCCCCGCAAGATGGTGGCTCATTTGAGCAGACCAATCTTGAAATCCACGTGCTCACTTTTTGGAGTCTTACCGGGATCGAATCGCTCGTTGGAGTATAATGGGCTCTGATACCATATTAAGATTTGGGGGTCCATCTTAAAAGGTCGACCTTATTAAGAGGAGTAGCCCAAAATCTTTATTAATTGGTCTGTGTCAACATCTTTATTCGATGTGGGATTATATCCCTTAACAAGATAAACATAATTCCATTGTTAAAGAGGACTTAATTTATATTCTATCTTTGCCTCTATAAACTAAAATCAAAATCAAAACCATTAAACCAAGATTATAAAGATGACTATGATTCTATTGATAAAGAGAACTTTATTTATGGATTTACAAACTAAAACTAAACACTCAAGCTACAAAGAATGCCATGAGAAGATCAATCCAAAAAAAAGTGCACTGAGATTCTCCATTCGATCTTTGCCTTCTCTTCGTTTATTTTCTTAAAAACTTGTTCTTAACATCTAATCTCTTGTCTGGACCTCTAACATTTATTTACTTATCTAAACTCTGGATCTCTGTTTCCATGTCCTTCACATGTAGTTGTGATCAATTAACATTGACTCTAATCCCTCCATCGACCTCACCAACCCAGAAGTTACTTGTTTAAACCGGTCAGAAATAGGTTGGGTCAAGCACACAAACTTAACACAACCTTTTCTTGCAAGAACAATGCTATGAATTTTAAGGAACATTTTGAACAAAATAGGGCATAAAATGATGGAGCTACCTATTGCCCACAAACAAAGACTCGCACATCAGTCCATGAAGTCTTCATATTCATGCGATTTTCACATCTACATAGCCTCTCTTCCATGGATTTACTATCGAGAAATTACTGACGAGAAAATGAGTTACACTTTTATAATGGATGCAATGAAAGAAAGCTATTAACATAGACCATGTCTGTTAATTTTCCACTACGACGCCAAAATTAGGAGTGAAGCAAAATTGAGCCCTATTTGGTGGATATTAAAATTAAATTTTGATAAAAGTTAACGAAACGTGTAGTTAAAAATAGGGGGTGAATCTAATTATAGTGGGTGGACAATTTTGCCCATCAATAAAACTGTCCAAAATGGCGAATCCTGTTATTACTGAAATGTTGGAGGGTTAATTATTTTTTACATTATGCTTCTAATTCTCCGTGCACAACAGTTCCACTTCAAGAGCCCCATTTCCAATTTCCAATGTTGAGAATTCAGTAATTCACAACGAGCTCCATGAATCGCAAATCCTAAATCCTAAACAAAGATTCCACATCCATGCGTGGAGTCCTCCGCCGTCCGATTCTTGGAGGCAATGATTCGATCAACGACCACCACAGTTAAACCGCCATTACCATTCCGTTCATTATCAGCATCAGTCTCAGGTAAGTCCATATTTTCCATCGCACACGAACCCATTTCCGAATCCAATCTGCCCGTTTCCGTCCCCATTGATCTCTTCGCCCAACTTCTCTCCCTTCTCTCTCAACGCAATTGGCAAAAAAACCCTTCTGTAAAGAAGCTAATTCCCTGCATATCCCCTTCTATTTTCTCTTCCTTTCTATCTGAAAACCCGAATCTCAATCCCCAAATTGCATTCTATTTCTTCAATTTTCTCTCCCGTACCCCTACTTTTACACCCAATGTCCAAGCCTATTATTCCCTTTTACGCATTTTGATCCCCAACAACTTTCTCGGGGTTGCGGAAAAAACCCGGATTTTAATGATTAAATCGTGCAAATCACCCGAGGATGCGACTTTGGCGTTGAGTGTGTTGCGGGAGATGAATACTTGTGATAGCGATTTTAGATTTAAGCTTAGCCTTAGGTCTTATAATACACTTCTGATGTTGCTGTCGCGGTTTCTAATGATTGATGATATGAAATGTGTATATGCAGAGATGTTGCATGATAAGGTCTCACCAAATATTTATACTTTTAATACACTGATTAATGCATATTGTAAATTGGGTAATCTGATTGAGGCCGAGTTGTACTTAAGTAAGATTTTGCAGGCCGGGTTGAGGCCAGATACTCATACATACACTTCATTGATTTTAGGGCATTGCAGGAGAAAGGATGTAAATAGTGCCACTAAGATTTTCTTGGCCATGCCACAAAAGGGTTGTCAAAGGAATGAGGTTTCGTATAATAATTTGATGCACGGATTGTGTGAAGAAGGAAAGGTGGATGAGGTGAAGAAGTTATTTTTGCAAATGGGAGAGGATAATTGTTCCCCAAATGTCCGGTCATACACAATTTTGATTGATGCATTGTGTGGTCTGGACAGGAGGTTGGAGGCGATGAGCTTGTTTGAGGAAATGAAGGAGAAAGGTTGCAAGCCAAATGTTCATACTTATACTGTACTGATTGATGGTATGTGTAAAGTTGGTAAGTTTGATGAAGCAAGAAGACTGTATGATGTTATGTTAGATAACAGGCTGGTCCCTAGTGTAGTGACTTACAATGCTTTGATTGATGGGTATTGTAAGAAGGGGATGGTTGATGCTGCTTTTGAGATACTTGACATGATGGAGTTGAATAATTGCAGTCCAAACGTGCGTTCGTATAATGAATTGATTTCAGGATTATGTGAGGTGAAAAAAGTTCACAAAGCCATGGCACTTCTTAATAAGATGGTTCTGCAGAAGCTGTCTCCAGATATTGTCACTTACAACCTATTAGTTCATGGGCAATGCAAAGCAGGTGACATAGATAGTGGCTTTAGGTTGCTCAGATTAATGGAAGAGAACGGTGTACTTCCTGATCACTTAACTTATGGTGCTCTCATTGCTGCACTATGTGAAAAAGGCTGGCCTGATAAGGCATATGAGATATTTGACTCTCTCACTGAAAAGGGCTTAAAGGCAAATGAGGTTATTTATACATCTCTAATTGATGGATATTGCAACATAGAGAAAGTTGATTTTGCCCTAACTTTGTTTGAAAGAATGCTCACGGAGGGTTGTCTTCCGAACTCATACACCTACAATGTGCTGATTAGTGGATTGTGCAAAGAGAAAAAACTGACTGAAGCAACACAATTTCTGGAAAGGATGTTGGAGGAAGGAGTGAAACCCACAATTGTTACTTACACTATTCTCATTGAACAAATGTTAAAAGAATATGCCTATGACTATGCTTATAGGGTTTTTAATCAAATGGTTTCTCTGGGATATAAACCTGATATCTGCACTTACACTTCCTTCCTTCACGCGTATTGCAACCAAAGGAAGTTGAAAGAAGCAGAGGATGTAATGGCTAAAATGAATGAGGAAGGAGTCCAACCTGATTTAATGGCTTACACAGTCTTAATTGATGGTTATGGACGATCAGGATTTTTAGATCGTGCTTTTCACACACTGAAATTTATGGTTGATGGCGGATGTGCACCATCGCATTATACCTATTCCGTTTTAATTAAACATCTTTCGGATGAGAAACGAATCAATGAACATAGCCACAGAATAGGTCTAGATCCAGAAATCAATAGTGGCTCAATCAATATTGCAGATGTTTGGAAAATAATGGAATACGATACTGCTCTTGAACTCTTTCAGAAAATGGTTGAACATGGTTACTCACCAGATATAAGCACTTACAATGCACTCACCACTGGACTCTGTCGAGAAGGGCGCCTTGAAGAAGCCTGGAGGTTGGTCGATCATATGAAACTACAAGGACTGTGTCCTGATGAAGGTATGTATAATGCACTGATAAAATGTTCGTGCAAGTTAAAATTGTACGAGGAAGCAATGAAGGTACTTGATGGCATGGTCATGAATGGCCTTCTACCTGATTTAGAGGCTTGGAAACTTCTTGTATGTGGGTTTTATGATGAAGGAAATGATGAGAAGGCTAAGACCACGTTCCGTAGGCTGCTTCACTGTTGGTACAATTCTGATGAAGTGGCCTGGAAGCTTCTGATTGATGGCGTGCTGAAAATGGGGCTTGTTGATGAATGCTCTGAGCTGTTAGATGTCATGAAGAAAAATGGTTGCCAGCTGAATCCTCAAACCCTCAGAATGTTAACACAGGGTATTCTTGATAAGAAAGAGGGTACTTGGGCTTAATATTTTGTACAATTTTCTGGGATTGGCCTACGAATTGGTAGAGTTACCCCTCAGTTCACCCCTCCGATTCAAGTAGAGGGAAAGGGTAAGGATATACTTAACAGGATTCTTTTAAATGGTCATTTGAATTAATATGTGTATCTGTTGTCTAGGTTGAAGTTCATTGGTTTAGTGTAGTGGAAGAGAAAAAGTAGCTCAGTTTCTGGACAGGAAGCTTACCTAAGAAATCGATATTGGGATCCCACTGATCCAGTGGGCGTAAGTGGAGGAGCATAAGTCATACTGATACTCCTCTATGTGAATGTTCTGGATTTCAATGGATGAGTAAGGAAAATGCCTTTGCTTTTCCATGAAAAAATAGAATTTCGAAGGAAGACACAAAGTCCAGTAGGCTTTTCAAAAATGGGTGCTCAGTTTGGGCTTTCTTCTGCCTCATGTTCCTAACAATATCCATTAGAGTATATTGAGAGAGAAACTTGGGAGTCCTCTCTTCTGCCTCATGTTCCTAACAATATCCATGAGAGTATATTGAGCGAGAAACTTGCATGCACCCTGAATGAACGACGAAGGGTGTATCAACGACAAAAGAGAGAATCCACTTCAGTAAACCACCTCTTTGCTAGGTTGCATGTTGAATGGCTGAGAGTGGATCTTTTTGGATAGAGTAATGCTATTCATTACCACTAGTATTAAACACCAGTCTAGATGGCGATTGCATGCATTAAGCCTCCGTTTGGTAACCATTAAAATTTTCATTCTCATTCTTCTACTCATTTTTAACCACACATTTTTCAATAAAATAATATTTTCCATCACATCAATAACTTTTCCTTCTTTTTCAACCACACATTCTCCATGGACCCCACTTGATGTGAAAGATAAAATGTATTAATTGAAGAAGAATGGCTCCCAAACGGAGCCTAAATAATAGATTCAATTAAATGTAATGTTATATAATTCATTTAATCGAACCTCTCAAGTGTGGCCACTTAGACTAGTGTTATAGCACCATTAATGCTACATATTATTATTCTTTTAGATATATAGTCCTATAAATGTGCTCTCATCCTGTCTTTTGGAAGTTGGCTAGAACAGCCTTTTGATATAACAGGAACAAATTCTTCCAATAAATGTGAGGCAAGTAACCAACTTTCTTCTCAGATAATTTTGCTTTCATTTTCTTGTTCACAGTTATTTTATTTCCTCCTCTATTTGTTTTACATTATATTAGATGATTCAGCAGTTTGTAATAATGGTTAATGAAAATGAATGCCGTCTTCTGTCTTCATTAACCATTATTTTCTTGTTCACAGGTACGCTAATTCATCTTTCCCTTTTAATTTTCAATCTAGTTTTTTCTTAGGGCTGGACATGGTCCGATTCTGAACCGAACCGAATCGAATTTTTCGGGTATTTAGTAAGTGGAACCGTCCGGTCCAAATTTAATTATGGAAACGTTCAGGTTCGGTTCCGTACAATAATTAATTTTTTTTTTATATTTACAACAACTCTACATTAATTCGACTATAACATGATCAATCTTAACTCTTACAAAATAACGTAGTCCAATCTGGTGATATCTTTTGTATATTTCTTTGTTGAGTTTTTCATAGATATGACTGTTAAAATCATAAGAAGTGGAAGATAGATAGTTCACATTAATAGAACGGCATAAATGATGCTACGATAGAATAAGAGATTTGGGTAAAATTTAGGTCAATTTAATTAAGTTGGGTTTGGCTGAAAATCGAAAATAATAAAATCTTATTTTAGGTTTGAGCTAAATTAATTGGTTAGCAAATTCATTTGGAAAAAAATAAAATAATTTGACTTATTTAAGATAAAAAAATTAGAGAGGTATGTTCTTCGGTTCTAGGTTTAGAATCGAGAATCGAACCAAACCCGTTGGTTCTTAATTTAGATATTCGTTCATGTATTTAATTTAAAATGAATTGCTCGGTTCAGTCGGTTTGGTTCGAGAGTTTTGTCCAATCCTAGCTTCCGTTCTAGATATTTAGATAGTCGTTCGGGTATTTAATTTAAGAAGAACCGCCCGATTCGGTTCAATCTGATTTGGTTCGAAAGTTTTGTCCAGCCATAGTTTCGGTTCTAGGCTGCCTGCTTGGACCCATTTACTAACCAACAAGTCAGTTTTTGGCAGTTGATAATTTTCTATTAATATAGGTTTTTTTAAAAAAAGAAAATTGATATAAGTTGATAATTTAAAGTTTCTCTAATGTACTTTACTTTTTCAGAAAAGGGTGAGAGAAGCATAAATTTCTGCACAGAATTCTATAGTTTTTTGCAATGTTTTGAAAAATCGATCCGAGCATCAACCCGAAAAGGTTAAAGTTCAAGGGTCAAAAGGTTCAACAGAGATCGAATCGGATACAAATCCCTATACAATAAAAGAGACAGTTTTCCCTGTACTGTTCACACTTTCGTCCTTAGACGACGTCGTTTTGGCATCATAATAAAAAAAATAAAAATCCCAATGTCTATTTCTTTACGCAACATCCATGCCTGCTCCTCTACTTTCTTTTCGCCATTTCTCTCTCTCGATTTTCCTTCATTTTCCACACAAACACACAAAGAAGAAGCGTCGTGAAGGCACCACCGACCTCGAGAGAAAGGTATATGGGTTTTGTGCGTTGTGAAGGCACCATCGACCTCGAGAGAAAGGTATATGGGTTTTGTCTTTCTTGATTTTACGGGATCTCCCTTTTTCCCTTGGGGTACTAACCGTCCCTTCTCGGTGACTTCTTTTGGGGGTGGGAGCTTCGGCTCCCCCCTCCCTCCCTTTCTTGCTTTTTTCTTGCTTTTCAGTTTGGGAGTGTTGTTTTGGGACAGGTTTTGGTTTTTTGTTTGTGGCTGTTGGGTTTACAGCGGTCGATTGCACGATGCGGTCGTTGTAGTGGAGTTCAACGAGTCTTCTCACATAAATCATTCACCGTCTGCTCGAATCTGCAAAAGGAAAAATCCTGAATTGCGCAGGAGAATCATAAGCGAAAGAGGATTTTGGGAAGAAGGGGGTTTTGTGCCAGAAATTATGGGTTCTTCAGTCGGCTTCTTTGTTGCAGTTTTTGAGGTATTTAACTAAAGATTTGTTCGTTTCTTGTGCAAGTTATATGTGAAAATTTAAGATTTTAGCTTTCATAATGTTCGTTCCTTGGCAAATTTGATCACTAATCTCAATTCCCGAAAGAGCAGCTTGAGATGCATATTCAATATCTTCAGAAAGATTAAGCACATTAGGAGGATGAATTTCTATAAACTAATACTTCAATGACTTTTACTGAAACCAATTATTGGTTTGTGCTTCAGAAAACATTAACATGACTAAATAACCTTTATTTCTACAACTTCAGATTTCCTCTCCTTCGTTGCCTTCACAACTTCTTGTATAAGAGCGAGGGAACTCTGAAATTGACATCAAATTTCAGTGAATGCAGAAAATGAAAGAATATTGCCACTAAAATGAACTTCATATCAGTCATTATTAGTAGAACATAATGATATGAAACATTAAAACCATCAGATTACATTATCTGCTAGCAATATGTTGCACAAAGGAAAGGGTAAGAGAAAGGAGACTTATAATTTACACACCAATGAGTCAAATGATCCTCCCAACTATTTATTGGCTACCGCCTTCTCATTGTAATTGTCCAACCCAAAAGAGAACGGACACCAAGCTTGCATTTGCCAACTGGAATCAAACACTGTTCTTATATAGCAGCACTGAAGTTGCAAGGTACCAAAAATCATGGAGTCCTCAAATGGGAAGGAAATGAGTTACCTCTTGAACCACAACTAATTCGGACATATCATTTGAAGATGAAGATTCTGATTTTTCCGCTTTGGATAAGTACACTCGAGGAAAGAGCTACACATCCAAATACATTTAACCAAAAAATAATTAATAGAATTAACTGGGTAAGTCCATATTACTAAAGAACAAGCAGTACAACAATATATAGATATACTTGGGGCATGTTTGGTGCTCTTAATATTGGAGACGAAATGATAATATAACGATCAACATTTCAGCTTTTCTCTTCTTCTTCCACTCATGTAAACCACAGTTAGGCTGAAAGACATAGAAGAGAAAGAGTTAATGGGCATTTGGCCACTCTCAAGAGCCTAATTCCTTGCACTAATGAGGTAGTTTAAGTGTTTGATTAAATGCAAGTGAGGAAACTTTTACCTTTAAATGCTCTTGCAGTTATTTACTTCCATGATCAATATATATGAATGTGCTTGAATTAATGGATTAGGTGTATTTATTATTATTACAAGAAATAATAGAGCATGTAATAACTCAACTTACGATATAATTTCAAACTAAAAGTTTCATGTTGTTCCTTAAGGATGAAAACAAGCTAGATCAATTTATTGAGCTGACCACGATTATATCAATTTTGATGAAATATGAAGAATTCTCGGGAATGTGACAAAGAGGACCCGAGCTTGATATGGTATATTTATTTCCGAGGGCAATTAATGTCAGTATTACTTCTTGTAGGCAAATGTCAGTATCTACTTAATTGATTCATTCTTTTATTTTTGCCATGCATGGGATCTGAATGATTTGATTGCCACATATCATTAGTCGATGGACTTGGCACAACATGATAGCTGATGGATGATCATTATTAGTTCATGTGTAAAAATTAAATTGTTTTTCAATGTTTAACAATGTTATTTTTACTTTCAATGTTTTTTCTTTCTTTTGAACCCCTTTTGTCACAATTCTTATTATAAATCTCATGGACAATTGCTATTTAAAAAAGGTTGAACGCCAACCTTTTGCACATGGATGGTAACAAAGAAAGCAATAGATATGTTCCAAATGTTGGTCTGTCAATGACGAAAAAAGATGCTCGCAATGAAAGACGCCGACAGATGTACGCAAAACACAAGGAATTAGATCGACCATCTGGATCTCATTCATTAAAATCCAAAAGAATCTCACAAATACAAGGCAAGTTATATTATCACGAAATACATTTTCACACATGTTACTTATTTTACTATTTTCTTTGGTGTATTTTTTAAGCTTATTATCGTTCGAGGTTATAATGAACCTACATTTGTTAGTTTTTAATGATACTTTATGATTTGTGTTCCCTCCAACTGATCCGTATAGTGACACAAGTTGTCCTACAGAGGAATTACCTTCTACTTTGGATGACGTGGTAGCAAATCCGTTCAATCTTTTGGATGAAAGTATAAATTAATCACTAATCTTTTATTGTTTGGCATCTTCATTTCATAACAACAATTTAGTACATCCCTTTACAATCCAGTCATGTCTTCGTTTGTTTAAATTTTTTTAATTATTGCTTCAGGTAATCCTGAATCAAATGCTGATCCTTTTGATTTCCTTACAGCTGCAATGTATAACACATATGTCATAGAACTTGAGATACAACAAGTACTTACTGAATCTTATGTATTAAACCCTCCTACAATTTGTTTTTTTGTGGTGCAAAGAAATTTCATAGAGAAAGCAATGACTTTTGTTGTTCTAATGGAAAAATTAGATTGCACGATAATACTGTACCTGATGAACTTTTCCATTTGTATACATCAAGCACAAATGAGTCGCTACATTTTAGAACTATTTGTAGAAGCTATAATAATCACTTTGCATTCACATCGTTCGGTGTAAATATGATAAAGACTTGTGCAGGATGAATAGAGGGATTTACACTTTTAGAGTTCAAGGTCAAGTCTATCATTACATAAATAATTTAGTCTCCATTGATGGGAAACCATCTTTTTTACAATTATATTTTTTTGATACTGAACATGAATTACAAAATTGTCTTCAAAGTTCATGCAAATTTAGTGAGCAACTCTTACAAAAATTACTGGATATTTTACAAATTAATCCTTATGCAAAATTCTTTCGCTCACTAAACAGCATAGAAGCTTTAGAAACATATAAAATACAAATACGTTGTGACCCTCATCTTGACCAACGAGTATTTAACACGCCATCAACTTCTCAAGTTGCAGCAGTTTGGGTTGATGAAGATCCAAACGCAGATGTTCACATTCGAGACATATCTATTTATTGTCATTCTGGTCATGCACATAAAGTCAATTACTACTTTGGATGTTATGATCCGCTTCAATATCCTTTGTTATTCCCATTTGGGGAGCCTGGATGGCATGAGGGTATTGAATATTTTAACATACAAAAATCTAACATTTCGATTGTTAATGAAAATGTTAATGATATCCATAGTGTTAGTTCAGCTACCGAGTTTATTGAAAAAGAAAACGCAGGTTCATGCTCTGTTCAGTTTTTCATTATTCTGCATTTTCTAACTTCATCCAATTACTTACAATTTACAGTTTTTTTTTTTAATTTCTATTATGTTGTAGGTTTGAAAAAAAAACGTAAGCGTTTAACTGTGTCATGCCGAGAGTACTATTGTTATAAACTTCAGATTAGAAATACAGGTAACTCTATTCTTCTTCATGCTGGTTGTCTCTTACAACAGTATATAGTTGACATGTACATAAAGATAGAAACTTTTCGTTTAGATTATTTTTGAAATAATCAAGCACATATAAGAGGTGAGCTCTATCGAGGAATTGTTGATAGCGTTGAGATGGGTGAGACTAGAAGTTCCAACATCGGTCGTAAAATTGTTTTGCCTTCATCTTTTACTGGGGGCCCCGAGATAATAAAAAAATATATATGGATGCTATGTCTTTGGTTCAACGTTTTGGTAAACCGGATATATTTCTAACAATAACATGTAATCCTAATTGGCCTGAAATTAAACAAGAATTACGCCACATTGATGAGAGCCAAAATAGGCCTGACTTAATAGCACGAATCTTTAGATCTAAGTTACAAGAATTGAAGAATGATTTGTTCAAAAAACATATATTTGGCACAGTAGTTGCTTACATATATGTCATAGAATTCCAAAAAAGAGGCCTCCCACATTCTCACTTTCTATTAATTCTGAATAAAAGTTCAAAAACCAATTGTATATCTTCAATTGACCGAATTGTTTCCTGTGAGATCCCAAGCGACAATGATTTTCCGTATTTGCGTTCCCGTGTTATAAAACACATGATGCATGGTCCGTGTGGATTATTAAATCCTAATAATATTTGTATGCAACAAGACAAGACTTGTAAGAATAAATACCCTCGAGAATTCGTTACAAATACAATTATAAATGACAGTTCTTACCCAATTTATAGACGACGAAATACTGGTGAATGTGCAAAGGTCAGGGGATCCATTTTGGACAATAGATGGGTTGTACCTTATAATCATTATTTATTAAGTAAGTATGATTGTCAAATTAACGTTGAAATTTGTTCAACCATAAAAGTAGTCAAATATTTATACAAATATGTTTACAAATGCCATGACAGAATAAGTTTTTCGATAAATGCTAATGAGAAAGATATTGAATGTGACGAAATTTCAAGGTATCAAACAGCTCGTTGGATCTCTCCGCCGGAGGCAGCATGGAGAATTTATGGATTCCTTTTATCTGAAAACTTCCCGACTGTCATTTCATTACAACTACATTTAGAAGACTGTCAATTTGTTACATTTAGGGAGTTTGAAAGTTTACCATCTGTTATCTCTAGGGATTATATTCAGCTAACCATGTTAATAGAATTCTTTCGAATGAATATTTACGATGAATTAGCTAGAACTATTTTGTACAGGGATTTTCCTATTTATTTTGTATGGAATTCTCAAAGTCGAATTTGGATTCGTAGAAAACAGAAAAATGTAATAGGTCGAATTGTTACAGCAAATCCGACTGAGGGTGAACGATATTACTTACGAATATTGCTTAATCACATTCGAGGTCCAACATCGTTTAACAGTTTGAAGAGAGTTAATGATCTTCAAGTAGCATCTTTTCGTGAAGCAACTCTCTTACATGGCTTGTTAAATGAGGATAATAGTTGTGAACTTTGTTTAGCAGAAGCGATTACATATCAAATGCCTACCTCATTACGTAGACTTTTTGCTACCGTACTCTTATTGTGTTCGCCGAATAACCCGTGTTCTCTTTGGGAAAAATTTAAGATTCACATGTTTGAGGATTACATGAGAGATGGTTTGTCTTATAACGATGCCGAATTAAAAGCAATCAAATACATAAGTTCCTTACTCGAACCTTTAGGAAAGAATATTAACGACTATAAATTTGTTCCATACAATATAAACATAGAAGAAAGTGAGAGATTGTCAAATATGATTTCTGAAGAAATGCGATATTCTGTGTCTAACATGGATATCAATCAAGAAATACTGCTGAACGAACATCAAAAACAAGCTTATGATATTGTTTTAGAAAACGTTTTTAATAAAAAAAATTCCATGTTCTTTATTGATGGTCCTGGAGGAACTGGCAAAACTTTTTTGTACAAGAAATTGTTGTCGGCTGTAAGATCTAGAAATTACATTGCTTTGGCTGTAGTTTCATCAGGCGTAGCTGCATCCTTGTTACCAGGTGGACGTACAGCTCATTCAAAGTTTAAAATTCATTTGGAATCCAGTACCGAAACAAATTGTTCTATTAGTAAATAATCAGCTTTAGCAGATCTTTTACGAATGACAAAACTAATTGTATGGGATGAAGCTCCTATGGTAAACTGTTTCACCATAGAAGCTTTAGATAAAGTTCTACGAGATATTAACGATTGCGATTTACCTTTTGGTGGAAAAGTAATAATTTTAGGAGGAGATTTTCGACAAATCTTACCAGTAGTACCAAAAGGCAGCAAAGTAGATATAATAAAATCAAGTTTAGTTTTCTAATACTTGTGGCCTTTATTTACAAAATTATCTTTAGTGCAAAATATAAGAGCTCATTTAGATATATCATATTCTAATTACTTACTCGATATAGGTAATGGATTAGAAGTCACTCATTCTTGTGATATGATTACCCTTCCTTCTGAAATAACTATACCTTACAAAGATGAATTAGTTTCCTTAAATGAGCTAATCAACGTAGTGTTCCCAGATTTACATAATTACACAGATAATTTAGCTACAATGATAAATAGAGTTATTTTAACTCCTAAAAATGAATTTGTTGATCAGATAAACACAATGTTACTAAAACAAATTCCAGGACAAACATTTACGTACTACAGTTTCGATGAATCCATAGATAAAACGGAGCAAAGCATTCAAGAAGATTTCTTAAATACATTAACACCAAATGGTATACCTCCACATGAGCTTACTTTAAAAAAGAATTGTCCAATTATGCTCCTTAGAAATATTAATCCTTCAGAAGGTTTATGTAACGGTACAAGACTTGTTTGTAAAAATTTTGAACGAAATGTTATAGACGCCGAAATTGCTATTGGTGAACACCATGGGAAGCGTGTGTTTTTACCTAGAATTCCTTTTATACCACTAGAAGGAGACAAAAATTCAATACCATTTAAGAGAACAAAATTTCCAATACGCCCATGCTTTGCTATGACAATTAATAAAGCGTAAGGACAAACATTGGATTTGGTTGGTTTGTATCTTCCCGATCCTTTTTTTCCCACGAACAATTATATGTAGCTCTATCTGGAGCTAGAACAAGTAAATGCATAAAAGTTTTGATTAAACCATCAGCTTTACATTCAATCTCTTTACACAGTCTTTGTACAAAGAATGTCGTTTATAGAGAAATTTTAGACTTAGTACATGAGGTACAAAGAAATACTACAATTTAATTATAAAGTCTCAAGAGGTTTAAATTTGTTGAATCTTTTATATCGTCCCGTTTTCTACAATTCTTTCTAAGGTGAGTTATGTGTTTAATGTATTTATTTATTTTTTATTTACGTTTCTATCAATTTCTGTGTTTGACAATCCTTAATTACGCGTTACTTGAAGGCTTTGATGTGTTCTGACAAGATTATTCTTGTTCATAGATCTTAGCAATGTGTCATCCCAGGAGACTCGTGTTGGCAGGTTACCTTGGCGCTTTAATTGTAAGATTTGTACTTTCCATCAATTAGTCATTCAGTTTACTATCCAATAGCTAATATCTGGAAATATTCAAATAACTAAAAATATGCTGATTTATAGATCATGACCATCTTATCTGTTCTTCTTGGCTGGGCAGCTCCTAATATGGTAAGAGTGATTTCAAGTCCATGATTTCAGTGAAATATGAGGCTGTAGTATTCTTCAAACCATGCCGGAAAAAGCCAGAAGCTAAATTAAGCTCAACTGTCTTGTCAAGGTAATAGAGAAGGAGAGGCATGCCATTGTCAAATGCAAGAGCAACAAGAAAAGCATAAATGGCTGCAAATTTCATACCGCCTCTGGCCACAATGCATCCCGCTATTCAACCACTAGCCTTCTTGCTCGGCACTTGGACAGGCCAAGGCGAGACTTCTGTATGTTTCTGCCATTTTTTATTCAAAGGTGAAATATGGTGCAACATTCATAAAAAATAAAAGGATTTCTGACCTTCAAGCTGCCTTGCATATGCATCAATCTTTTTTGCTTACTCTCCATCCCTTTTCATGGGATTCATTTTTATGAATTTTCGCTAATAACACACGGTCATGGATTGTATAGATGCCTTCACACACGAATTTAGTTCATAGTTGATGGGATCTGGACTCTATTTGGATTGCTTTTTGTACAACCACAATGAAATGGATAAAAGCTCTGACATGTTTGTTTAGCTTTGAGTCCATTGACGTATTAAGTCGGTGTGCAGAGTAGAGAGAGAGAAAAGAAGACATCTATTGGAAGTTTTAACGAGTCTTCTGTTATCTTTTTCCTGCAAGTAATATGTCTATAAGATGAATGAGAGTAGAACATCTTATACCCATTTCTCCATATCTTGCCTAATTTATTATTCTTTCCAGAACAAATAGAATTTTGTAAAATTGGTTAATCCTAAATGTTCTGTACCTACCTTTCCAGCTGAAGTTTACATTTTCATTTTCATTTACTAACGACTTTAAATTGTTCCAAATTATAATTGTGATTCACCTCTGTGTTTGGTTTATGCATGTTTTATAACCAAAAGTAAGTGAAAACTTAGGATTTTTGAGCATAAAACATACTCGATTAACTACCAAGGTCACTTCTCTTTGCCCTCTACTGGAGAATATCCGCTTAGTATATTTGACCAATTTTTCACTGTTGATATCTTTTCGCTTGAGAACTATATCTATCTTCTAATTATTTTCTATTCCGTCTGATTATAGTCCAGTTAGGTATACTGGAAATCGCTGCTGTGATTGTTCCTAGAAAGTTCAGCCAGATAAATTAGTGTTCTTTATACCTGGAGGCCTGGCATATTTTCTGTTGTAATCTTGAAGTTCCTTCTGAAGCTTTGCCTTAGCATCTTACATTATATTTAGTCTCATTTCAATTTCGTTTGCTGCATTGTTGATTTGGAACTTTTGTTTGAACCTATCATATTATCAATAACTGTCAGAAATATATCTTATTTACCAATACATGCTTATTGTCTATATGTATACTCTTATTGATTGTTGCATCTTCTCTAATATTTGAGCATCAGATTGAAGAGGTAAGGGAAAAAGGAGTTGAATTGGAGTTCCACCCTGATGTTAAAGTAATTCCATGTTTCCCATGTAAATGATACAAGATATCATGAGTTTCTTAATTTGTACTTCTTTGCTTAACTCACTCTCATTACTAATAGGCCAGCTTCTTGGGATTGATGCCACTACGGTCCATTTCGAGATTGTGGGGTTCCTTGACAAGTGTGGTGAGTGTTTGATTTCATTTTGTATGAACATTCAATTTAGGCTTGGACTGATTTTTGAAGTATTGGAATGATCATGCATATATTTTTAGAATCGATTAATTTGTCACTTCATTTACTTTTTCTTGCATTTAAAGGTTGGAATGAATTGTATTTTGAACTCCTCTTGACATTGTACTAATAATTTTCTACATTAGTTTGGACCAAAAAGCACACATTTTTATCTTTCAACATTATCGGGAAAAATAATTCAAAATCACTCCACGCTATTAAATACCCAACTAAATTATAGCACGTGCATCGCACGTACGAACACTAGTAAATAAATAAATAAATACGCTCATGAACAATAAAATACTATTACAATAATATTTTTTTTACTTTTTATATTTCTGAGTCAAAGTATATACAAATCCATGTTTGTTAATTATATTAATTATTGTATAATTAGTCTCGACATTTCACAAATTAACAATCAACATGTTGAAATAATTTGTTTTGTTAAAATTAAAATTGATTTGAGTCCTGTTTGCGCCCTTTTTTTATTTTTTGATGAAAATATATTTTGCAATAGTATTTTGATGGAGAATGTGTGGCTAAAAATAAGGAAATTTTTTGAATTTGTGTATAATATTATTTTATTGAAAAATGTATAGTTGATAATAAGTGATAGAAAAATGTATTTTAAAAACAATGGTTACCAAACAAAGTCTAAAAAGGGGTGTCGAGCATTATTTTGCTAATAATGAAGTGATATTGAAGTTAAATTTAAAAATTGAAAACTTAAAAGATTGAGGTTAGCCTGAAGATTACAATTTATTTGATGGGGGCCATAATCAAATTAAAATTGTAAGTATAAGGCTAACATTAGAAAAATGATTTCTTGTGCTGGGCGATTAAACACCATCTAATCCCACATCGGAAGTCTATAATACCAGATGAGGTGAGGGGTTGCATCTATTTAAAGAGCAGGGTATCTAATTTATTCATATAGGCTCTTAAAATTGCTATCGGTTAAGCGTTAATTAAATGAGTGGCCACTGAACTTTATTAATGCTTACTTGCTCACTGAAAATTAAATGGTTATTTAATGCTTATTGAAATATTCATTAATTTATCCATCTATCACCGTAGCCAATACAATCTATACAGGTGGATAAATGGTGTGCAGAGTTTGATTCCCCGCAAGGTGGAATTGGCTTTGTTGCAAGCGGGAGTTACCATAGGGTTAATAGCTCAAGCCTATCCATAAGCTCTCCACCCTGACTCCTGGGAGGCACATCCTGCGATTTACCTCCTCCACAATGGTCCAGGGCAGGGTCGGTGGGGGCCCTCAAGGTTGGGGTTCAACCTTTTATACAGGTGGATAAATGTTTTTACGTGGCAGATGAAATTAATTTATCCATCCATCACCGTAGCGAATTCCATCTGTACAGGTGAATAAATATGTTTCTACGTGGCAGATGAAAAAAATGACGTGGTATACAAATTGGGTGAATCATAGCCACATCATCAAACCCATCTCTGTAGCCTCGACAATGATCCAACCCACAAAATCCACTCAAAGTTTTGCGATATTTTATGGATTTTATTAGGCCCTAATTTCAATAGCAAATGAAAAGGATTTGATATGGGAATTAGAAAGAGAATTATTGGGGGCTGATGAATTCAGTACAGCTTCCGAGAAATGAGTTAAATTGAGAATGAAGGTTCTAAAGGAAGTAAATGGTGAGATTTTCAGGATTTGAGTGTCAATTTGGTGTAAATAATTTAAACTTTGCGTACTCAGTATGGCAGTACCCAGTAGCATTGTACAAGGAATCCAGCTAAATGGTCGCTTGTTCCCTCTTCCTCACTCTCACCAGATACTGCCCCCACCCCACAAATCATATATGTATATACTTCTGGGCTGTTAACACGTTATCTTTGTGTAGAAATGCATACATGGATGAATATCTGATTCTTGTTTTCAACAAATTAAGTTGCCCATCAAATTCTAGAACCCTTCACCACAATCCATGAAGAAGACGCGGGTTACGACACAAGAGGGCAGAACATTGATTTGAATAGCAGAATTTTCAGATTAAACTCCCCAAGAGGAGTGCCGCCATTATTTTACAGAAATGGATTGGGAGAAGGCAATGAAACCACTATCTCTAACCTCGGAAACATCTCCGAAGACCTAAGAAAATCACACCGTTATCTGAATTGACTTTAAAAAACAAAATATTGGGATGATCCTAGTGAATATTGATTGTGCAGAGATTAACAATAATGTTAGAGAAATCATCATTTACAAAACAATTTATGATGACGTGGAGATATTAACGGATTCCATGTGTCACGTCATCTTTTCATCTGCCATGTGAAATTTTTTTGCCAATTGTACAAATGTAAGTGACAATAGTTATGAATGAGTAAATTGATGAATAATTCAATGAGCATTGGATAACCTTTTTATTTTCGATGAGCAAGTGGTAATCGAGGATAAATTTCAATGGCCGCTCATTTAATTAACTAACAGGTTAATTGTTCAATTGGTCGGTTCTACAATTTTTTGATCGGGTTTTTATTTTGGGTTAATAATAATAACATATAATCGATTTTCGGTTAATAATAATAACATATAGAGCATGTTTGAGTCTCATTTTTTGCAAAAAAATGTATTTTAAAATAGTGAGTTGATGAAGAAAGTGTGGTTAAAAAATAAGAAAAATTTTTTGATTTACATATAATATTATTTTATTGAAAGATGTGTACTTGAAAATAAGAGAGAAAAAAATTTATTTGAAAAATAATGGAGATCAAACAAGCTTATAATCGACTCGGATGTGTACCATTGGGCCGGGTCAATTTTAATACCAAGGACTGGGCCAGTTTTAATAACCTTGGTGGTGTGATTAAAAAAAGTTGCATTTTTTTTTTTTATTGAGGAGCATCAATTCAACCTGTGCTTACAAGAATTTCAACATTTTTTAATAGAAATTTGATGTGCGCAAAAGAAATACAACAAAAGCAAAATACTTGGAGGTGCGGGGAATCGAACCCCGTGCCTCTCGCATGCGAAGCGAGCGCTCTACCATATGAGCTACACCCCCATTTGGTGTTATACTATCTAGTAAATGCAATCCTTATGTGTTTGGATCAATGCCAAGACAACCGACCCCCAGACCACTCTACAACATTCCAATACAAAATTAACCCGCCACGATAAAACGACACCGTCCCCTGAATTTCCTCCAAAACGGCAAAACCCCCTCGAAAATTCTCCGCTGAAGAAAATCCATTCACAGCCATGGCAGCAACAGCTAACCCAAATTCCTCATCCTCTTCATCCATTTTCTCCCTCAAAAACTCTCGCCCTCCAGACGACACCGTTTTCTATTCCATCTTCCCCGACTCCTCCCTCAACGCCGCTGCCACTGCCCCAGAAGAACTTCAATCCCTCCACCTCCAAATCTTCGACCACCTTACCCCCTACACTGCCACATACATATGGCAACACCAACCCTTCACTCTTTCTCCATCCTTCAACCCTGTTCCCCACCTCTCTGGCCACCTCCGTTTTGGGGACAATCTCGAGGACGAGTGGTTTGTTGTCTTCCTCCTGTTCCAAATTTCTAGAAGTTTCCCCAATCTTTCAATTCGTGTCTGGGATTCAGATGGCGAATTTTTGCTTATCGAATGCGCTTTTTATCTTCCTAAGTGGATGAACCCCGACACCTCCCCTAATCGTGTATTTATTCGCCGAGGTCTTCTGCATATTCTATCTCCCACTCATTTCCCTACCACCCCAGATTTATTGGACTCCCTTAAATTCTTGATTAGTAATGATCACCATACGCAAGCTCCGGAAGGAATTCAATCGCATTTGAGTAAGAAAATTGGTGAATACCCTGAGCGTGCGTATAGGAATATGCATAGAGCAAGAGTGATGGTTCCGGTGTCTGTAGCATGGACTTTGAAGCACGAGCCGAGTTTTGTGTCTTTGGCTGTGGAGGGTTTTTACGACAGGGATATTGATAGTATGAAGGATGCTGCGAAAATGGAGAGGTTTTTGCCGAAAGGGAAAGAGGAGGAGATGGTGAAGGTAGTTGTCAGCATGTCGAGGGCAATGTATGCACAGTTGGTGCAGCAGAAGTTTCAGGCTCCAAGGATTTATCCGATGCCAGCATCAAGGAGCGATGTTGGTCAGTATATGGAGGCGGAGCTTGGGATGAAGATTGTGTGTGGGTTTGAGATGATGTACCAATTAAGGAAGAGGCACGGAGAGGAAGGAAAGGGGAGTACGTGGGAGGCATTTAGAGAGAGCTTGGAGAAGAGTGGGTATTTTGAGGGGATGTTGCCAGGGTCAAAGGAGTACAGGAGGTTGATGGAGAAAGCGGACGAGTATTATCGGAAGAGTTCATTACATTCTAGGGCAAGGTATACAGTGTTGTATTATATGCATTCCTTCCAATTGCGATAGTTTGATATCTGATCTCACGGGCTACATGTGGTTTAGTATTAATTTTAAGCTAATTACAATTTGCCTGTAAGGGATACAACCAGCTACAATTGAATTTGGGGAAGTGAATGTCCGTAAATCTATTAAATTCACATATAATATCAGGATTGATTGTTGTTTGGAAGATTCAATGACTCTTCTCAGTTTTTTCGGGAGTACGCTAATGTTGCCTTCTTGCTTTCTGTTTATGGTTACCATCTAATGAGCAAGCTATGGCTTTTACATCTGGAAAACATAGAGATTAGTTCGTTATTTAAGAATGCTACTTTCTTTATGCCCCTTCATGCTTATTTATTGGTAGTGCCTTTTTCCTTTTCCTTGAGTTGTACCCATGAATAATCTTTGGCCATTGTAACATGCTGCTGCTGATGCAGTGAAATGCTGAGCTCTCCTGTGAGACGTATAGATGAGATTCTTGCTCTTCCTCATTCAGCTGATGATTTCAAGGGTCAGAAGCTTCCTCCATCAGATGATGATTCTTGGCTTTATGGTGGGGAAGATGAACTAAATGCTGCTCTTCAGGAGAGACAAAAGGAGATGGAACTTTATGATTTGAAGCATAAGAAGAAACAGAAATCAAAAGAGCAGCAGGATGGGGATTCAGCTTCTAACAAAGATTTGGAGGAGTATGATCTTGGAGATATAGCAAAATCTATGCAAGCGTTTGTTAAGAAAGTTTCGAGTTATAAAGGAGCTGAGGTTCCGGAAAACCGGTTAGTGTACCCTTAATCCTCTCAAGTTTCTTTTAGAGTCATGGAAGGTTTCATTTTTGAGCTCGCAAACTAGATGAAAACCAGAACCCCTTTTTTCTTGACCCTGAGAAATATTAATAGAGTAATGAAACCAATGATCTTAGGATGTCGATATTACCTTCATTCAATTGTTACCAATGAAGGATGTACATATATATATTCCTATTTTAACTTATTTTATTTTGCATATTGAATAGTTCTGTCATTAATTTAATGTGGTAGTATGGGCGAAAACTCATGATGCTTTGAGGAGTTGTTACCCATTTTGACAACCTTTGTTCAACTTGTGTAAGCACGTAGAGAACAGACATTTCTGTGAATATAAATCTTTTACTTTTCTGGGTATGGGTGGTTAATGCCTGTCTCTACCAATATGCTGCATTGATTATGCCTTCTAAAAATATTACCTATTTTTATGCATCACTATAAGATATCAAGGAGTTTGACGAAAAATTATTTATCTTCCTCAGATTTTCTATCTGTTTGAGTGATCACTGATCACAACTAGAGGAAGATATGACTGTTATTCCTTTTTTAGTTTCTTAATTATTTTTAAGAAATAGGAATGGGCTGTTATTGAGTAAGAAGATAACCTGTTGATATCCCTTTCACAGCAAACTTATGGCAGTGTCTACTATATATGTCTTATCGCTCTTCGTTAAAGCAAAAAGGGAAGGATTAATGGGCACTTATCGATCGAAGGAAATTAGTATGGTCTAAATAATTTTGATGCTCTCGTGTTGGAGTGGCCAATGTTTCGTGGATGTTGCTGTTGATGCTTGTAATGCTCTCCCACTACCTCATTTTATGTGTTTAGGCAGCTCTTATTTTGCTCTCTGCTACTACAGGAATCTCTTTCCTTTCTCTTCCTTTGGTCTATGCTTTTTCTTTTTCTATTTTATCACTATGCATCTATGCCTTTTCTCATTTCTAGCTGTCTATGTATCCACTGCAATCCTTGTTTGAATGTCACCCTTATAAAGCTATGCCATCCTGAGAGAACATTGTGGAGTGTTGGACCCGTCTATTTTGGCAGTTCATGTCTCTTGCCTTGTGTGATAATTGTGGACACTCTAATAGCTGAAGTGATATACTAATTATGAGGTGTTATATGTTAATAAATTTGAACTGTTCAGGCTCTCCCTATCTTTGATGTGAATTCTGTTTCGAGTTGTGTTCAATGAATACAATTTGTCTTGCATGCACATTAATATTATTTGCTTCTTTTTGATAGAAACATTAAAGATGTGAATTTTGATGTGGATCAATTTGTGAAAGATATGGAATCTGTAATGAGACAACGTGGTTCAGGAGATACTGGTAGCGATCCTGATTTTGAAGAAGAGCCATTATCAGACATGGATTTTGGTAATTTTTGGATTACTGCTTATATATTTAGCCAAATGATATTTGATATAGATACAAATTATTGTATTAATTTAGTGCCTGTCTTTGCAATTACTTCTTGCTGGCTCTATAAGTT
The DNA here is from genome assembly GCA_035079005.1 of Fraxinus americana. Taxonomy (NCBI): domain Eukaryota; kingdom Viridiplantae; phylum Streptophyta; class Magnoliopsida; order Lamiales; family Oleaceae; genus Fraxinus; species Fraxinus americana. The sequence continues at coordinate 26,337,772 of CM068718.1, read as the reverse complement.
GACAATAAACTTTCCTATGCCTTTTGCTTTCATTTGTTAAAAAGTACCATACCGTTATCAATATATTACTGTAATTGTTTCTTCCGTCCTGACCACTTTCTATATAATCCATGTTTCTATCCATGCTAAACTTTGGTAAATTTTAATATTTCTACTTTCTTTGACAAGCATGCTTTATGTTTCTAACTTCCCATTGCTGATAAATTTCTGCCTTCGCCTCAAATTGTAAGGCTTCTCGATCATGTGTATGATTTTCAAGAGAGAATTATCAAATTCTGTGTCTATTTTTTGGGGATGTATTTTTTACCTTAACGATATCACACTGAAAGCCCAATTAGAATCTTGCAGTCAAATCTAAAATGTGCAAGATGGCGATTGTGGAGAAGCAAAGGTGGCTATAATCCTTTAGCTCTTGATTTTCGGTATTTTTATGTCTATAGGTCACTAAAATCGTCCGAGAAGCTAATTCTTGATGCTACCATAGGTTCACTATAATGTAACTGGGTGCAATTTAAATGCTGAAAATTATCTATCAGTGTTTTTAGTACTGCTAAATACCGTGATCTGGTGCATTACACAAAAATGCAGATGAGTCTGATGATGAGAGTGAGATTTCCGAGGATAATGAAGAAAAAGGAGATACTTTCATGCAATCCTATTCAGATGCTTTGCATGAGGAACTGAAGGCCACCACACTCAATAAGACTTTTGTCCGTGCAAATGAACAGTCCATGCAGAAGGACGAGGTTGGTGTCTTTAAATTCATTGTATATGAGCCAAAAGTTGAATTGATGCATTAATTTTTACATAGATTTAGATTTTCTTTAACCAACTAGCTTCACTTTACCGAGCTCTTGCAAATATACACAAGCTGAATTTTACAAGATGCAAGATAGCCGAAACATGTTTTATGTAGGCATAAGCTTATAAAGTTTACTTATAAGTAAATAAGTTAGTTTTAAAATAAATAAATTGGTCGAAGTTGGAAATAAGTTTGCTTATTTTGACAAAAATATGAGAGATACTTAAAAATGTATCCTTTTCTTGTTTTAAAGTAAGAAGAGAGTAAATTGTCCCAACAAGTTTCAAAATAAAAAAATTACTTGAAAGTTAAAATGTAACTTTTACCTTTTTATTTTTTCTCAGTGTGTTTAATTGGCTGTATTTTTCATGGAAAATGTCATTTTTCCATTAAGTTCCTAATTTTGAGGTGTTTGATTGGTATTTTTTTCTATGGAAAATATTTTTCAAAAGTTGGTCATGTGATCATATTTTTTACAAAAAAGGGGAAAATATTTTCTTTATGAGGGTAGGTTTTTTTATTTTCTAGACAATTCACATTTCTCAAAAACTCAATTTTACTCTCTATTCTAACAAGTTCTCACTTCTTCAGATTGAAAAGTACAATATTTTCTAGGTTGAAAATTAAGTCAAATCAAATATATTTAATTGACAATTCCATGCCTAGAACTTAGTGTGTGTGTGTGATTGTAAGCAGGGTGGATCCAGGAATTTTTCGCACATGGGCTAAAATTTAAAAGTCAATATTCCTACATCCAAGGGCAAGGAGAAGCAAATCCACTATAACAGAGAATAATCATAAAGAATACAAAGAACACGAGAAATCTCCCATATAATAGAACCCAAAAACATCTAAACAGCTTCCCTTAAGATGAATTCTGCATAAATTTTGAACAATCAAACGACTATAAAAAGATATGCGGATAAATTACTTGTAAAAAGTGAAATGAGATAGTCGTTTGCACCCCACCAGAGTTTTTGAAGGAAATCAATAATAGTTTTCAACTTCTAATCAGATTCCTCAAATCCACAATTATTCACCTCCAGATTTCAGATGTTTCTCTAACTCAGTAGTAAACTTCACAATTTCAAAATATGACATAAATGGGGAACTCAGATTCATCTATGTAATCAAACACTTCAATCCAACTCAATCTTTAATTTTTTATTTTTCTTTTTAATTACTGAAATCCACTTGGATGGAACTCCAAATTATCAGGATCGTCTTCATCACTCAAAACAAATAAAATAACCAACAAGATTCTAAATTCTTTCCTTTCCAGTACTTTATATGAAAATCCAATCCCCATTTCATGCACCCTCTTCCCAACAAATCCAATGATTAAACTGTGTAATGTCCAGAAATACACGACTACATGACAAAGAATACGTAATTACTGACCTCAAAACTACAATTTCCTCAGCAATGTTAGAAAGAGAAAAAGGGAATCGACCAAAGAGTAGAGGAAAGTGAGGAATTAGGTTTGGGTTTGAATTCAATCTTATTACATTTTGTTTGGGCCAAAAACCGGAATGGACTCTTCAATTTTTCTTTTATGGACATGGGCTGGCCATATTAGTTAGTGTGCTAAACCAAAAAAAAAAAGGAAGGGGGGCGGGGGTGAGTACTGGATCTGGGCTTGGATGAGCACGGGCTGTAGTCCGGGCCAGCCAGTGCCTAGATCCGCCCATGATTGTAAGCACGAAATTTGTATGGAAAGAAAGAACTTATTTGCATGGAAATTATTAATTAAATGTGTTTTTCAACTATAGAAAGTGTTATACTTAGCCATCTTTTATTAGTGGATAGATGAGACAGAAAGAGAGTGAATTGTCTGAAAATAAAAACCTAGCATCCTCAAAGAAATTTTTTTCCTTGTTTTCGAGGAAAATATGGTCACATGACCAAATTTTGGAAAATAATTTTCATGTAAAAAATGTCAATCAAACAACCCGAAAGTAAGAACTCGGGCATGAAAAATGTCATTTTTCATGAAAAATAAAATCAATCAAACACATTCTTATTTTCTTTTTATGCAAGTTGCATGCTTGCAATCAAACACACCATTAGTGAAACACGCTCATTCGTGATGTGCATTCCAATATTATTTTTTCATAAATTCCCCAGTTTGATTTGGATGAAATTTTTGTCCTTCGAAGTCTATTTTTTCCCCAACTATATGGAGTGTGATTAATCTGAAAAATTGCAGGGAACCTCTAATGCCAAGGAGGACATGGCAGAGTTCACTCCGGTGGATGTAGATATAAACCTTGTGCAAAATTTGCTCAATTCTTTTTCTACTCAACAAGGACTTCCTGGCCCTGCTTCCAATTTACTAGGACTAATGGGTTTAAAGCTTCCCGATGATTCTGGCAAAGGCAAATAATTTCTCTGCCTTCTGTTTGTCCACTTAAGTATTTCCGTTAATCTCAGAAGTTTAGGTACGGCGAAGCTCTTCAGATTGCATATATATTACACACATGCAGGATCTTGATTGTGCATACTGAGTGAGATACATATCCTAGTCGGGGTGTAAAAACTTGTAATGTATTTGTTAGTTTGAATTATGCTCACAATAATTATGTTTTGGGTACAAAGTGATGGATGAAAGAATTTTTTTTTTTCATCACTTTCGTAGTTGAAATGATGCTGAGGAATCTCCCTTGCTGTAATTTCATTGCCGTGTCAAGTTCAGTAGAGTGATAGCAGAGTCTTTTAAATGTAGTCGTTTTCTAGCTTGAGAAATGTCTTGGCAAGTTTTAGCTATGCCCTTGTGGCAAGTTTTAGAGTTCGTTTGGCAAGACTTTTGATTTTGCTATTTGAAGTAGTTCTCGGACCATCTTTCCTTAAATGCTCTTATAATAAGAAGTATTTCTAGAAAATTATACAAGTACATTCAAAACGGTTTCTTAGCTTTAGAAGCAATTTTTGATTTTTTTTTATAGATCTTGTAAAACGGGTTCCTAATTAAATTAAAAATAGATAGAATGATTGGTGAATAGGCGATAGTATTGTGGGTTTTATGAAATTTGAATAAAAAGCAATTTGACGATTTGTAAACAGATTTTAAACAAGACGCAAACAAAGGCTTAATAGAATTGAGCACTACACAGGATTGGAGACCAGGCATGTCCTTAATCGTTGACGTTAATTTTGAAATAATTTTGTTGTTTTCCTTTTCCTATTTGTCTTTTTGGAATGTGATTGTAGTTGATTGCAGATGGGATGATGAGGGTTTTTGTCTGTGTTTTCCTTCTCATTTTCTGTTTTTGGAATGATGATTATATTTTATTGGAGAAAAGGATCGCGAATGTTATGTGGGTTAAATATCTCAATTTTCCTTGAATTTAAAAACAAAATTAATTGTCATTGAATTTTAGCCTTTTTCTTTTTTTTTGGCATTTTAAAGCATTTTCACTTTTTGGAACAGTAGTATATTATTTTAAAATGAAAGTGACACATGACACGTCATAAATTGAAATACTGCGCAACCACCTCTTGAAATTCCATTTCAATCATTCTATATTTATATTATTTTTTATATTTTGTCACGTGTCAACACATTATTGGACAATTTTTTTTAAAAAAAAAACATTTTTTTGATCAACATTTTTTCTGAATTCTCACACGATATCAAAAAAGATATACATCATGGAATGTACACTTTGGTGCGTTTAATTGCGAGCATGAAATTTATATGGAAAGGAAATAAATTCTAAATGATTCAATTATCTAGAACTTATTTGTATGGAAATTATTAATTAAATGTTTTTGATTGATTTAATTTTCAACATAAAAAATATTATACTCATCAATTTTTATTGGTGAGTAGATGAGGTACTAATAAAAATACTAATAAAAACCGGCCATGGGACAAATAAAAGTGAGGTGAAATGACTGTACACATGCACTATAGGAAAAAATTAAGGCCTTGTATGGGAGGGATTAAAATCAGATTAAAATTGAAAATATAGCCGTTATTGTTGACTTTTATTAGACTAGTGGAACCCAATAACGGCCATATTTTCAATTTTAATTGACTTTTAATCCCTCTCGAACGGGACCTAAATTCTGATGAAAAAGGCCGTCAAATGGGGGCTTCATGTGCCTTCGAGTTTCTTAACTTCGAAACGACGAATAATAGAGTGGCGGGTGTAATAACATTTTGTTATATTCTCAGTAACAACTCAATGAATTTTAATGTTCAATGACAATTAAATAGTATTGGGAAAATTCAAAAGAACTTGTAAAGTTAAAATAGTAATTGATAAATATTTGAGAAAGTTCAATGTCAATTGAGATGAGATGCAATGATATCATGGATTAAATTTTAGGCAAAAATTGCACAATTGTCTTCATGTAATATTCATGATAACGTGTAAGCATTGACTCAAAATGCGAAGTTTTTTTGAGGACCAATTGGTTATATTCTAAAGGTTGAAGATCAATTTGTATTAGAGTAATAGGTTGAACTAGAATGTCACAATTTCTCTTAGGGTGTGTTTGGTTGCAAGTATGAAACTTATTTGCATGAAAATGACTAATTAAGAGTGTGTTTGGTAGGGATTTTTAGGAGAAAAATTGATTTTTGAATAGTGATATGATGGGAAATGTGTGGTTGAAAAAGAAGAAAAAAGTATTGATGTGATGGAAAATATTATTTTATTGAAGAATGTGTGGTTGAAAATGAGAAGTGATTTACTGTAGAAAAGGAGAATTGTTACCAAACAGGCTGTAAATGTGTTTGATTGATCTAATTTTCAACCTAGAAAATTACTTGTCCATCTTTTATTGGTGGATAGATGAGAAAACTGGGGTAGATGAGAGACAGAGCAAGTGAATTGCCCGAAAAATAAAAATATATCATTCTTTAAAGAAAATGTTTTCCTTATTTTTGAGGAAAATATGATTACATGACCAATTTTTGAAAAATATTTTTCATAAAAAAATGTCAATCGAATACTCCAAAAATAAGAACTTGAGTGAAAACATGACATTTTCCTTGAAAAAATGTAAGCATTTACCAATAGAAAGAGTAATGCTACTTGCAGTCGCTCACTGCAGCAGTTGCCCTATGTGGCACACACATGACATGTAATTATTTGATGCATTAATGTACTAATTTTTTACCACATTTAATGCATCAAATACATACTTGGCATGTGTGTGCCACATAGAGCGACTGCTGCAGTGAGCGACTGCAAGTAGCATTATTCCCAATAGAAATATCTCGTACAGTGAATCACTCTCTTCACTCAAAAAAAATCCCACAAATCAAGATGTATTGTCAAACAAGATAAGTACGTCGCCCAATTGTTGATAGTCAAATGTCTACCCAATCAAGTGAAAAAAAAAAGTAGAATCATGCAACGGACAATATTGGTGTGCTTCCTGCTCGCAAGGAAAGAAGAGCGACAAGGTTCAGTTCAGATTTGACTGTTTGCAGCATGGAGCAAATTATTTCAAAAATCCCCGGAAACAATAATATATATATATATATATATATATATATATATATATATATATATATATATATACACTATAAAAATAAATTCTTGACGCCCAAACTTGCAGTCATATCTTGGTCCTCGCGTCATGTCTTGGTATGTCTGGGGCTATTCTTATAAGGTGTTTGATAGATATTATTGAGAAAATAATGCATTTTAAACAGTGATGTGATAATAAATATGTGGTTATAAAGTAAGAAAAAGTTATTGATGTGATGAAAAATATTATTTTATTAAAAAAATTGTAATTGTAAATGAGATTTGAAAGAATGTGTGTCTAACATGGGTCTATTAATAATTCTTCTAAGAATGTGATTATGTGTCTTGAATATTTAAGTGGCGTTCTAGGTTTTCAACTTATTTCCTATATGTAAATCTAGATACCCAAAAGCAGGGGCGGACACAGAACTTTAACATTGGGGGACACAATCAAACTTGCAAAGAAGTTAGTAGAAATTTTACAATAAAAAATTTACGTCCAAAAAAATCATACTTCATGTAATTTTACATTCAAAAATTTACGTGGGATGTGACTTTTTCGGATGTAAAATTTCGAATTTTTTTGAAAATTTCCTAATAAAATGATCAAAATTACATTGAAAAATTTGTATCGCAAAAAAAAATAAATGTTAATGAAATCATTGAATGTTTTTTTTTAAAAAATGCGAGTTAGACGTCTTTTTAAAGGTTCACGTTTAACGTATTTTTAACTATTTTTGATATTTGTCTAAACTATTCGATATGTTCATAATGTAATTCTTAAAATAATCTTCGAAATGATACAAACAATTTGTAAATTCGATTAGCGTACGATCGTCGGAGAATTTTTAAAATTTGTATATTTCAAAATTCAAATTTATTTTGATTTTACCCCTATTTGGTGGAGATTAAAATCAAATTTTTAGTAAATTTTAGTACAAATTAAACAGTTATAAATTCCATGAAATATGTTATTAAAATTAATTGTTCACTTTGATTTAAATTAAAATTTAAATTTCAATCGATAACAAACGTGATTTAAAAAAAAAAAAAAAGAATCTCAAAAGTTGGGGCCACCTGCCCCCTTAGGACCTCCCTTGGATCCGCCAATGACCAAACTGTCAAAACCATCAGACGCAAACTTTAAAATTGCATGCGGCATTCATGCGACTTAGAGTTGGAAGGCAAAATTGTCAAAACATTTAAAATTTCTTTCCAATTTATTATAAGTCGTATGCATTTATAACATTACCATCGACCATTTCGGTCACATGGGAGGGAAGCGGGCCAGGGACCCCAAAGAAATTTGAGAGTTTTTTATGTAACCTTTTTTTTAATGAAAATAAGGAATGCGAGTTAAAAGTAAAATTATTTCTTGCCTCATATATGTGTTATGGCATTGATCTGTCGATGACTGGTGTCTGGTAAGTAATAGCATAGTCTGTTTAAATGGATTCACATTTCTAGCTTGAGGCATGTCGTTTAGCTATTTGTTCGTGGTTCAAAAACAATAATCCTTTTCAATACGTTGAAACGAACTACCATGAAACGTCATTCGACTTTTACATGTTCAGTCGCCTCAAAGCTAACTTGCATTGTAGCTCTATGCTCGAATTCAGGCCCTTCATAGGCTTGTGCCTATCTGCGTGGCAGGAATGTATACGATTATTTACATTCGAAGTAAAAAATAAACAATGAAAACTCCAAAACTAGTAAAGAGTGCTTATGTTGTGATTTTGATTTCTTTTAGCACTTGTTTGATGCTGCTAATAGTCAAATTATTATCAGAAGTTGATACTTTGAATTTGGAGGATTCTTTCAAAATATTCAGCCAAATTTCCTTCAATTTATGTGCATGACGCCCCGGGAATTTTTTTTTTTGAAATTTTCACTTTTATCCTTGCCTTGAAAGATGAAAATTCCATTTTTACCCCTAATCCTAGCTATGTCAACGAGCCGAGATGAGCCAAAAAAAAAGCTCGGGCTCAACTCGAGCTTTTTTGGGCCTGAACCGAACAAAGCCTAACAAAAAAAAATGAGGCTCGACCAGAAACTTAGCGGGCCGAGCCGGCTCGAGTTTTTTGATTTTTTTTTAAGGCAGCACAGCTAAAAATAGCTGCCCGCAAAGGTAGCTCGGGCTGGCTCGTTACGAATACCCGAACTCGGCTCGGCCCTCGAGCTCGTGGGTCGAGCCGAGCTGAGCTTTAGCTCGTAGCTCAGGTAATTTTTTTTTTATATTAATAAGATATGCATTTTTAAAAGATAAAAAAATGAATTTTTGGACAAGCTCACGAGCCGGCTCGTGGGCTTGGCCTAGCTAGTGGACTCGAGCCCACGAGCCGCTTGTGAAAAAAGAGTCGAGCTGGGCTCGGCTGAGCCCAGCTCGGCTCGGCTCGCCTAGCAAGCCCGGCGCTCGACTCGTGCAGACGAGCCCGAGCGACTCGTAGCTCGGTGGCAACGAGCCGAGCCCACGAACCGACTAGCCGGCTCGGCTCGATTGCCACCACTACCCATGTGCACGGTTCATAGTCATGCACAGGCATGGTAGTATGTAGTCGTTGAGTTGATTTTTTTTCATCTTGATTTTTTGGTGACTTATCATGAATGATAAGTGTGTTTTTACACACTTATTTAGCACTCTTTGCATTTAATTGAGATTTAAATTGAGTTAATTTCTACGCATAATTGTGTAATTTTGTATGTTTGTAGGCTTGATACCCGAATTCGCGAAAAAAGGAGTGAAAAGATGAAGAAATGGACTAAAAGTGTACAAATTGATGAAGTTAGGGACCAAGTTGCACATGTCACAAAGATGAAGGACCAAATTGAAATGAAAGTGAAATTATGAGGACTAAATTGTACAAGAGCCAAAGTTGATATTTTCTTATGTTTTTGACCAATTAGATTAGTTTCCTTCATGGTTAAGCCTTTGGTTTGCATTATAATTTGATTATTTTATTAGTAGATATTTTTAGATATTTTATTTACCCATTTTCTATATAAAAACACTACATTATCTCACTTTTAGACATCTTTTCTCTCTCCCCCTTCTCTTGCACGTTTTCTTCTTTTTCTTTCTCTTTTATTTTGTTTTCTTTATTTTAGTTGGTTTTTGGTTCATTTGGTGAATTCAAAGTTGATAACAAGGGTGATTCAATCAAAGAAAGTAGAGAAATCAATGAAGGAATGATCAAACTTGACTTCAAAGGGTTGTATCTTTAAAGAATTTTGCTAAAGGTACCCGGGCGTACCCGACCCCACAGCCCCCCTCACAATGAGGGGGGCCCACCCATGAATAAAAAAATGCTGGGCCCCCCCTTTGTGAGGGGGGCTGTGGGGTCGGGTACACGGGGGTGTACCTATAGCACGACCCATCTTTAAATTTTGTTGTTCTTCCATTATTTTTCTATTATTATAATGTATTGGAACATGAATCCCCTTGTTATGATGTTTATGATAATGAACTAAATTAATTTTGTTGGAATTTATGGTATAACTTAACCTAATGCTTCATTAAATGTCAATTATATAATTGTTAGAATTTTATTATGCATTGATTATCAAAATAATAGTGTATCAATCATCATGTTTAAAATGATTTCATTTTTTGTGACGCTTAGATGAAATTATTAGGTTTTACATCATTTTTGGTGACGCTTAAATGATTGTAATTAATTTTAATGTGATTGTTGCAAGATAGTTGCATTTAATAGACCAAAGTGTTCTATTCATCTAATTGACAACTAGATGAAATTATTTTGCTAATTATTTGTGACTGTTGAACAATGATTGCATTAATTAGACCGAAATGATTGATACCTCGGATTTGCATTAGTATATCTTTTGCGCGTTTAGGTGATATAGAAATATACACCTACTCTGAGTGATCCATTGAGCTATTTTCACAGATATTCATGCAATTGGTCAACTTTGTATCGACATAGAAATATGTGGTATGAATTGACTAATTATGGTTAATATTCGCTCGAAAGAGGGTATTAGCTAAAACTGGAAAATCGGGTCTGACTACTTAATTTGATGATTAGCAGTTGCACGTGAATGAATTGACATTAATGGAGTATAGGTTAAGCGAAACATAAATTCCAACATCTTTTCAAAACCAAAACTTTTTTTACTTTTTAATCTGACTTTTATTCAGTTTTTAGTCTAACTGTAGTTTTTAGAATTTTAAATTCATTTTTAAATCTGAGTGTGTGTCGTCATTAAAATTAAAACTGATAAACGTCGAATTGAATTCCACACTCTCTGAGGGATTGACTTGGACTCTTTAGGTCCACTTTTACTACTTGTTCTCGACCCGTGCGCTTGCGGCATAGAATCAACCCGAACAATGAAAAATCATATTTTTTTCATGAAAGATTGGCATTGATTCGGCGGGTATGGATGAGACACATTTCTAATATATGAAATCTATATCATGCCATACTCGAGTGCACAAAAATCAGATTTCCATTCTTCTTCCTTCAAATAAAATTTGCAGAATTTTTTTTATCAGTGTTCTTGTTCTTCAAAGATTTTTTAACATTATTGCTTTGTGAAAAACTCTTAAAGACTTGTTATTTCCGCTAAACTATTTATCAGAGATCCCAAAAGCAATTAGGCAAATATCGTTTTGAGGAAAGCGTATTGTATACGTGTTCTAGGCCTCATTTTGGTATTCTTCATACTTGATTCGTGTTTTCGATTCTCCATCTTCTCCTCATCTAAGAAAAATATTTTCAACAATCTGAAAACGATACTCTATTGCAATGGAGACGGAAAAACTTTGGCAACCATCAAGTTGATGAATCAAAACTTGGTTCGTTTGGATAGGTTTGATGGAATGAATTTTACCACGTGGCAAGACAAACTCAAATTCTTGTGACAACATTGAAGATCTTTTATGTCCTTGATCTAAATTTGGCACCAGTTTTTAAACCATCAGATGAAAATTTTGAAGAAGCATGGGCCGAACGAAAGGAAAGACGAGAAGATAAATTAATTCGTTGCCATCACATCCTAAATGCTCTATTCAACTAGTTCGATGAGTAGCTTCTCGAACAATTCATATGGACATTAATTGTGTGCATTCAAAAAATAATGAAAGGATAAATTGAATTTTTTGCACTCAAAAATGATATTTTTTAAAGATTTTGAAAAGGTGGCAAAAAAAACGTTCGAAGGCTCGGACGGCTAGTGTTCGGCTAGGAAAAAGCCCGAGCCGAGCCCCATTTTGTGGCCGGCCTGGCCCGTATCAAGCAATTTTTATATAAAAATTTTTCATTTTTGAAATTTGAAATTTTAGAATTTCTTTAATTTATAACACGCATAAAATGTACAATTTTTTTTTTTTTTAATTATGAGTATTGAAGTAGTGCATATCTTTTGAAATAACAAATAACTAAGCATACAGAAATGATCTAATGAGCACCGGTGCTCATCTTATTCTAAGCACCGGTGAGTTGGCACATTAATTCATTGGTGGATAAAGATTTTGTGAGTTCCAATTCACCAATGAATTAATGTGCCAACTCATCGGTGCTTAGGATAAGATGAGGACCGGTGCTCATTAGATCATTTCTGACTAAGCATATATGATATAAATTTGTTTAGGTCCTGTTTGGGAGAGATTAAATTTTTCTACAGTAAATCAATTCTTATTTTCAACCACACATTCTTCAATAAAATAATATTTTCCATCACATCAATAATTTTTCTTCTTTTTCAACCACGCATTTCCCATCGTATCACTATTCAAAATCAATTCTTCCCCTAAAAATCTCTCCTAAACAAGCTCTTAATCTTGAGAATATAAATATTTATCAACTTCCAACGTATTCCACTAAAATCTAGCCACTTTTTCATAAAATTACACAATTACAAGTTACAATGACCTTTATTATGTACTTTTGCAATTTATATTTAAAAAAAGGGAAAAATTCACTTTCCCTACTTTATCTTTACCCTATTTCAAAAATAACAAAACAACTTTTACATTTCAAAAATCAGATTTTTTAACCTATATATACACATATTTATAAATATTTATTTAAATATATAAAAAGATATAAATAAATAAATAAATATATAATATATATATAAAATTAACCCACCCCCACCACCACCACCCCCACGCCGGCGACTGCTCCGGCGACCACTCCGGCGACGTCTCCGATTCCGACGACTTCTCCGGCGACCACTCCGATTCCGGTGACTATTCCGGATCGTTCCCGATCGTCCGATTCCGACGACTATTCCGATGACATGAATTTTTTGTACGGTCACAGCCCAGGTCACAAGTCACAGTCCAGGTCACAACCAAGGTCACAGGTCACAACACATGATTTTTTGTTTATAATAATTGATAACACAATAAGGCTCACGTCTCACATTTTTATTAATAGTCACATATTATTTTCAAATGGTCACAGCACAAGTCACAAAATATATTGCACATAACTCACGATTTTGTTCATAGTCCCATTTTATTTTCAAATGACTCAAATTCTGGTTGATGATAGTCACAAGTTTATTTCAACTGGCCACAGCACCGGTCACAGAATTTTTTTTGGACATGGCTCAGGTTTTTATTGGTAGTCAAAGCATCGATCACAGTACATGGCTCAGGTCACAGCATTGGTCACAACACATGGCTCAGGTCACAACATTGGTCAGAGACTATACAACACCACCTCACCTCCACCACCGTCTTACATGCCCTAACCCTACTCCGCCGCTGCCACCACAGCCGGCAACTCACCACAACCACAGTTTATCAATGGGTCATAATGAACCAAAATGTCGGTCACATACACCAAACACCCCACCCTAGTCCCGATCCTCCGTCAATGTTTTGGTCACAAACCAACCAAATAATTGGTTACAAACACTACCCCACTCCCGCCCTTGCCACAATACCACCCAAACCACTATCGTCACCCCCGTCACACTACCACCGCCATCACCTGCACCGTAACACCAAAAAAATTGCCATCGCCTGTCATTCACCAACACAGATTCGGCGCCTCTACCAAGCAGCCACCACAAACTGTGAATCACCAAAAAACCATAGCACAAAAAAAAACCAATGACACGCACCAACACAGATCCAACGCCTCCACCAACACCAAGCAGCCACCACAAACCGCGACCAAAAAACCACAGCAAAAAAAAAAAATCAACGAACACCGACAGCGAATTAGGGCAGCGTAGCGACGCTGCGACGCCATGAGCAGCGTCGCGATGTTGTTGCAAATTAGGGCAGCTTCATCAAATTAATTTTTATAGCAGCTTTGAATTAGGGAGGAGAAGGGAGGAGAGGGGGGAGAATGCGAGGAGACATTACCGACAGCGGCAGCAACATGAGAAAACGCTGGCAACCGTGGAGAGAGACGAGGATGAGAGAGACGGGGTGAATGGGGGTAAGAAATTAGGGATTTATGGTGTGGGTGGGGTGTATATAATTTAATTTTTATAATATTATTATTAAAATTTAATTATTTATAAAAATCATGTATCTATATATAAAATATCTGATTTTTGAACATTAAAACTTAAATTCTGATTTTTGAATTTGAAACTTAAAAAGTAGGCCTCCTTGTAATTTCCACTTAAAAAAAATCCAAGCCTGCTTGGCCCGCTAAGGCACGGGCCGAAAAAAGCTCGAGCTCGGCTCGAGCCTTTTTTTTGGGGCTCGACTCGACTCGAGCTTTTTTTTTTTGGGGCTCGACTCGACTAGTTGACACCACTATAATAGAATATCCGAATACTGTATTGGAATTCCACGTTTCACGCCATTAAATACAGTGCAAATCTTCTGTGTTGCTCCTACCTCTCTCCGAAGAAAAGTTTCTCTAATTCTCTCTCTAGATTTACAGTAGAAGAAGAATGGAGTCGTATTCGCCTCAAACAATTGAGCTTTTGAAGAATGAGATTCCGGTAGATCAGGAGTCTCTTCTTCTCTCCGGTGATGTAAAAACCGGTTTAGTTCTTGTCGACATCGTTAATGGATTCTGCACCGTTGGTTCCGGAAATCTGGTAGCTTTTTTATTTTTTTAAAATATTTTTTTGTGGGTTTTGAATCTTATCTATATCTGTATACACGTGAATACATGCAGGTGTAATATCATTTATCTTTGTTTGTGGGTTTTGAATCTTATCTATATCTGTATACACGTGAAGACATGCAGGTGTAATATCATTTATCTTTGTTTATCTTTTATGTTATCTTGAGACTCAGTTTTTGCCTTTCTATTTTGGGGTTTCTGATATGTTTACTGGTAGGATTGTTCTTTGGTTGATGATGAAATGGATGGGAAAGTTGAAATTGCTTCATGTTCACATCCCCTTCGACCTGTGTGTGCACTTAAACTCTAGATCGCACTGCCACCTGACTTTCTTAATTTTGTTTCACAACCTTCATCCTTGTGTAGTCTTATTCTGCTTTTGAAGTTTTTCTATAGAGAGAGTAATTTGGCAATGATATTAAACTTAGTCACGTCCTTCTCTCTACAGGCTCCTCAAGCTCCGGATGAACAAATTTCTGGAATGGTTGATGAGTCAGTGAAGCTTGCCAAAATGTGCCTATATATGCTTTACTTGATACTCATCATCCAGATATTCCTGAGCCTCCATATCCTCCTCACTGTTTAGCTGGAACTGATGAGTCAAAATTGATTCCCGGTAGTTATAACTTTATAGCATGTTTGGTAAGACATAATAGACCGTATTGGACAGTACTCGGATAATAAAAAGATGTACTATTCAATCATATCCAGTATTGCGAATCAAACATGCTTTTAGTGCTTCTCTAGCTGCAGCAAATCAGTTTACATGTTTTAGTTCTCTAATGTTGCTTAGTTTTTATAATTTGCAGCCTTGCAGTGGTTGGAAAATGAACCCAGTGCAACACTAAGGTGCAAAGGATGTATTGATGGGTTTCTAGGTTCATTTGAGAAAGATGGATCCAATGTCTTTGTGGATTGGGTGAAAGACAACGAGATCAAAGCCGTAAGTATTTCCATCTCCGACAACATAAATCTTCAATTGGGTTTATCCCATCTTTTGCTACATATCGAGTTTTGTTACATATTGAATAGAACAATTCTTAGCGATATATATGCCTTTCTGACCAACACTTTCTATTCTGAAGATACTGGTTGTTGGGATATGCACAGACGTTTGTGTGCTTGATTTTGTTTGTTCTGCACTTTCTGCAAGAAATCGTGGTTTTCTCAGTCCATTGGAGGATGTGATCGTTTATTCTAGTGGTTGCGCTACTTTTGATTTTCCAGTTCATATCGCCAGAAATATCAAAGGTTCTCTGGCTCATCCACAGGTAAACTATGCTGTGCATGCAATTTATGTTCTCATTAATGATTTGGTCAAAAATCTTAATGCAATTGGCACGATTGCACGTTCTTATGTTACTTTCAGCATGAAATTACGCAGTACAGGATGAAATCTTTGGCATAGATTGTCAGCTTAAAATTTCTTTCTACATCCCAAATAGTTTAGTTTAGCTTCTTTGGGCTTAGTTTCTCTCCTCCCCGACGCACATAAAGGAACTTCAATCTACTAAGTAGTCCCATCTTCCGAAAACTCATTTTTAAATTTTAACCATATTCTACCAATAAAATAATTTGCATTAAACCCAAAATTCTTTGCTACTTTTAATCACACATTTTTCGAAAAATCTCTCTCTCTCTCTCTCTCTCTCTCTCTCTCTCTCTCTCTCTCTCTCTCTCTCTCTCTCTCTCTCTCTCGCGTGAAAATTGAAGCTCAAACAATGCCCAAGTTTTCATGTAATCTCTCTCTCTCTCTTTTGTGAAAAATGAAGCTCAAACAATGCCCAAGTTTTCGAGTAATACTCTAATTATATTCCGTTGTCATCTCTCTTGAAATATTCTAGAGATAGATAGTATATCTAGGGAAGTCTTTTGTCCTAATAATGGATACAAGGCATGCCCAATATCACTGTCTCACAGTTTTCTGCAAACCATTTTTCATATTGAATGAATTAATTCTGATTATGATTGTCCAAATAAAATATTTCGTCACTTCTTGGCATTTTTTCAATTATTTCCCAATCTGGGTAAACTTATTCTTCTTTCCGTGTTGTCTTTCCTTGGTGTAGGAATTGATGCATCATATAGGACTTTACATGGCTAAAGGCAGAGGAGCCAAGGTGGTTTCTGAAGTCACGTTTGTTACCAAATAGCAACGTAACTTCATCTTTGCGTCCCATGTAGATATCCTAAATTAATAAAACTTTCGTGTTGTTTTGTTGATGATGTTGGGTCGCTTGAAAGTAGCGTACGGCTATGCATGTATCTAATTATACCTATCGAGTTGTGTATAAGTTGGGATTTGCAGAATGCAAATGTGCTGTATATGTTAAGAGAAATGCTATTCATCCCCAATGGGGATGCATCCCCAGTCTATGTGGCGTTAATGTGACATTAAATGATAGGTGAAATTAAATGACTGGGGAAATTTAATTTCACCTATCATTTAACCAATCATTTACATCCACATAGACTGGGGATGCATTCCCACTGGGGATGAATATCATTTTTCATATGTTAAACCTGATATGTGTATGTTTCATTTAAGTAACTTTTATTTCTCAATATTATTAGACAACTTATCTTTTTTAACTTATGAGCAATGAAAGTTACTTTTATGAAAGTAATGCTTACCTTAATTCTTAATGTCAAAATAAATAATTATATGTAACTTTGACCAATATATTGGTATAAAAGAATTGTCAGATTGTTTGATCTTCAACGAGTAATACTACACTTACACTTGGTTTACATTCACTTTTACATCCTTATCCCTCTCACATAGGGGTGGAATCAACAATTTTAAAAATCACGGGCCCCACCCCCTATGTGAGGGATGTGAAAGTGAATGTGAACAAAAATGTGTACATTTAGCATTTTTGATTGTCAACAACTATGGACTGACATTTTGCAAAAAATGGATCTTTTTGGGCTGGTTGTTTAAGGATTTTCGTTTTCACAACCAAGACCGAGTATTTGTACACTCCTCCATCACAAAAAAAAAAAAAAAAAAAAAAAAATTTGATAATGGAAAAAATGGCGATTTAAAAGCACATTCAACAGAGTCTCTATTTTCAAAGAATAAGAATACATCTACAATTTAGAGAGAATTTTTAAATACTTCAACATTCTCTTTACCTTACACACTTAATTTTATTACTCTCAATATGTATTTCTTATATTTTTCTATCTTTTATTTTCACTAGATTCCTTCCAAATTACTATATTATTTCCCTACATTTTCATTGTATATACTATTTAATTGAGTCAATAAATGGAGCATTAAAAATTGAAATATTTTAAATGCATTTAATTATAAAAAGCGGATGTAGCTCTCCAAATTTGAATAGTACTTTAAAATGTTAATTTGAAGAGTCTCTTACAATATAATTTTAACGATCGATTAGGATATTTCACTTTTAAAGAGTTTCTTGAAAATGTTTTATGTAGTTAAGACTCATCTTGGTTTTCAGATGAAGTCACATTTGATTATTCTTAAGGTTTTTGAGCATTTTTTTTGTTTTTTTTGGTATGCTTAACTCAACTGAGACTGTACGATCATATCATCAAGTAGATGAATGGATGAATTCTCTACAAGAAATTCAAAATTAAAAAATCTTGCTCTTACAACTAAAATCTGAGTTTAGAATCCACAAACAATTTCTTTCTCAAAAAAGCAAAAAAAGAAGCAAAATCAAAATCATTTTTCATCTATCCAATGTATGAACTTCTAACAAGAAATTACTAAACAGACAATATGAAGAAAATAAAAATAAAATATAGACAACTTTATAATCGTTTACAAATATAGACATCTTTCGTTCCAATTACAATTTCATTTTTTTTTTCTTGATATTATTACTTTGAATTCTACAGTGAAAGGAAAACTTTTAAAATATATACAACTTTATTTGCTAATAAAATATTTATATTGTTAAAAACGAAAGGTTTAAAATTGTTAAAATCGATCGGTTTATCCAAAATTGGAGGTTCAACCAAAGATCGACTGGTTCACCCTTTAAATTTTGTTATTATTTATTTGTTTAATTTTTTGTTACCACCAGTTAGACCCACCCTCGATCTTTTCTCATTTTTGGGACTATGGCTCGACCCATTTCCTAGGACACGTAAAATTCTTGAAAAAGCAATTGAAAAAAAAATAAAAAATAAAAAAAGGCAATTATTTTGTGATAATTTCTGAGCTCCTAGTTTACTCTCTCTGCTGGTAGCTCAAATTATTTGGTGAATTATTCACATTTTCCACCTTGAGTATGTAAACTATGCCATGCTTGGTGGAGATTAAAATCAAATGTTTAGCAGATTTTGATATATCATCATTCAATTTCAATAGTCGTACATCCTAAAGACCAAATATGAAATATCTGTAGCAAAAATCAAACTTGTAATGAAACTTCGTTGTTCTTCAAATCAATCAACCTTTTTGCACATCCAAAATCTACCAATTTGATGTTTTCTGATAAGCCTAATAGCACATTCTTATGTTAAAAAATAAAAAATAGCACAATCTTGCACTTGAGATCAGAATTCACAATCTCATTCTGGTGCAAAGACTTCGGATTTCACTCGTCTAGTCTACGAAAATACCACCAGATTTTTCTGAACCGTCTAACGTGTATTCAAGAAAAAGAAGTTCTGTCCTTTCATTATTTACTCCACGCGACACATCTTTTCTTGTGCACAAAACAATAAACGGAGAATCCAAATTCTCAAGAATTT
Organism: Fraxinus americana; assembly: GCA_035079005.1. Lineage (NCBI taxonomy): Eukaryota > Viridiplantae > Streptophyta > Magnoliopsida > Lamiales > Oleaceae > Fraxinus > Fraxinus americana. Next base: position 26,318,681 of record CM068718.1, on the reverse strand, counting down.
AACTTTACCGTTTACTCTTCTTTAGCTCTCACAAGAATGGTATGAAAGCCATCATCGGAAGGTGATACAAAAGATTTGCACAATTCGAGGTTGTGCACCTCCTGAGCAGAAAAGAGAAGAAGAGAATTAGAGAATTTTGATTTGCTGCCTCATTCATAAATCCTTACACACATATATAGCGTGAAGAAGGTTGTGCCCTCTTGCCTCACAGTAGAACAGCTGTCCAATTGGTTAAAACGGAATAACAAATAGAATGGAAATGCTAGTACTGATATTCCTTCAGCCACATGGGTGGCTTACGTGTCCTCTTGGCTGACATGGGTTCCTCTTCAGTTGTTGGTGTGGCCAGGGTTCCGTATCATCTCCCAACCCTTCAGACTCGACATTGTCCTCAAGGTCAAAATTTGGGTATAGAACTTTGAACTCATCAAAATGAATCCAAGACGCATCTTCCCGCAACAAACCGTCCCATTGCACTAGTAGCTGGAGCTTGATGTGTTTCCCGTCATGCACATGTCTGGTTCGAAGAATGGCAATGGGTTCAATGATGGGATGATTGTCGACTATAGTAGATGGCAGTGGAGCAACATGGATGTTGGTGTCCTAATTATATGGTTTCAAAACTGATACATGAAACACGGGATGCAGCTTTGCGTGTTTTGGTAGCTAGACTCTGTATGCCACTGGACCTATTTGTGCCTCAATCAGAAATGGTCCATAGAATCTTTTGTTGAGTTTGGTGAAAGGCTATTGAGCTAGTGTGGTTTGTCTGTATGGTTGCAACTTTATTAACACCAAATCGCCAACTTGAAAGTGTTGTTCACGCCGGTGTTTGTCAGCGCATTGTTTCATACGGTTCTGTGATTGTTGCAGATGAACTTTCAATTCTCGTACCAATGGGTGGGGTGATCAAAAGTGAAGCTACGAAGATATTGTTCAAGTCCTCTATTGATGACCTCTGTTTGACCATCCATATGTGGGTGGTAGGCACTGCTATACATCAACTTAGTTCCACTGAGTCGGAATAATTCCAGCTAAAATTTACTGATGAAAATGGGATCCCGGTCACTGATTATTGTAGAAGGGATGCCGTGCAATTTGCAAATATTCTGAACAAAAATTTCTGCTACTTTATGGCAGTAAAATCGGTTGGGAGGGTCGCAAAATGGGCATACTTGGACAGTCGATCGACCACTACCATTATGGCTGTGAAGCCATGTGACAGAGGTAGTCCTACTATGAAGTCCATCGAAAGGTCTTCCCATATTCTGATTGGAATATCGAGTGGTTGCAAGGTAAATGCAGGAGCTAATGTCTCATACTTTGTTTGTTGACACACTGGACAAGTTTGGACATAATGTTTAATATCTTCCCGCATACGAGGCCATTCAAATTGTGACTGTACCCTAGCTGTTGTACGGAGAATGCCGTTATGTCCCCAATAGGCGTGTCATGTAGGTCCCGAATGATTTCCTTTTTGTGGTTGGACTTTGAACTTAAAATAATCTGACCGTTATGCCAAATCAACCCTTCGTGTATCTGATGATGGGGAAAACTTGTTCCGTCTTGATTTATGGCTTGCTGTAATTGAACAAGGTTTGGCAACTGAATGGTCTCCTGCTTCAATTTTTCCAAAAGCAAACTAGTCTGATGTGTCGGTGTCAACAACGTGGGTGACCTTTCCAAATTAGCACTCTCATTATCTTTCCTGGACAGAGCATCAACCACGTGGTTACTGATCCCTAGATTGTAAAGAATTCTGAAGTTAAATCCAAGTAGTTTAACTAAGAATCTTTGCTGCTCCGGTGTTTGGATCGTTTGTGTCATCAATTATTTAATACTCTTTTGATCTGTTTTAATAAGAAACTTCATGCCCAGTAGATATTGTCTCCATTTAGCCACGGCCTCCGTAATTGCATACAACTCTCGTACATATGTGGAAGCCTGTTGCATTATGGGATTTAGCTTTTTGCTATAATATGCTATGGGATGAGAATTTTGGATCAGGACAGCTCCGATTCCCACTCCCGAAGCATATGTTTCTATGGTAGATGACTGCTAAAAGTTTGGTAATACCAGGACCGGAGCTTAAGTCATGGCCGCCTTTAATAGTTGAAAGGCCTGATCAGCTGAGGTGACCATTTAAAGGCATCTTTCTGGAGCAATGAAGTAAGTAGGGCAGCTATAGTCTCGTAGTTCTTCACAAAGCGTCGGTAGTAGCCAGCCAAACCAAGGAAACTTCGAAGTTGGCGAATATTAGCTGGAGTATCCCATTGCAAAATGGACTGAATCTTGGATGCCTCCGGTTCAACCCCCCTTGCTGACACAATATGACCCAAATATTCAACTTTCTTTTGAGCAAACTGACATTTGCTCATTTTAACAAACCAACGGTGGTCTTTCAGATATCCCAGCACTAGTTGCAGATGCTCAACATGATCCTTTAGTGTTTTGCTGTACACTAAGATATCATCAAAGAAGACGATTACAAATTTTCTGAGAAATGGCTTGAACAGGGTATTCATAGCCGATTGAAAAGTAGAAGGTACATTTGTAAGGCCAAAAGGCATCACCACAAATTCATAGTGACCTTCATGAATTCTAAAAGCCGTCTTGTAGATGTCTTTAGGATCCATTCGTATCTGATGGTAACCAGTACGAAGGTCTATCTTGGAGAACACAGTGGCCACAAAAAGTTCATCCAATAATTCATCAACTGTGGGAATAGGAAACGTGTCCAGTATGGTGATCTGATTGAGAGATCTATAGTCCACACAAAACCTCCACGCTCTGCCTTTCTTTTTAACCAACAACACAGGGGAAAAGTACGAGTTTTTACTTGGTCTGATCACTCCTGATGTTAACATTTCTGAGACGAGTTTCTCTATTTCAATTTTTTGGAAATAGGGATACCTGTAAAGCCGTATAATAACTAGATTTGCTCCTGGTACAATGTGAATTTGGTGATCATGGTCCCATTGAGGGGGTAGCTCTCTAGGTGGTTCGAAGATGATATGATTTCTGGATATAACTTGCTGAATTTCATCAGCTAATTCAGACATCTCTCCTTCAGTTTGGCCTATCGCGGTTAGTTAATAACAAGAAGCTATGGCATCAATTGCAATCAGTCTCTTTAATTGATTAAATTGAATTGTTGTAGGTGTAATTAGGGGATCACCCTGAAGCTCTATGTGCTGTCCTTCCCAATGAAAAGACATGGTCAATGCTTTGTAATCCATCATTACTGGTCCCAGAAGTTCCAGCCATTGTACGTTAAGCACTATATCTGCCCCTTATATTGGTAAGACATGGAAATCCACCAAAAACAAGTGTTCTTGAATCTCGACTGGGAGATGCGGGTAATGCCCAGTGTAAGCCATGGACTCTCCATTCCCTACCAACACTGAGAAGTGTTTAGTGGGAAGGATTGGGACCCTTAAGTGTTGGATCAACCTCTCGTGAATAAAGTTGTGAGTGGACCCTCCGTCAATCAAAACTTCATGCCCTTTGATTTTTCCCATAAATAGCAGCGTGTGAGGAAAATGTTGCCCCGCCATAGCTGGAAGCTGATTGCAGGAGGTATTTCATCATTCGTCACTTCCTTTTCCTGTGAACCTTCCAATTGCAGGAACTGATTTTCTTCCAATTCCTCTGTATCCTCTAGCATCAACACAAAGAGTTTAGCATTGCATCTATGTCCTTTTTCGAATTTTTCATCACAATTAAAACACAACCCCTTTTCCCTTCGTTCCATCATCTCTGATGCTGTTAGTTTCTTAACAGGAATACTAGAGCTCTTGACATTAATCAAAGCATTATTTGGAGTCATCTTGGGGTTGGTAACAGGGGTGGTACTGGGGAAGGCTTAATATTGGGAACTAGGATTGGTCGACTAGGACAATTTCTTATGCCAGGGTCATGAAGTTTGTCTTCCATAAGCTTAGCCAGATTCACAGCTTGTATAAGAGAATGTGGTTGCAGGGCACGTACCTCTCGACGGATATCATTGCGCAATCCTGATTCAAAGCAGCTCTGGAGGAATGACTCAGAGACTCCAGTTGTTTGGTTGCCTAAGGCTTCAAATCTAGACCCACGCTGGTTGTTTGAGTTAGCTTGGCAAGCTCACATTGGATGTTCCTATACTCCGAGAGACCAAATCGAACCAAGAGCGCCTTGAAAAACTCCTGCCAAGATTGAAGCAGCTTATTACGGTGCATCCATTGATACCAATGCAGGGCATCCCCATCCATATGAAACGAGGATATTGCTAAGTGTTGATGGTATGGAGTTTCATGGTAATCAAAAAATTGTTCTGCTTTAAAAATCCATCCATGACGATCCTCCCCATTGAATCGAGGAACATCGAGTTTCAAAGTTCGCAGGGGTTTCGTGGCGTTGATTCCTCCTACGAAAGCATTTTCTGGTCTAGCTCCTTGAGAGGAAGACGATCCTAACACCTCAACAACAGGATTTCTCAAACTCTGCTCTAGACGACCTTCAACAGAGGTCAATTTCATACTAATTTCCTTCAAAATGTTCCCAAAGGAGTTAAACTGTTCATCATGGGTAGTAAGACGGTTCAGGCAATCCTCCAATGCTTGGGTGACATACGCCCTAGTTTGGTCTGCCATCAATGACTCTCAACGAAAGCACCAAATGATACAAAAGATTTACACAATTCGAGGTTGTACAGCTCCTGAGCATAAAAGAGAAGAAGAGAATTAGAGAATTTAGATTTGCTGCCTCATTCATAAATCCTTACACACATATATAGCGTGAAGTAGGTTGTGCCCTCTTGCGTCACAGTAGGACAGCTGTCCAATTGTTTAAAACAGAATAACAAATAGAATGGAAATGCTAGTACTGATATTCCTTTAGCCACATGGGTGGCTTACGTGTCCTCTTGGCTGACATGGGTTCCTCTTCAGTTGTTGGTGTGGCCAGGGTTCCCGTATCAGAAGGACTTCGCGAATGACCAAGTCGAGGAATTCTACCGCACCCTGTACAACTATTGTTGTTGATCCTTCAGAGTCTACCCAAAGGCTTAGACCGAATTCTATCCATAAGTTCGAGTAACTCAATCTCCTTATTACTCAAGGTTTTACACATCTATATGCAGAATTTTATTGGCACATCTCCACCACTTACTTTAATTTGTTTATGTTCGAGGATCAAATTGCTAATAAAACTTGAATTATATATATATATATATATATATATATATATATACTAGGTGTAAGCAACGTGCAATGTACGTTTGCTTAGTTTATATTTAATAGTTTTGTTTAATAATTAATTTGTTATTAATAAAGATATAATTTTTTTGATTAATTAAATAATTAATGATGTAATGTTTATGTAATTGTTAAATAATTAAATGTGTGATTTTGATGTTGTGATGTAAGTTGGTGAGATCGAAGAAAATAAGCAAAAGTTGACAAATTTGAAGAAATTGCTAAATTGTAAGGGATCCAAAGTTCGGAGATTAAAATGTAAATACTTAAAAGTTGTGCCGAACCTCACGATGAAGATTTGAGAGTGCTCGGAGTCAATTGGATAAAGGAAGACGTCAATGGAATCAAATTTAGTCAAAAGATGATCACAAATCAATTTCCAATCGAAAAGTTATACTCCGATATTTTAGTCTCATATTGAGACATATTTTTGGCATAGAAAGTGATCGAATTGGAGAATGATGTCTGAATCAAAGTTGTAGCCATATGAGTTAACTTTCCAACGCATTTTGAATCGCCTTAATCGGATATTGGAATACAAAGTTATGATAAAAATATTGAAGGAAGATGCAGCTATTTGTTTAAAACAAGAAATTCCGTTACATAGTCCGTTAAAACAACAAATTCCATTACATACATAACCACTTTTAATATATATATATATATATATATATATATATATATATATATATATATATATATATATATATAAAATGATCTAATGAGCACCGGTGCTCATCTTATCCTAAGCACTGATGAGTTGGCACATTAATTAATTGGTGGATAAAGATTTTGTGAGTTCCAATCCACCAATGAATTAATGTGCCAACTCATTGGTGCTTAGGATAAGATGAGAACCGGTGCTCATTAGATCATTTCTGTATATATATATATATATATATATCAGAAATGATCTAATGAGCACGTCATCTTATCTATCTAAGATGAGTTGGCACATTAATTCATTGATGGATAAAGATTTTGTGAGTTCCAATCCACCAATGAATTAATGTACCAACTCATCGGTGCTTAGGATAAGATGAGCACCGGTGCTCATTAGATCATTTCTGTATATATATATATATATATATATATATATATATATATATATATATATATATTTTTTTTTTTTTTTTTTTCATATTCTCAAAATATATCTTGAAGCCTTTTTAAAGAGTTTCGATTTTCAAACCAAACCCAGTATGAAAACATCAACCTTTTAATATAATAAACTGGATTGAACAAACAAATACAGTATGAGTCATGAATGCTTCTCCTGATACTCATCATGAATTGTAAATCAAACTCAGATAAATGAATAAAACCCAATCTTTCTAAAAACTGATGAATTCTCTTATAAGAAAAGTACATAAATGGCTCTTAAACTCGGGCTAATTCTTCTTCACTTCCTCGGCCAGTCGATTCTCCAGTAATCAAGAATGGGATCGCATTTTATTTCAGCTATTATAGACCACAAACAATACCAGCAGCTGCATCAGCATCAGCACCTGCAGTTTATATAAGATTCATATCACAGATTCCCATTGTTAAGCATTGCACATGCAATCAGGAGCAGGATACGTATATATAGACTGTTCTAATTTGCGTAATCGGATCTGCCCTAGTCTGTTCTTGTGACCTTCAACCACAGACTCTTGGAACTCTAGCCAAGTTAGGCTTTTATTCAGGAAAAGCTGCCCCAACAATGCCATGTTAGGCCTTATAGTCTTCAGGTTTTGGTATGTCCGATGTCCCACCTGTAGATCCAAAAAGGAGTTGTAAACAAAATCCTCAATTTTAGTTGTGTGAGGTGAATGCAAGAACCATTTGCATGGGACAAATTAACATAAATAGAAATTCACAGCATTATGCCCCAAGCCTCAGTGAATCTAATCCCTTCTCAGCAAGAAGAGTAAAATAGAGAATGAAAATCGAAAAATACGCTAAGCAAGCACACAGATGTCCACCTTTACTGTGAGAGCTGCATCCATTTGCCACTGAAGGTTTTCACTGTAATGGAGAAGTAAAATCTTTTTCTCATGCCTCTCAGACCTTAAAAACCGCTTCCCCCTAAATCCTTATATGGTAGGAACAGTCTATATGCGGTTAAGGGGATAACTGGATAATTAGGCCCCACATAGTCCAGCAACTTCACATACAGCATTCAATTTGGCAGGACACGTTATTTTATTGGTGATTAGCTTTTACTGCTTATCATAGCATTGTGCACACTTCTGGGAGAGGCAGATATGAAAATGTTGCTATGCATGCAGTATGCTGTTGAACGTGTTCAGTAAGATACAGCAATATATTAGTGATATATAATAGCATTAAGTGCTTACCATAGCATTGTGCATATTTCCAGGAGAGGCAGAAATGAAGATATCGCTGTGCATGCCAACATAGTAATCAACTGCGGCTAATAAGGAAGCCTTTCCCTTAATGCTGGCTCTTTCTTCGGAAGAAGAAAGACTCTTCTTATTTTCCATCAATGGAAACAAACTTCTCAAGGTCGAGATCCTGGCTTCCCCACCATACACCTGAAAAAAAATGGCAGTCAATGGGAATTTAAGAAAATGAAGCATACTATTGGCTACAAGGCATTTGAACTGGTTTTGGTAATCTCGATTCATATAAACTTTTCATTTAAACCTTATGGGAGGCGAGATACAAATGAGTAGTATTGTCAAATCCCAGAGCTGCAAGCAGCAATCCAATTTCTTCGGGAGTCAATGGGCACCGTCCCTGACTTCTCAACTCCTCGTCGGTAAATTGAGAGTTTAAGACCCTTCCTTGCCAAATGACTTGTCGATACTTAGCTAGAGCCAGTTTTTCTGCCTTACCCCCACCGAAGTCGCAGGCGGAATGGGCAGCCATATCCTGAAAAGACAGTGAAATCAAGAAAGAAAATAAGTATACATCTCTAGAGAGACAAATGGTAAACTGATGAACGATACAGGTTAAGCTCTAATCCTTTACTTTAGAGAGCAATAATAATAGTGGTTCACCCTAAATAAGAGAATAACATAGGTTTTCACTATAATAAAGATGAAGATACAAGTTTTTTTCTCACAATTCTCTTGCACAGAAATGGCCCCCTCTAAAGATCCTTTACATATACTAGGAATTTAGGTTGATAAGTGGTCAAAGGAGTAAGTGCCTATTACGATTAGATTCTACGCAGTGCAACAAACAAAAGCAGATGTAATTCTGGAAACGATTATATTACCTGACACACACACAAACACACACTGACATATATATATATATATATATATATACAGAAATAATCTAATGAGCACCGGTGCTCATCTTATTCTAAGCACCGATGAGTTGGCACATTAATTCATTGGTGGATAAAGATTTTGTGAGTTCCAATCCACCAATGAATTAATGTGCCAACTCATCGGTGCTTAGGATAAGATGAGCACCGGTGCTCATTAGATCTTTTCTGATATATATATGAGAAAGATGATCCAGAAAAAAGTTTAAACCATACTCTAAACCCCTTGCATAAATGTGGCACATAAGCACGTAATAAAGAGTAGTTTTAACCCATGTTTGACATCCTTAAAATTTTAAAAACATTGTTTTGAATAGTGTTTTTTTTTTTTTTGAAGAATGTGATTAAAAAGTAGGGAAAAGTTTTGGATTTACATGTAGAATATTTGATTGTGTGAATGTGTAGTTGAATAGGAATATAAGAAATAAATTAAATTAAAATAAAGGAAGTCAAACAGTGGCTTAGCAATGAGTGCAGGCCGAGAATTGGAAGGTATAAATCTCAGAAGCACATCAAAAGCTCATATGCTCAAAATTAGGTTACTAGTCTTTCACCGTTCGAGTAGAATTTCTACATCTCTTAAGTATTGTAACAAAAGTGGACATACCTTATCAAATCGAAGATGGAGGACAACAAAGTTTCCAGTTCCTTGCTTGCTTTTAGCATTGCTAACATCTTTAAAATACTTAGTACCAACAACTTCATTATCACCAGGAGGATATCTGAGACGGTTGACGAGAGCATCTCCAAGTTCTCTGATGCGAGGAACAAAAACTAATGCTTGAAAGTTGACCTTGCACCGTAGACGTTGGATGTCCTTGGGCATGTTGTCAAATGCCAGTCGGTGAGAAAACGGTGCAATTGCAGCAATGCCATAACTGGTCAGTCCAGGGATAATACAATCACAACCAACATTTTGAAAATGGAGCAAGAACTATAAGAAGAGATCTACTGCAGGTTCAGAAGCCAATCATGTAAACCAATAAACATTGTTATGGATTACGCCCTAGTCCAGTATTCCTACTTCTGAGAGCAATAGTAGAGCAAAATACAGAGATTTATAGAAGTTCATCCTCAAAGTGAGAGCGGGAAGTTTTCACCATATTGCAGAAGAAGTGTACTCTCTCTCTCTCTCTCTCTCTCTCTCTCTCTCTCTCTCTCTCTCTCTCTTACCAAAAACGGCTCCCTAATAAATCCTTTATATGGTAGGAATATTAGGCCGATCTGCAGTCAAGGGGTTATTGTAGAGTCTAATTAGGCTTCAATCAGCCCAACAAACGCCACCACCAATTTTATTATAGTGAGGAAAACTAACAAAAGAACTACAGTATGGAACCCTTTGCAGAAGATTTTAGGATGAGAACTTTTTTTCATTGAATCAGCTAACTCAATTTTTGTTCCCATTAAGAAAACGTAACTATAATTTACAATTGTCAACCATCTCAAATTAAATAGATTCCAATTTTACCGTCATCATACTAATGAAAATCACTCTCTAAGTAATAAAGGGTACTAAAGACTTTTATTTAAGATGCTTGTTTGTTATTTCAGGGAACTAAATATTTCATTTCATCTTAAACAAGCTAGCCTTTATGTTTATGTACTTGAAATTATAAACTTTAAGATGAATCATGTTACATTCTAGATAAACAAAATCAATGGAAGATCTGTATTGTTTAATATTAATTTCAAAGCTTCAGCAAAAAAGTAAAAGAAATATCTTTTTATTACCTTTCCAGGACAGGCAAGACATTGTCGATATACCAGTTTGCTGAAGCATGAATAGGTGCTGTTTTAATTCTGTTAGCCCGGATGGCTGTAGCATAATATTCCCGTGTGCTCCAAAAGAATTCATCGGGCAACTCTTTAACTATAGATACTTCGTCTTTCAACGCATTAATGAAGTGATCCACATCAAATATATCCAAGAAAGTGCTACAGAAGGAGAAAAATAAATACACTTTTCATTACTTCTCCAAACACAAAAAAGTAGAGGAGTTTCAACCTAGAAAAATATCAGGAACAAATTGATAGGCTTAATGAGTAGAACCTTGAGTCTTGCCAAACAGAGTTTACTTCAAGGTAAGGGATCACAAGAGTTGCATTCAAAATTTTAGCAACAGCCACTGCATCACAAATCTTAGAATAGAGAGGGTATATATCAGTGATCAAGAAGACGAATAATTACATAATCCAAGAAAGAAAACCAGTATGACATGTTTGGTAAATTGTTTTAAATAGTACTCAGTAGTATTGAGACAAAAGAAACTAAAATTCATATTCATTGTAGTGTGCAATGCGGTCCAACACTACAAACCAAGCATGCACATAAAGTATATAATTTATTGATCCCTAAGTAGCTTAAGAAGTGCCAAACATACAACACATACCCCCATCCTCTGCTGATTTAGTCCTCCATCAAGGAAAACCTGAATATATCCTTGAGAATATTCTGGCAAAGCTGCATGTTAAAAATGATCAGTGATTCAGAATATTTTGAAATGCATACTTTTGCAACAAATACATACCCCGTTATTTAATAAAAAGACTTGAGAATCAATGAAGAAACTAAAATTTCATCTATGACCAATTTTTGGCTGATACTATTACAGTATTACTCACTGGGGAGTGTGTCAGATTCAACACAGGGTTTCCATCCTTGGTCGACCAAAGGCATCCATAGCTCAGCCTTTTTTTCATCAGACTGAAAAAAGGAAAAAAGTGAATAAAGTAACATTCATATCCCGAATGACAATTTTATAAAGGGAAATACATGCATCTAATAACACAGTAAACGCTTACTCACAGTTTGGTGTTGTATAGCACTCTTAAGTAGTTTTGAGTGCCTAGGTTTTGGAGCATTCTGTTCCTGCATAAGCGAATTAGATTACGATGAATGGATCCCCTTAATCGAAAAAATGAATTCTACCAAATAAAGAGTAAGCTTCAGTTGGCAAAAGATAAGTGTCACAAATTTAAATGTTTACTCCTGTTAGTTATGAGATTCTAGAATGAGCAACAAACCCTTGATAAGCTATAATTTCATCTAATGCTCCCTCTTCTGGAGTATTCTGCTAACATCATGCCACTCTTATTCCCTTTAACTTTACACAAAATGTGTCTGGACAACCCACGTGTTCATCCCTTCGTAACGCGTGTATCTCCATCCATGCCCAAAGAATGACCTTTTACCGGTAAATATATAAACATTCCCTCTAATCTAATAATAAGCAAACAAATCTTTGTCATTTACTGTTCTCCTTTATCATAATATAACTGAACGTGTCAAATATTTTGCAACACCAAAAACTCCCCCACTTTCCAAGCTTCGAAAAACGACCCAAAATTTCTCCATCTTTCCATGTTCGGCAAAATAACTAAATTCTAAAACCACGGCCATTACATTTTCCTCCTTGTACTAATTATCGCTGCAAATCTTGAAAAAAATAAAGAAGTAATTGCTCAATTAAAAGATTTCACAAGGTAAAATCGAACTACAGCAACGAAGCTAATAAAAATAAATAAAAGATAGTCAAATCCCCCTAAAAGTCATACCTTTATGAGAATTTTTTGTCCATTTTCACAAGAAACCATAATACATTGAAGAACACAAGTTCCCTCCCCTCTCTTCTACAACTATTTCCCTCAAACCAGAAAATATATCAACAAATATAAGCAACACAATCAAAGCCCAAAAATCCCATTAAAAGAAAAACGGAAAGCACATACATAGATCAATTTGTAAATCAAGAAAAATCCCCCACAATAATAAAATAAAAAAAGGAAACTGAATCAAGAAGATACCGAGAGAATGGAGGGTGAGGCATGACTCAACGGAGTGAAAAGACTGGCAAACAAAACAGGCAGCAGCAGCAACACGATGACAGTAGTCATGGCTCCTCCTGTTGCTATAACAGTAATATAAAAATACTTTTATTAAAGAAATTGGGTTTTTTTAAGGCTTAACCTTGGAACCTTTCAATAAAGTAACTTTCATGGAGGAGAGAGAATATAAAGAGGATACATCTTCATTATTAGTCTCAGTAAAAGCATGTCAAACGCGCACCTATCGCCACACACACACACAGTGATATCCATCGGACCAAGAAACAGCTCGACTATGAATGTAAATATATTCTATTTCATTATGTTGGGTGTCTTTTTCCCAGTAAAACCTCAACAGCCATGAGCCAACGGATAGATTTTTATTGAAAGAAATAGAAAGCACTGTTTTCAAGATTTTGTAAGTGACACGAGAGGAATGAGTGGCATGTCTTGCTTTTTCACGTGTTTCACTAGAATGTTTTTAGCTGGCTGATGCTGTTCCTGTTACTTTAATTTTAATAGCACTTTCAGCTCTGCCACCACCGACACACACATGCTAGGGGTGAGGGGTAGGGTTAAGGTGAGCTGGGTGAGACTGCATTTGATGAATATTATTGAGAAAAAAATGTATTTTAAATAATAATATGAAGAGAAATATGTGGTTAAAAAGTAAGGAAAAATTATAGAAGTGATGAAAAATATTATTTTATTGAAGAATGTGTGGTTGAAAATAAGTTTTGAAAGAATGCGTGTCAAATAGGGACGAAAACCTAGAACGGTGATGGAAAATAATATTATTAGTCGATTGTAAATAGAGAAATAATCAATAATTTTAACACCGAATCAAAATCTTAAAATGTAAAAGTTTGTAAACGGACTCTATATTGGTGATTATTATACTTTAATTGTTTAGAGCATGTTTCAGCCCCATTTTTAAAGTAAGAATACATTTTGAAATAGTAAGTTGATGGAGAATGTGTGCTTAAAAAATAAAGAAAAATTTTGGGTTTGCTTTTAATATAATTTCATTGAAGAAAGTGTGATTAAAAAGAAGAAATGGAAGATTTTATTTTGAAAATAATGGAGATCAAACAATATCTTAATCTATAACAAAATATTTCATGCTTAGATTATTGTCAGATTTTAATATCATCATGTGGAGAATAAATAATTCTACGAGGGATTATTCATCTTTCACATCTAAATGAACAATGGACTAGTAAAAATTTTGTTGCGATGTTTAGAAAAATTCTTGTAGTAGCTATTATTTTACATTGGTCAGCCCTAAGATTTTGGGACATTAGGCTAGACATAATATAGAGACCTTGGATAAACATAATAAATAAATGAAAATAAATTATCTAAAATGATTACAAATAAATTATTGAATAAAAACATTCCAAGTTACAATAATAAAATTTAGAACATTCAAAAGTACTCTTTAAATTTACGTTTCTAGTATTTTGAAGGAGGGGATGGTTGAACATGAAATTTGATTAAGTAGGCACGAATTATAAAGAGAAACCCTAAATCCTACATTTTAAATTTTAAATTCAAAAATCAGCTGTTTCAAATTCAAAAATCTAATATAATTATTTTTTCATTCAATAATCATTTAATAATTATTATCTAAAAAATTATATATCATTTATCTCTACTCTCTATTAGCGATTCTCTTTTTTCTCTTTCTATCTACAGCAACCAACGAAAATATCTCAATCTCTCTCTCTCTCTCTATTGCAATTGATCGTGGGCGTCTTCTTTCTTCTTGAGCATTATCATCTTTGAAAGCACCCTAATCACCACTTGTTGACATACAAAAAATGAAGCCCAATTAAATGGTCCAAGAATTGGAGCCTAGTTAGGGAGTTCAAGATAGAGAAAATTACCATAAACAAGGTGTTTAGTTTTAACTTTTTAATAATCAGGTTTTGGCTTTTTTTAATCAAAAATCAGGTTTTATTATTTTTAATTAATAATAATGTTATAAAATAAAAATAATATATTATACCCACCCTACTACCTACCCCACTAATAAAACCCTAACCTAATCCATTAAACCTCATTTCATTTCTCTCAACCGCCACCGTCGCCGCCGCCGCCCGCCACTTCCCTTCTCCTCTCCCTCCCCATCCCCCTCCCTCCACACCCTGGTGCGAGAGCTGCTGTCGTTCCTCTGGTGAGAGACGCTGCTGCCGTTCGGCAGCAGCGTCGCCGTCACGCTGCTGCGAATCGCAGCAGCGTCACAGCGACGCTGCTGCGATTTGCAGCAGCGCGACGGCGACCTTCCCCCAACCCCTCCACTCCCCCCTCACAGCGACGTTGCTGCCGTTTGGCAGCAGCATCCCCTCCCTTCCCCTCACAGTTCGGCAACAGCGTCCCCTCCCCCTCCCCTTCCCCTTCCCCTTCCCCTTCCCTCCCTTCTCCCCCCGTCGACGGTGGTTTGGTGTTTTTAGTTGGGGTTTTTTTTGGTTGTTGGAGTGGTGGTGATTATTTTTACGTTTTGGTGGTATTGGAACGGTTGTGGCGATGGTTGTGTGTTGTTGTGACGGGTCGACTGTGGTGGCGACGACGATCGTGGGTGTCTGTGACCTAGATGGGTGTCTGTGACCTAGGAATTGTAACTGTGACTCGTTGAAATAGAGTTGCGACAAGTAAACGTTTTGATTTTTTTCAATCTGTGATGGGGGAAGGGTGTTTAGGTGACGGTGACCTAGCTATTGTGGTTCTTTTTGGTGTCTGTGACCTTACTATTGACCTGTGACTTTGAAATTGATAATTTGTAACTTAAAAAAGGAATCTGTGACCTTAATTTTTTTCATCTGTGACCTCGAAATAATCTGTGACCTATAAAATTTTAAATCTGTGATCTCGAAATAATTTACGATCTATAAATTTTTTTATCTGTGACCTCGAAATAACTCGTGACCTACAAATTTCTTGATCTGTGACCTCGAAAAAGTAGCCGGATCGAAGCGGTCGCCGGATCGGAGCAGTCACCGGTCGCCGGAGTAGTAGTCGGAGCAATGGTGGTGGTGTAGGTGGGGTGAGGTGGGGTGGGATGGGGTGATTTTATTATATTACAGTTAAATATTTAATTTAATATAATAATTATGAAATGTAATTAATTAATTTAAGAAAAACCTGATTTTTGTAATTTTAAACTGTTGGGCCTGATTTTTAATTTTGGAATAGTAAACACCTGACCCATAAACTTTTCCCTTCAAGATATATGCTCAAATGAGACCATTGTAGAATATAGCGAAGGCCCATAAACAAAGTACTATTATCGCCCAAGCCTGCAGGATGTTCAGGATCTGAGCGAATGAAGCGCTTTACTGTCGCCCAGAGCGATGATCACATTCTCACGCAATCCTTTAAGTCGCTCAAGATTTGAGCGAATACGATGTCTTGTGATTACTTAAAACGACAGTTATTGAAGCGGTTATTGAAGCAACCTTATCACACCCCACGATCCAAGAATCTCGGTTACAACCGATTAAACAACAAGAGTAATAACAACAGTTGCGAACGGCAATTCCTTGACAAGTTAGTCATCATAAAGAAAGTGGGTAGTTATAGAGCGCCAAACAGTTTTCAAGCAGTTCTACGGAGAAAACCGTTAAAAAAGTATAGAAAGGAAAAGAAGACATAGAAGGAAAGACCCCGAATCAATCATTTTCAACAGAGAATATGTAATTTCAATTCATATATTTTCTAAGTGCAAACTTTCAATTTACTTTGTGTGCTTGTGCTCTTTGGAGGCGTTTTGCTTCTTCCCAATTGTAATCTTCATAAATAAAGCACCATTTTTTGGGATTTTGTCTCAAGAGGTTTGTGTCTTACACAATCATCTGAACTTATCTTTTAATTGCTAGCAATAACCTGGGCGAAACAATTTGGCACGCTCAGTAGGACAATTGGTGTTTGAGGATACGAAAAGTGAAGCATTATGTCTCATAAGAATTCTGATAAAGAACCGCAAGTCAAGGAGTAGTCCATTCTGTGATCTAGAGATATGAGAAGCAGCAAAACTCTTCATGAACAGAGGGACATAGTCAAAGCAGTCAAAATCATTACGAGTCAATGACAGAGTTGAGTCATCGAACCATGCGCATTGCTTGGGGAACTCATACATGATGTCGTTGAACAGGTAAATCTACTAAATGTTCATAATATGGAAAGATTTACCAAAAATGGGAACGCACATTATGACAACATGGCCAAACAACTAAACACGTTAAATGAGATCATGAATAAGTTAGTGGGTTAAATATGTAGACCAGTTGTACCAATAGGGAATCACTTTCAAATCAGGACGATTGTGGGACATAATTCCCCAGGTTTGAACCCAAGTCAAAGAAGAGAACCACCTTCTGAGACCATCTACTTCAAACCAGGGGGTAGTGGAATGTCAAACTTGTATAGTGGTAATGGGTTGTCAAACCTGGGAGGGTAACCTAAATTTAAAAGACAATGTCTAAAGTAATGGACAGAACACCCTGCGTGTCAATGATAGCGAAAACACTCAGGCTAACGGTAATAATGGTCTGAATAACGACGTTTCTGTCGCCAACCAATGACCAAATATTAGGCCTCAATTAACTCAACCAATGAACCAACCTATAGGAGTTCCATATGATCTTAATGTTATGTTAAGGAATCAAATTATGGAAATAGTGTAGAATCAAATAGCTTTTGGTGTACGTCATGTTATGAGGCTAACTTATACAAAGTCATAACCTGATTGGGTAGATCAGGGCATATTCGTGGCTTAGAGGGTACAAAGTGTCAGAATTTTCATTATTCATTGATCTAGGAGAAGTGTCTACTATGGAATATATAGGGAAATTCACACTGTAATTTGGTGAAGTAACTGACTATCACAAAATGAGACTGTTCCATTGTTCTTTAACATGAGTAGCTTTCTCTTGGTTCATTAATTTGCCAGTAAACCCTGTTCAAATACGGCAATAACTAGAACAATTGTTCCACGCTCAATTTTATAAGACTGTATCTGAAGTCACTTTGGCCGATTTGGCGAATTTACGTCAAATACCAAACGAATGGGCAGAAGGTTTCTTTCAGAGGTTTAAGACAGCCAAGGGCAAATGTTTTGTACCCTTACCCGAGAAAGAATTCGTTAAAATTGATCAAAGCTGTTTGAACTTTGATTTGAAAAAGAAATTTCAGGATAGGGAATTTCCTGATCTTTTCCAACTTAACGCGAATGTGATTAGGTATGAACGATTGATAAGAGAAGAAGAACAAATGAAAAATTCTAGCAATGAGACTTATTATAGAGACCCAAATTTCGACGTTCATACTATTAATGACGAATATTAAGATCAAACTGAAGTATGTTATGCGGAATTAAAGAAAGGAGATGCGTATGTTTGTCCTATGACAGCCAAACCTAAAGCGTTGGGCAAGAATGAGCCTATAAAATATGAAAACAAAAAAGTTAGAACGTTTTTATTTGATGTGACCAAAGCTGACCTTATATTTGACAAACTATATACGGATAAGTAGATAAAATTGAGCGATAAGCATAAATTACCAGACCCTGAGTAAATTAATGGTAAAAAATATTGTAAATGTCATAATACATGGTCACATATGACTAATCATTGTTTGATCTTTCGTCATGTGTTACAGATGCCATCAAATCAGGGTGGATCACGTTCGAAGATAAAAAGAAAATGGCAGTTCATGAAAATCCTTTCCCACAGCCACTTGGGGTGAACATGATAATGATAGGTTAAAAAAATAAGTTGCCAAAATTCAAATTGGTTATAGACGATAGAGAAGAAGATTCTGAGCCACATCCGAGCATCTTCAAGCGTATCAAAGGGAAATAGCCTAGAAAAGATGAGGGCGTCTTGTGTACTAGATGCAAAAAAGAAGTAGAGGCAAATGTGGAGAGACCGGGAATATGGCAACATCACCATCGCCCTGATTTTGTCCCAAATATCCAACCTATTGGAGGACGAGGTACATCATTCTATAGGGGATCGCCTTTTAAGAGGCAGTTCAGGTCAATAAATAATGGGAGGACATTCAGGCCGCAACCTCGCCAACCAAATATATGGCATTCAATCCAGTATAATGTAGGAAGGGTGATACCTTTCAATGAGATGGCCAGAACTCAACAAGCAAGTTTTAAACAGAATTATGGACGAATGATGAGGCAACAACAAAGATTGACATGTCTTGAGGCCCCTAAACTGTTTAAAGTTCCAACCAAAACGTTCTCGAAAATAGTAAAGAGACTGGTATTAGTGAATCAATGGAGGAGTTACCAGAAATTTCTTCCGGGAGATTAAAGTTTGAGTAAGGGAAAAAAGATTAAGAAGATCTAGAGCAACCCTTCACTATTTAGTTCGGTACGTTATCTCCTGTCATGGCTAATAATTATTTATTAGCCAATAAATTCGAAAACAAAGAAAATGAAGAGAAGAAAATGGAGGATAATGAGGAGGAAGCATGTGTGTTGGAATGTGAAGAAGGTCAAACATCTCGAGGGGTATATAATGAAAAAGAGGATGATGGTATGACGGACATCGAAGAAGAAATTGATTTGGAAGCAGAGAGAAGAAAGATGGGATTGTCGCGCAATACTCTATTGAAACAACTACATCAGGAAGGTGTTGGCGAGGTAGATTTGTTGGGAAAACCATCTGGGCGTTCCTTTGATAACTATGTGTTGTACGGGATATCCAAAAGAAAAAAGAGAGTGCCTCGCTCTAAGAAGTATGGGTCATCTCCAAGAATATTTCATCTCCCTATAGGATGGGCAACCGAAGAAGAAGCACTAGAAGAAAGTAGAAAGGAAATCCAAGAAACAGAAAATTAGTGCGAAATATTGCATGTTGATTTATTACAAGGAAACAATTCAACGGAGGAAAAACACAAAGTGGAAATAGATGCAACTGAAAAGATCATCTTCAAGAGACCAACCATGAAATTGACTAAACATTTGAGGCCATTGTACGTGAAGGCATTAGTCAATGGTATACATGTGGCGAAAGTGCTCATTAATAATGGAACAGCCATAAATACCATCCCGTCTAGGATGATGAGGAAGTTTGCAAAGACAGAAAATGATATGATCCCAACAGAAGTTATTTTCACAAGTTTCAATGGGGAGCAACTTCGACTAAAGGAGTGATGTCATTGGACATAACCGTGGGGACAACTACTAAGACCACAGTCTTCTTTGGGATAAATGGTCATACTAGTTACAATGTGCTACTAAGAAGGAACTGGATTCATGGGAGTCGTTGCATACCTTCATCGCTCCACCAGTGCCTGGTTTTTTTGGAATGACAAGGGTGAAGCAGAAGTGGTGCAGGCAGACCATAGACCCTTTGTCGCGGAAGCAAACTCAGTAGAAAGGTTCATGTACGAAGAAAGCTATGGACCTATCAGGGTGGTTCAAGATGGAGAAGAGACTCAAATTGTCGCACAGAGTGAAGAGCCATTTTCAATAAATGTACTTACTGAAATGTTCAGTCAAATGAGACCAAACATAGTGGCCCTGGAAGAGTCAGTAATTGGCAAAAAAGTAATCAAGGAATTTTAAATGAGTTGTTAGCAACAAGGGCAAATGGCCGATATTCACGCCTTCAAAGCCAAGTAAATGGCTTTCAATAAAGAGTGTAAAGACAAGACGAGAGAAGAAACAACATTGAAGATGTTGGGAAACAAATTGGCATTGTTCGAGTTGGAGCAGAATATTGATCTAGAAGTCAACAAGGTGGATTGCTTAGAAAATGAAGTGCTTACGAGGAACTTGGACGATGAATAATGAAGATCACAAAGTCTAGGCATGCGCAAGCACAGGACCCCTTGATTAAGGTGAATATCAGCGACAATGGAGAAGATCGCCCAATATTTGTCAGCTAGATGCTTAGTCAAGAGGTTAGCAATAAATTAATCGCTTTATTAAAAAAATATATATAAGGATTGTTTTGCTTGGGAATATGAAATACGCCTGGTTTAAATAAAAATTTGGTAGAATATGGATGATCAACAAAGCCAAATTTTAAACCTCATAAACAACCTCCTAGGCGTTTTGCCTCTAATGTACTTCTTGGGGTAAAGAAATAAATTGAGCAATTGTTAAAAGCAGGTTTTATTAAGAAACCCAGATATGTTGTGAGTGGTTGTCTAATATCGTGCCAGTGTTAAAAAAGAATGGTACGTTAAGAGTGTGTATAAATTTTAGAAATTTAAACTTAACAACGCCCAAAGACGAATATCCAACGCTTACGGTATACTCTTTAGTAGATTCAACTGTCGGACATGTGATGTATTCTTTTATGGATGGATATTCAAGATATAACCAAATTTACATAGTTAAAAAATATATACAAAAAATTTCCTTTAGATGCCCTAGGGGTAATTGTTGACGTACAAAAAATGAAACCTAATTAAATGGTCTAAGAATTGGAGCTTAGTTAAGGAGTTCAAGATATAGGCCCAAATGAGACCATTGTAGAATATAGCTGAGGCCCATAAACAAAGTACTATCATCGTTCAAGCCTGCAGGACGTCCAGGATCTAAGCGAATGAAGCGCCTTATGTCGTCCAGAGCGATGATCTCATTCTCGCCCAAGCCTTTGAGTCGCTCAACATTTGAGCGAATACGGCGTCTTGTGATTACTTAAAACGATGGTTATTGAAGCGGTTATTAAAGCAACCTTATCACACCCCCACGATCCAAGAATCTCTATTACAAGAGTTAAACAACAAGAGTAATAACAACAGTTGCGGCAGTTCCTTGATAAGTCAGCCATCACAAAGAAAGTGGGTAGTTATAGAGCGCCAAGCAGTTCTACGGAGAAAATCGTTAAAAAAGTATAAAAAAGGAAAAGAAGACATAGAAGGAAGGACTCCAAATCAATCACTTTCAATAGAGAATATGTAATTTCAATTCATTTATTTTCTAAGTGCAAACTTTCAATTTACTTCGTGTGCTTGTGCCCCTTTGAGGCATTTTGCTTCTTCCCAATTGTAATCTTCATAAATAAAGCACTCATTTTTGGGACTTTGTCTCAAGAGGTTTGTTCCTTATACAATTGTCTGAACCTATCTTTTAATTGTTAGCGATAACCCACGCGAAACACCACTCATCACTGATTCTAAATCCATGGGCAAGGTGGCTGATATCATTAGAAGGACTGGCAAGAGGTGGTTGATGCTGTTGACGCTCGTCTAGGTAGATCCTTTTTTAGCAGCTACGCTACTTCCTTCGACTGTAGCAAAATCTATGGCTACAAATTTTATTTTATTTTATTTTTTTTTGTGACCACTTATTTTTTGAACTTTTCTACAAGTTTCTTGTTTTTTAACGTATATTTTGAAACTTTTGTTATTATGTATTTTTCCATTACAATAAACAAGAGGCATGTGTAGTCAATTAAAAGAATGGGCCTTAATAATTACTTAGGCTACTATTTGTGCAAAATTTTGCAAGCGTACTGAATCATTGACAAATAATAGATCAAGTGAGTTGAGTTATCGTCCTACCAGAAATAATGTTTAATTATTATTTACTAATTATATCCAAATTTGATAAAAAGTAACACAAAAGATGTGGTTTTGATTTTTATACTATGTGGGTGTTTGGTGTGGATTAAGATTAGATTTTTAGTAGATTGTGATTAAAGTTTTTGAAATGTGTAGTTGAAAAATTATGGAACTCATAAAACAAGTGGTTAATATTGATTGTTTGGCTTTGATTTAGATTAAAATTTGATTTTAATCCGAAACAAACATGGCCTATATTTAGCTACGAAAGGAATAAAAGTGATTTTATCAAACATGAGATGAATATATTGGATAATCCACCTATTAATCTCTATTTTCAATTCTCAAATCATTTATGTTAATGCTCTTCAAGTATTCATGACAATTGATAATCCACTCGTGTCTAATCTTCCTTTTCAAGATAAATTAAATTTATCCTAGGCATGACCCGATCCTATTATTAGTCTGAATTCATATACATAGATATATATTCAATCATACGATTATCACATAAAATTGCACACGCTATAAATGTCATTCCTAACACATATTGTCCATGTGTCAAATAAATTGTGTTCTACTTATTGTGAGTCTCTCGACACTACAAATAAGCAACTAATTGTCTAAATGGTGATAAAACATTTAAACAATGCAATAATCATGAACATTTAATTTAAAAAAAAAACACAGAGAGTTCACTAAAATACTTAACATTCGAATTAAAAACGAGAATCAATATATTTCATTATTCATCCAATACATTGGGAGTTTAACCTAACATTATCATATTAAAATTACACAAAAAGATGAAAATGCATCACCCGAAACAAAGACATAGATGTAGAATTCAAAAACTTGATTTTGTGCACTTCAATCTTCAATTCGAGCTTTTTAAGTCTTGTTGTAGAATTCTTCCTCCCCTTTTGCTAGCCTCCAAATATGAAATTAGGTTCTCTTGTGTTCTGGATGGACTCTAGGTTATAAAGGATACAAAAGATATCCAATCAAAACTTGCCAAATAAAGAAAAATGAAAGAAAATATTTCCCATCCGGAAAGCCATGTGACCGCATGGTTAAAGAATTTTTGCCTCGGTAAATCAAAGCACCAACCTCGCGACCACACGACATTTGGCCCTTGCGACAACATGGTTCTGATTGGAACCAATTACTGCAATTTGGTCCATGAACTTTCCCGCTATGCATTTTGATCATTTTCACATGTAATTTCGTTCATTTATCTTACAATTGCATCCCATTAAACTCATAGCAACTTCAATCAATCTCTTGTGGTCCGATCCATTGAAACGTTGCACTCTAGTCCCCATAATTGAATTTCATCATTTTTTTCTCTATTTTTCCTTTGTTTATTTCATTCCTCCGTTCAATCATTAAGTTATAACTATTAAACACAATATACAATAAATAAGGCTATATTTCATCAAAAGAATTATAAAATATCATTGTTTTAGATTCCGAATAAGTTTATAAAATACACTTATCGGCTACATTACACAAAGGTTGGACTCAATTTTAAAAAAAAAAACTGATCAAAATAGAAATAAATTACTTATTTCAAAAATAATTACATTTAATATTTTTTTAAAGGAAATAATAGGTGTTTGAAATATACAATTTCAAAAATTAAGAAATATGTTTTAAAATTTCAAAAATCAAGTCATAATTAAATTTTATT
Organism: Fraxinus americana; assembly: GCA_035079005.1. Classification (NCBI taxonomy): domain Eukaryota; kingdom Viridiplantae; phylum Streptophyta; class Magnoliopsida; order Lamiales; family Oleaceae; genus Fraxinus; species Fraxinus americana. Next base: position 26,295,112 of record CM068718.1, on the reverse strand, counting down.
AATTAAATATTTATTAATTAAACATGTTAAGCTCACAACATTATACTGTTCATACTAATCACAATCATATAAAGTCACAGTCATAAATTACAAAATTTATAGGTTACAACTTATTTGTCGATCACAAATTATCAAATTAATTCGTCACACATTATTTCTCGATCACAAATCACAAATTTTCTAGATCACAATTTATTTATCGATTACAAATTATTAAATTAATAGGTTATGTATTATTATTATTATTATTTTTTTGGTCAACAATCACAAATTTTATAAATCACAACTTATTTCACTGTCAGAAATCATCAAATTAGTTGGTCACAAATTATTTATCAATTACAAATTATCAAATTAATTGGCAACAAATTAACAAATTGTAAATCACTTTTACAAATTTAATCGCAATCTCTCATTTTTTATGATACATATACTTATTGATCACAAAATATCTATTTTATTGATCACATATTATTTATTAGTCATAAATTAACAATTTTATTGGTACAATCACCCAAAAATTGGTCACAAACACTTTTCATCCCACTCCAAGATTTATTTAATTTTAAGAAACTATTATTAATATTAAAAAGTCGAATCATCACCTGATTTTTGAACCAAAAAAAAAAAAATCTGATTTTTGAATTGAGAAGTTAAAAACCATGAGTGTAATTTTCACTCTTTAAAATGCAAAGCAAAGATCCATATGCCCCTCAAAACAGACAAATACGCAGAAAAAGAATGGAAAAGGAGGAGAAGCTTGTTGAACGAGGCATTGAGCTTTCTATATACTTGGCATTTATAACCAATTTCTGAAATACATAGTATCTCAACAATTTACAACTTATAATTATCTCAACTCAAACGCTAAAAAAATGTTCGAGTTGCTCTTCCTCTATTTGTTCCCCATTAGGCCATTAGGGCGAATACAGTAAATTTTGAAAGTAGCAAGTCCGGCTTACTCTGTAGCACTATCTGCTCATCAAGTAGTGAACCAAGTTATGAACTTTCTTCAGCTGTCTTAGTGTACACATTTCTCTTTTTTTTTTTTTTTTTGGCGTCCCATCCAGTCCGGTAATGCACCAAACATTTCTGAAAACTCTCAATGGGCTGTCCTGCTGCATGCAATATTATCATCCCGTTCCAAATCCCTTCAAATCCACATTTGCTGATGTATCAGCAGCAGTTATTGGCTCGAGGATGAATCGACATCTCCAGAAGAAATCATTATGAACCATACCATCTAGGCCTAAACATATAGCCAGATGAGTCCTCAGCACTCGAGTCCTTGGTGCTATCTGTACTATATGAACCAGCATCTGATACGCTCAAAATTGAAGAACTATCACTTGAAGAGTCCACAAAAGGATTTCTTTGCCTCAAACCCTCGGTATCTAATATGTGATCGCTGGGAGTTGTCCAAATAGGGTATCCTCGAGACCGCTGATAATGCATTGTAGTATCAGTGCTCTGCTCCATAGGGAGTTTTATCTTTGAATTTCTTCTCTTTCCAATGTTACTCAAATAATTGGTTTCCAAGTTCCGCTTACTACTGCTATCCCTTGCCAAAGACGGACCTCTTGGATTGTGCCTAAAAAGTTGTATATTTATTTTAAAGAAATACTAAAGAACCGATATTTTGATGGAACTCAACTTTGGACTTAGGATTACCGTGCATAAAGGAGAATATACGCCTGTTCGGATAAAACAGTCTCCAAATCTACAGGTATCACCTACATGACAGGAACACACCGAATCATCAGTTATTCATAATATATACACCCTCTACAGAAAGTCTTGGTACTTCTTTCTTTCTCATAACTGAAATGGTCATAGAACTTCAAAATCTATTTCACAATAAAACAAGATATTCAAATATCAACAAATTCTGACAATTTTGCTAGCAGATGAGAGAGATGCCAGGGGCAGTCACACATACAGCTGCTATTTGTGGCCAGCTCAGCCACGTGTGCCTTCACATTTAAAAGTTCACTGGGACCAGACAACAGATTCTCAGCTTTTTGCATATCTTCAATCCCCAGAAAGGAGAAGAAACCAAATTACAAAAGCACCCTATTCACAAATAATGTTTTTTTAACAATGAAATGGAATCTCAATGCGAAGGGGGAAGACACAAGCAAGGAAAAAGAGCTGTTTTGACTACCGCGATAGCTTAGACAACTGGTTTCTCGTGGTGCAAACCAAGAGAGTTCAAACAAATGGTAATTCCAGTATTCTTGATTTCTTTGGTAGGGGAATGTATGCATATACAAGTCTGTCATCCTTCATGGGGGTGGCTGACATTGTTTTTTAGAGAAGGGAAGGCAGTAAATTTGAGAAGAAGAAAATGAGGACAATGGCAAGTACTGGCTGGGGTCAGGACCAGGTGGCTGCATTTCTTTGTGAATCGCTTTCTTCTAATTTTCTATTATTCTACATTTAGTCAATGGAAAATAAAGTGAAGACCAATTATAGTGATTTTTCTGAAACCCATCAAATGAAAAGGCATCACGATTCTGAACAAGCGACAGCCCCTAAAGCCTCCACCAAGAATGATGTCATTGAAACCCAATGGATGTAAAACAACTGATTCAGGACTGAGCAGACACAAGTTCAAGTATAGCAAAGTAAAGGCCAATTTAGAATAGGTGCATTAGAACATACCCTGCTGTCATCAACTCTAAACCAATCTCCCCGGAAATCCTTGACATAACTAATATAGTGACCACTGTAAGCAGCATTCATAATATCCAAGTGAACAACCAGTCCATAAAGACTATACATGGGACATTTATCGTTGGTTCCACTCAAAAACGGAGCAAGGTTCAGAACCTCAGGAAACTGAACTAGCTTATCCAGCTTCCCTAAGTTGCCAGACTGCAAATATGAATAAAGGGCAAGAATTAGAAGTCGTGGACATCATAGAACAAAGATTAAAAAGAGAGAATAGCATAAAAAATACAATGACGACTATTGATAAATTACCCGAAATCGCTTCAAGACAATTGTAAGGATGTTAGGAGCCTCAAGCACTGTCAACTTCTTCTTAGCTTTCTGATATGATTTACATCTGCAAATGTTAGCAGAACAGGATCCATTAAAATAATGAAAAATCAAGCATTAGGTACAACCGTACAAGCCAAATCCCCCTTTTGCGTAACACAGAATTGTTATAATTCCCAAGGGATCAATTCCCAATCCCATAAAGTTGTATAACGATCACGTCTAGCACAACAAACATAAGAAGAACAGAACAGCATAATATCAGCAACAGCAATGACTGATGAGGATACACGAAGAAAAGCATTTTAGTGTATCCTTTATACAATACTAAACTAAAGATGCTAGAACTGCGGCAAATTCTACTAGATTTGGACAATTAGGAAAATGAGTAAACCTGCTGCACTTGTATTTGTTATCTCCAGTAAGAGTTTCAGATGTCGTGAATTGCACAAGAGCCTCTTCAAGAGTATCGATGTTCCCACCTATCTCCACAGTAAGATCCATCATCCGGTCGCACCGCTCTGATCTTCCTGAACACTTCATGCACTTTATCTGGAATTTAATTTAGAAGACATTATTAAGAACTTGTAATGACATTAACTGCTACCTAAATCAAATTAACTTGTATCCTTAAACAAGATGGTTGATCAGAAGAAATCAGCTAATCACAATGACGCACCTTTGAACGTAGATAACCACCAAAAGTTAGACCTACAAGGGTTGATTCTTCATCTAACTGGTCTGCAATCCCAGCTTCTTCAAGGCAAATGGAGTGCATTGTTTCTACCACACACCTGTCACCTCAGAAAATCTTGATTAATATATTAAGTTCAAAATTCTAGACAAAAAGCATACCCGTCGTACTGGTAACCTTCCCCACCTTAAAAATTCATGAGCATCTTCTTCTCTTCCATGACTTAGATTACTTCCAATCTTTTGTATTTGAGACAGTACCCCAATCGGAGACAAAGGAGATTCCATTTTTTGTCCCTTCAGAAGAAGATATTCGAACTCGCAGATAAAACACCAATCCTGCTTCTTACCTGAGATTGTAGCTCCACACGATAAGATAAAAATGGGACCCACAACATCAAGACAATGCACGGAACATGTAGAAATTATAAAGAGGCACTTGCATGTTTTAGAGTGAACCCCATGAAGAAGGTAAGAACTAATCGGCCGAGTAAAAGCCAGGCACTGCAGCACTGCATTTGCATAACAGCTGCAGAAAGAAAAAAGGAAGATGCATTATAATTTATATGCAATACAAAAAGCAGTCTAGCAATAAAAATCGGTGTAAAACAAACAGACTTCTTTAATTAACAACACCAAGATTAACAAAACCATGTCATATTACCTTTAACTTTTATGCAGATTCAGTAATATTACATTTTTTTTCCTAGACTAGCATAACTTCCAGCATTAAATGAATCAAAATAAACTGAAAAATCTTTTAAAACATATTTATTTTCTTACTATTCAACCTTCTCTCGAGTCTAAAATTCTACGATATTTGGATGTTGCCTTAAATAATAGAATATGAATTCTAAGATATTCTGAAAAATGGAGGCCTAAAATGTCCATTTTCATAGACAGCGGATTTCACTAAATTCTGAGTACATAGCCACTAATATCCAAAATTTTGCATTAGAAGAGAGCCATGCGACTGGCATAAAATGTCAGGCCATTAATATATCCTTGCTTGAAATAGCTACGAGCATATCAGCATGCTTGAATACATGCAAAAGAATTTTCTCATAAGCCAAAAGTAAGCATACTGCATATAAAGAACAAAATTATGAGTACACGACAAAAATGCATCGTGTCATGAACTTATAGTAGTTAAAGAAAGATAAAAATAAAAAGACAAGAATTTTTTTATTTTTCTTTTTGTTCCAAGAAATCAAACGAAGTTTGAAATTTTCATGAGAAACTTTTTTGAAGAAACATAAAAAGATAACAAAAGAGCGAGTGACAATAAATTATTTAAATACTCCCATGTTTTCAAATCCCATCCCCACCCAAACCCAGAAAAAGAGAGTCCATTTATTTTGTGGCATATTTGAAGCACTTACAATTGATCAAATGCTAAAATTTATAGCACGAAGTCGTGCAGCAAACTTGAAGTCTATTCAGCAACCAGATTTTTCTACAGTGACAAATTAACAAAAAAAGAAACACAAAGGACTATAAAATATAAGACATACAAACACATACCCAAAATGGACCAAATAAAGAAGCCAATTAAATTCAAGAAGGAAAACTTTCATTAGAACGCCAAAACAAATAATTTAAATAATATGAACACGCTAATCAAATACAAGAAGAAGCATAATTATAGCTATCACCTTATCGAGCCATTGCAAACCCACCGTAATAGTATTTTAGGCATTCTTAAAATCTAATGAGCTGAAACAACAAAAATATTACCTGTTTCCACAGTTCACAAGGCCAAAAGGATGAAGTTGCACATCGCTGCAAGAGTATAATTGCATGAACAGCTTGGGAGAAAATACGGCCTGACAAAAGGAAAAAAAAAAATTTAAAAAAACAATTATAAGATAATAAGACCTTGCAGTACTAAATAAATTAAATAAGATCTACTAGTAACCTCGTGATAATATTTTCCAATAGAGTCCTTCCTAATATCCGGCGCACAGGAGTTTGATTGATTCAGTCCTCTAAACTGATGTATAAATTTCCGTACTGATGTCTTCAAACCCTTGCTAGCATGTATTGGAATGTTTTCAACTTCAGAAGGCAAAGCATGATAACTCCCAGTTTTCGTAGAAAGAGAAAATGGAAGTGAATGTTGTTCTGCAGTTGATATTTGATGGTCATCTGAACCCCTAAAAGGCATGGATCTCCTTTCCTTACTCCTGGATACCTGTGCATCATTTTCCCTGTAATCGGCTGAAGATAATGGTTTCCTTGAAGAACTAGATGAACGTGAACTCTTCAGCTTAGTTGCACTTGGGACAAACTCTTCCAACACATCAACTCCATCACAAGTTTTTTCATCTATGAAGCGTGTAGATGGGCCACCACTACTATTACTAGATTGCATCTTGTTTATCTTGTTGGGACTAGGCATTTTATTTACAGAACAATCAACAGAATCCAATGGAGATGGTCTTGCTAACTTCATATTAGCAGAATCACAGGTAGTTCTACACATATCGGTATTAGTATATTCAGAAGGTACCTTATCTGATCTTATAGGAGCTTCTGATCCAAGAACCTCACTGACAGAAGCATCAGATGATGTTTCACTATGAGTGGCAGAAGAAGAGAAGCGAGGCAACGAGGTACTTAAAGATCCAGAATCATTTAGCGATTGTGGGGAATCTGATGAACCATTAAATTTACTCACTTGCATCTTAAACTGATTATGTGAAGCTGTTAGCATACTGCATTCACTTCCCTCACTAGCATCCAACTTGGTTGCCGGCCTGCATTCATCCTTGTGGCCTTGTCTCCAGTGAATTATCTGACAATTACTGGAACTACAAAGCAACAAAGTTGAAATGTAAACGTGACAAAAATCAATAAACTTCAAAGTTCACTTCAAATCTGTCCTCCTAGACACGTCTGCTTTCAAAAAGAAAATTGCAAACACATAATAAGTCTTACAAGAACAAGACGAATTCAAAACAATTTTCGTATATGATCAGTGATGAAAGTAAATTGTATAGCCACAACTTAAATTAACCCATATAATTCAGTTAACCAACTTTTCACATATCTTGTAATCGTTAATAATCTAAGAAAGAAATCATTTTGAACACTCAAAAGGCCTTTCCCTCAATGTGACAACAACAATTTAATTACATTCTCCTCTCATGAGATCATTTGCTACATGCAACTGATCTAAGTCTGAACAACAATTACAATCAAAGAGACTGCTCTTAACCAATTCAGTCCATCTTCAAAATAGGATCTTGAAAAGACTTAATAAAATGTGAACCAAGTCGTTATAATTATGATCACAAAGTGACTTACTCCAAATTAGGATGCATAACAATGCAGCTATAGATGGGTAACTATAACATGCCAAGCCTATCAAGGATAACAAAGCCTCTCCTTTCCCAAATTAGAGGACATTCCTTCCAAATTCCAAACACACTCTAGGAGGAAAAATTGATATCACCCATCCCAAATGCCAATAAGGTTTCTTCTAAATAATTTATAGCATAATACTCTAAGACATATGTTGAACCCAATATTTAAAAAGGCAGAGATCGGTACTGACGCATTTTTCCCGCATTTTTCCTTTGAGAGGTGAGACGTAAACATTACCACAAAAAAATAAAAACTATAAAACAAAGTACAAAAATAAGCATGTAAATATAACAAATCATAAACAATCAATCTTAAAAAAAATCTCCATAGAATTAACACCATGTGTGCCTAGTTTTAAGAAACCCATAGCCTTGTCTTGTGCAAGAACTTAAGAAAAAAAAATTAAAATGAGAGACTGGACATGAAATGCAGAAAAGAAAGAGGAAAAACAAAATAATATATACCTGCCGGATTTTTAGAACCACAGGCTTTCGATCTTGAAGAAGAATTTTGTTCTTTCTTCGAGAATAGTGAGGCGTGGGTGGGGAACTCAAATTGCTAGTGGAATTCAGGCTTTTATTGGTTAGTCAAATTTGATGGATCCAATTTTATTTTTATTTTATTTGAGAAGATGGACCCAAGTAAATGCACTTAGGTTTTATCATTGAAACTCACATTTACACTGCACCATAGATATAAAAAAAATTCAAATTTAAAAAGAACATGGGGCGCGCTGCATGAGGCATGAGAATTGAACGTGTCTCACCCAATAAGGGGCCTACCTCAAAATGAAAGCACCAGATGTAGTGCCATGAGTCATAGGTACTACGCCTCAGCTCCGCCTTTTTAAACCATGGTTGAACCTAGTGTTAACATAAAAAACCCCTTCCACCTGCCCCACCCCCAAACCCCAATGTGGGCATATCTTTTCCCTACCACAAGAAGATTGATAACCTCTCTCATGAGAAAGAGAGTGTGCAGTATCTCCAGCAACTTCTGCAACTTGCTTTTCGGGGACATGAAGATAAAGGGGTACATAAACATACGGGGGACAGATTATAGAACCACAGAACTGTGTCATCTACAGAGGGAGCTTATAGGAGAGCTGAACCACTAGTAGGTCCTTTGCTAATTTTCTCAATGATATATTGATATGCAAGGGCCTTCGTCCCAGCATTATTTACAAAATGAATACCATGAGGCACGACAAATGCACCGAGCTTTGCCTTCCATCCTTTCAATGATACCCAGGTAGAGGAGGTGCATCACATGGTGATAAATAAAAGCAACTTTCAAACTGGATATAAAGTATGGCCCACCAACTGTTTTTCAGTGATTACCTCCCAAATTTGCATGCTAGCAGATACAAGATACATAAAATTCTATTGCAAGGAAATCTCAATTCTTAAACGACCACATACTTATCAAGGCGTGAAACCCTCGTCTACGGTTTAACGTAATCGTTTTTCATTTGTCTTCTTTCTTTTATCAATTTGTGCCTCAACAAAAATCATCAAATGTTGAAAGTCCCCAAATAAACACGACAAAAACTTATTCCCGTTGTTATCTTTTCTATGGTGAATATCAACTCTTTGCCCCATCACGAAATTTCCATTTTCCAGCCCAACAGACACCCGAAAACTCTTTAACAGAACTTCCTTGCAACTTAACCTTGAAAATCCTCAATATAGCTCCTTTTCTTTTTACCTGTTATTCACATTTTATACTACTCTTGCCTATATTTCACTCTTAAATCTTTTTCGTTCAAATACTCTGAACTCATGTAATAAAATTATCTATTTTCCTGTACCTCACAACTTCCAGTCCGACTAAGTTAAACTTTCAAATAGACATCTGCACATTCAAATCGAAAATAAAAGACCTCTATGCATCAAAACCTTTAACCCATAATTCTTAAAAAATCAAACTCACCAGTATCGTACAGCCTTGCACCGAGAGCACCTCGTGGTGGTGGGACAGAGACAAACAGCACAATGATACCGCTTTTCAAGCGGCAAGGTAGGTGGCAAAGGCGATGAATTGTACTCTTCAACAGCTATAATCTCAGCAATTCCAGCCTCTTCTTCAGAGGCCGTAGTCCCCGGCCTCAAAATCTCCTCCCTTGTAGCCGTCGCATTCTTCCAATTCTGGCGGACTACCAGACAAAAAATCAGCAAAATCCCAACAATTATAAGCATCTGTATAGCCTATTCACTTAACCGGTACCAAGGATGAAGACCGAGCTGAATGGAAACCCTAATAACCAGATTTTCTTTCTATACATAGAAATGGGATTTTCTACTAATTTCGCATATAGTTGTGGCCTCTTCGTCGGCGATACCGGTGACGGATGTGGAGGACGAATAGTAAAATGGAAAATGGAATTTGAATTTGACGTCTTGACGGAATTATGAGAGAATTCTCCAGCTTTGGGATTGTGAAAGACATGGGAGGAATGTCAAAAGAGGATTTGAGATTGGGTAAAGTTGCCTAAAAAGATAGCGAATTTAAGGGGCTGTTTGGTTTGGTTAGAATTTTGTTTAAATTAGTTTAAAACTTGTCTTATTTTTCCTTTTCCGATTCTCTTTTTTTTAGTTTCTGCTTATATTAATTAAATCAAAATAGTAATCATTTTTCATTCACGTTCAATTTAGTTAGTTAAGTCTTTAGCACGTAATTACTAAATGGATGTTAAAAAAAATATAATTCAATTTAAAAACAAAATTCCTAAATTTATAGTTAGAAATAACAAGTAATAGATATGACGTCATAATTAAACTGTTCCAAATTGATTTGTGTGGTGGGGTGAGGTGGGGTGGGGTGGGGTTGATGTAATAACAAGAAAAGGATTACTTGTACCAAATTATTTACTGATGAAGGAATAAGGTGTGGGATGGGATTATTACTTTCTATATTATTCATTTTAATGTACTTTCATAGTACATATTTCACAAAATTTACTTATAAAATTGGATAAAGTTGTTCGAACTGGGTCTACGTGACGCTGCTCATGTAGTGCGGTCCTATAAAGGTATAGAGAAATGATGAGTTAATATTAGTGATAATTATCAAAAGAAATTTAATAATGTTAAATGTACATTCACTGAATTACATTAAGAATGACGTCCTTTTTGTTTACAAAAAATCGGGGGTTAGAAAAGTTTTTTAACTGTTCAATGGTGCGTTGTTACGTGACAGAATATAAAGAATGATGTAAAAGATGATATAAGCGTAGTGTGATTGAAATAAATTATATACTAAGCAACGAGCTTCATACTAATTATTGATAATATGACACATCAATTCATTGATAAATGAATTTATTAAAAGATTCAATTATATGTGCTTAGCACATTATGCCTCGGGATGATACCCATTATTTCAAATTATAATTTTTGGAATAAAATTTTTTTTTTTTTTAGAATACGTGGTTGTTAATAATGAAAAACTTATAATTTACGTATAATATTATTTTATGAAAGATTTTGTGGTTGAAAATAAGAGATGAATAATTTTTTGAGATAATGAGGGCAAAATATAATATTTTAAGCTAAATATTAATGATCGCATCACATCAATTAATTTTTAGATCTTTAAATTTTTAGACATACCATAAATCCATTCACACCGACGCTTAGCATAAGCTAAGCGTCAATACTTACTAGATCATTTCTTTTGATGTAATGATAATATAAATTTATTTTGTAATTAGCTTGTTCAATCATGTTCAATCTTATCTCGTAAAACAAAAATCTTATAAATAAATCATAAAATTTGTTTCTTTTATATATGTTGTTTGTTATGTACTTCATCTTGTACTAATCATGTGCGATAAATAGGTTATCATTGGGTCGAGTCAACAAATTGAACTAATAATTTACGTTAACATCTATTAAAAAAATCAACCTTATTGCTAGATACGTTCGACGGTGGTTAGTTACGTACGATCCATTCGAGTCGTGTTTGTTTGTAGCAAGTCAATAGAGATGTGAAAATGGTCAAACTAAACTCTCTTTATTTGAAAATTACAACATTCTTGGTCCTTGAAGCTTTTCAATATGTACGGTGACTCTTTTTTCACTTCAAGAATCATTTCTATTATTTATAACTACTTGAATTTCTAATCTTTATTCAAATCAGCTTTCTTTGAATTAAAAGTTCATAGAGCAACATTCCAATGTACCTCTTCGAACCATTTTATTACAAAATTTATGGGTTTACTAAGAAATGAAACGTGCTTAATATTCGTAAATTATAATCTTGAGAAGTCGATGAACCATTCAGCTCACATTAGATTTTTGATAAAAAATCATATTTTTAAGGTAGATTTTGATAAAAATTAATTATGCTCATGTTTCGTGGGAATTATAATCCAGAATTTAATTTAAATTAAAGTTAACAATTAATTTTAATCACATATCTTTATTCAACTCACATTTTATTGATTTTTTAAAATCAAAATTTACTAAAAAAATTGATTTTAATCCCCATCAAACAATGGTTAAATGCATGATTGAAAAGTTCTGAATTCTATAAAATGTATAGTTAAAATTAATCGATGACTAATATTTAATTTTTTATCAATTATTTAAACAAAACCAAACGGGTGCTTAAGTCGTTAAAACATCTCGAAACGGTAAAAATAAAACCTAATATTCAATCTATCTAACGACTAATAGAATAATAATTTATTTAAGTGCTTGTTTGTCAACCATTATTGAAAAGAAAATGGTGTAATGAATAGTATTTTTTGGAAAATGTGTGGTTGAAATTGAAAGAAACTTTATCCTTTTATGTATAAAATATTTTATTATTTGAATGTGTGGTAGAGATTGATTACTGTAGAAAACAATTTTTTGAAAAATGATAGACAAACAGGGGCTTAAAAACGAATTGTGTCTTTGGCATACTAGTTTTATTTTAGGGAATTTTAGTCAAATAAGCTAAAAAATTATACCCAAGCTTAGTACGGATCGTTTCATTAAATCTATACATAATTTATGCACATCAAACAAAGTCGCTTTGGCCGAGTGGTTAAGGCGTGTGCCTGCTAAGTACATGGGGTTTCCCCGCGAGAGTTCGAATCTCTCAGGCGACGTGAACTGATGTTTTTGCATCCAATTTTTCTGTCTCCATATTCTGAAATCATTTCCCATATATATCATTTATAACTGCCTTGTGCCAAAATTTTATTAGCTTGTTGAGACATACTGCTAGTTTTTTGTATGTGCTATGTATTACAATAAATAAAATTTTAAATTTCGAAAACAAATTTAGAATGGTACAATCTACTTTATTACATCTTTCTATATATAAAAAGTGCTTCGACGATCTCGACATTATTTGGTTAGGCATTTTTCCTTGATGTACATTATGGTTGACAATTAACATTGATTTTAACAATACTAAAAATTAAGGTTCTAAAATGCGTAACAATTCTGTTTCGATCAATCATATGTGTGTTTATGCAAAGCATATACATAATTGTTCGTTTTCTAATTTTTAATACTCTAAACTAATAAATAAATAAATAAAATAATGCATTTTTTGAACTTTATACATATTTTTCAAATTTTCAATATATATATATATATATATATATATATATATATATATATATATATATATATATATATTGCTTGACATCATAAATGGTACAATTATTTGAACTTTATACATTTTCTTTAAATTTTCAACAAAAATATATTACTTTAAATCATTAATACTACAATTACTTGGTAATCAATTCCTATGAATATATTAGATATGAACACGACTTAAAACACCCTAAATCTTGTTTAATTCTTTATTCCAATTTAATTTTCTCTCTTTATCCAATTCATCTTTCATGTCATTTAATACAAAATCATTTTCGTCGAGCTCATTTAATTCAACTTGAAAATTTTTATTACCGCTAGTAGATGATAAGATATTATTGTCAACCTCCTAATCATTATCATAACAACCAACCATCCAAGATTGTGTATTACTTGCAAGTAAAACTAGAGGAATATCGAAGAAGGGGGAGACCCATGCTCGATGTAGATAATTTACAACTTTACTAAAAATTTGTTTTGATTTTTTAAAATGTCAAAACTTAATAGATTAGAATACATAAATAATAGCTTGGATGATCCATGTAAATTTGATATTTGTTGTTCTCTTTACCCTTTTTTTAAGTCACAAAAATGGATTGGACCTAAGCTAAATTTGAACTAATTTTTAACTCAAAGACGTGCTTATTTTAAAGTTCAAACGTGCATGTGAGGTCAATGAAATGGGTTAATAGCATCATCATGCACATACTCCATATGCAAAGCGAGTATCCGCAATTTTGAAAATGCATCGAGAATACGCAAGCATATGCAATTATATGAGTGCATTTTAGAACACGACTAAAAACAATCAACGGCCTCGATTTTTACAGCTCAAACAATGTCAACCATGATGCACACGATGAATGCACAAGTAAATAATTCATTGTTAGGTGGGTGGGAAGTCGAGCCTAAACGTGTATCAATTTTTACGAGTCACTTAGAAAATCCACAATTATTAACATTTATTCGAATTAAAACAAGAAAATATATTAAATTCGTTGGAGGGAATCTAACCACCCTAGAGATCCCCAAGAGAACGATATTTCCAAATATTTAAATAATCGAAATGCATTTCATTATTAATACTGGCTTTGAATGACAAAATACATAACATCCTAAATCAATCCTAATCATTATTGACTTATTTAACTTTTGTTTTTCAAATGTAAAACAGGAAATTTGCATTGCCATTACAAAACTTATCCAAGAAATAACCAAGGCCCCTTCTTTTTGTACACAAAATAGACTCAACGTTACATACTGAATTTAAAAGCTCGAATGGCAAACATTATTGTTACCCAGTTAGTTATCCTGCGAACCAAGTATCTGCTGCTTAGTCTCTTCAACTTTGGAAACCAACTCGTCCCTATTTTTCTGCACAACGGTATCACTGAATTGAAGGCATGTAATAAAAGTAAGACAGATACGGTGATATGTGAAAATTCTTGAGTACTTGCCTTGAAGATAAGATAGCGGGAGGTGAACCAGACGGCGTAGGCAAAACCAACAAGTTCCAGCACTTTAGGAAACTAAAAATTGATATCTTAAGGTTACTCAAAAGCTTGTAACAACGAGAAAACAAATCCAGGAGAAGAAACAATAGAAGTACTCACCACTGGTATAGAATCAATTGCATTAACAATAGCGGCTGCTATCCAATATAAAACTACACCACCACTGCCAAATACAAGAAAATAATATGCTTCTTCATAATCAATCTGCAATTGATGAAAAGCATATGTAAACTTTAAGATGGCCGGCCAATTATAATCTGCAGTCAAGTAGCCAACTAGAAAACCAAAAGATCATTGTTTTGGATTAAAATTTCGGACAGTATTGCAAAATATTAGATTTTCCATCTTAGTAAACCTAAGACAACTCAGTGGATAAGCTCTATGAGCAACATAATCTCTATTGCTAAAAGGATAAAATCTATTTTTATCTTCGTTCATGGATTTTTATAATTCAAATAACACTCTCCAAACAAGACTCCAACATGGCACCGTTGATAACTATATAAATCCTAGTCATTTATTGACTTAAGCATCAGAGTACCCCCGGAGAAATTCTGCACTCCCTTTTTTTGCAGGCTGCAAAAAAACTACTACTTGACCATTTCGACTAAGAAATGGATATGATATGATAATCATTTCTATATGATTTCAACCTTGAGAAGTTGCTCAATTGGTCGCGCTTCGAGTTTGTTCCCCAATAATCACCGGTTCGAGTCCCCTCAGGTCCACTGAGGTGAGTACCGGCCGTAAACTTCAGGGCCCATGGAATTAGTCGAGGTGCGCACAAATTGGCCCGGACATCTACGGTTATCAAAAAAAAAAAATCATTTCTATATGATTTGCCTTCTATCAATAACAATAGTGTGTGGTCTAGTTCTTTGGATTAAGACAATTAATATCAGAAGCAACTACTGGTTTCGAAATCAATATTTTATGACTTCCCGTCGCTAATTATAAACAGAATTTTCAGATACAAACTCATTGTATGAATAAAATAAATAAATATAACACAACAATTAACTTCTTTTAAGAATTTCCATTTATAATAAAATCTATCAGTCATAAATACAGAGAGAGTTGCAAAAATATTACGGAGTAAATTAGATTAAGAATTACATGTATATTGTTGGCAAGTCTCAAGGAATCCCTAGAAAATAGGAAATTCAACAGTTTTGTATCTTAAATTTTTCCTATTGATTCTGTAATTTTCTAATTTTGTACGCTGATTCTCAACAATTAAGTCTACATTAAACAATACAAAAATAAAAAAAATTAAAACAGAGAGAAAGATAAAATCTTAATACAGATTATAGTTATACCCAAAGAGATACAGAGGAAATCCACAAACATAACACATAGAGTATCAACAAAGGAAAAATGTTACAAAAAATGAGAAAGTCGTAACAAGCATTAAATTCATGTATGGATAACTAAGTTTATTCCATCGTAATTTTGTCCTCCACCGTACTTTACCAATACTAAGAACTGTAGTTCTACTAATATAACTGACAAGTAGTGGAATAGTTGAAGTTCAAATATGCACAACAAACAGCAGTGGTTTAATAGCTCTATTTGGCATTGTCTTTATCATATTCTTTTTCCTTCGTAACTTACATGGAATACAAAAAATTACAAAAAGAATATCTAGAATAACCAACCAGTAATTATACTATACATCTTGAGCAGCCAATACGTTGAAATTTTTTAAGAAATCAATTTACAACACAACAGATGAATAATATGTCGTAATTACTTCGAGAACACACAAAAGAATCCTGCTATCACAAATGAGAAAACCATTTTCAAAGGTATATTAGAATGGTAGAAGTACTTTCTAAAATGCAAATAAAAATAAGGACTACAAACAAACCTCTAAATTGAGTTTCTCTAAAAACTGAAACAGTTGCATTGGATTATACATCAAAGAATCTTCTTGTGGAGCTTCATTAGACTGAAAATCAGTTTCATCTTTATCATTTGGGGTTGTCTGACTTGAAGTTTCTTCGGAAGTGGTTGACCTTACGGATGAAATTTTAGAGTATCTCACCCCTGATAAGAAAACACAAACCGAAGATAGTGAACTTTCCACTTTCCATCGATTCTCTGTGTTCTTTTTTTTCTATTTTTCCTCCATCATTTTCTAGCACGGATTATGTTTCCCTATCAAGATTCGAAAATTGGCTGCCACCAAAGACTTAAGAAAGGCTATCTGGAATCATTAGAAGGCATAATATACTACAACGAAATCCAACTTTTTTCTAAGAAAATAGTTGCATAATTAGCTAAACAGAGAGTAAAAGGAATATAACCAGAGCAATTACAGCATATGAGATACTGTACATTATGCTATTATTAATTGCATCTTATTCTGAAATTATAATTTCCCAATAAAAAGCATCATTTAGAAAAATTAGAATCATTGACATAGCAGAAAATATATAGGAAAAATTGCACCACCGGTTCCCAATCTATTCTTTAAGTAGCAAATTGGTCCCCAACTACAAAAAAAAAAAAGTCTGTAGTGATGGATTTTCCTCTGAATTGTCACGTGATCATCATGAATACATGCCTTAGTTCGATCTAAGTTGGAAAGCAAAATCTAGCTTCATAAAATTAAACATAAGAGGTCGCGATTTAACAAAAAATGGGACATTTTCTATTAATCGTGCAACTATTATTATAAAATGCCGGGGACCAAGTTGCTAATAGGGCAATAAGTTCGGGAAGGACGAAGCAATTTTTACAAAAATATACGCACAGTGACAATCAAATACTACAATCTCTATGGAAAATGACAAAGAAAAAGTAAACAGATCAAAAACCAGAAGCCCTCCTAAAAAAGAGAGGAAAAAAATACCTGGGTTGGAGAGACAAATCGAGATTTGCTTGAGAGAAAGAGGGTACAGGGATTTCAATTGGAGAGTGGACTGAGTATGCTTTGGAGTGAAGAGTCTAGGTTTTGATACGAGAGGATTGAATATGGTTTTTGCTGTGCAAAGATCCATTTTTTCAGGAAGTATTTTACAGGAATTCAAGGGTTGGGGTTTCTACAGTAATGTAGTTACAGAAATTGGTAATTTGGAGTGGGGGGCCGGTGACTTTAGGGTTTTAATGTTGTTTCTGTTTCATTTTTTTCTTTTCAGGTTTTTAGGTGGACATGTTAATTGTATTGTGGTACTATTCCATAGTTTCTGAAAAGTTGGAAGATTATTTTCTAGTTATTTGTATAATTTTTTAAAAGTATTGTATCTCAGCTAAATTTTTTTTTAGAGAAAGATGATAAGAGAAGCAAGTACCTGTAAATAACATTACTTAAAATTAAATTTTAACAATAATGACAATGACGAATATATCGATCAACTATAATTTTTGTGCGTTATGGATGGAAGAAACTAGTTAAGGTGGATCAAATTTAACCTTTGTCTGAGTCCTATTTTTAGAATAAATTTTGTAAAAAGTGAATTTTTTTTAAGAAAAGTATTTTAGAATGGAGATCAATGCGATGTAGAGCCTTATCAATGTTATGCTTGTATTGCTTGAAGAAGGCTAAAGTCAAGTCAATTCATACGGTTCCTCATTCAATTCTTTCGAATTCGTTGGACCATTTTCCTTGTTTGAGAATCTCCTTTCTTCTTCCACCTTATCTCGAAGAGTGCTCTCCAACTAAGAAAGCATTCATTCTTCGACCTATATTTCCTTTTCTCCAAAAGACTTGTAAAAGTAGGGGAAAAATTGAATTTAAGTGTAAAATTATTTTATTCAAAAAGCAGTGTGACTGAAAAATTTAAAAAAAAAAAAACTTCAAAAATTTGGCTCAAATAGGCATGAGTGGATTTACGTGGTATTGTGTGGGGTCAGCTGACCCCACAAAACATTCAATTTTTTTTAACTTTTAATTTTTTAATATTAATTCATTAATTCCATCTTGCATTGATTCCAAACAAATAAGATCTTGTTCTATTTACCGTTTTCAAATTCCAAAACAGTGAAAACGAGTTCTCTTTCCCATTTTCGAAAACGTATTTTTGAAAACACAAAAAAAAAATACTGAAGAAAACAAAAAACGATGAAAAAGTCGTTTTGGGCATTTTCTGTTGAAAACACGGGAAACAAGTTGAAGTTCTAAAACCTATCTGTGAGAAAAAAGCCTCTTCTTCTTCCTCAACAAACTACAAGCAGCCATCACATGACCCTCTTTCAATCCACTCCCATTCGAACCCCATAAACTCTTTTCTACCCTTTATACTCGTCCATGCCACTTAGTTGCAAAAACTACCCCCAATTTATGAAAAAACCGCGTGACTATCGAAGATTTTTCCATATTACCACCGCCGTCGGCCACCGTTTCGAAGTCGGAGCACCACTATTTAACTCCTCTCAACCAGATGCATCTAGTTTCACCATTGGAATCCTGCAATTTGTCGTCTAGAATCGAGTGAAAATTGTGGAACCAGTTGACTGCCTTTTGCAGATTCATCTACTGGGCTCATTCATTACCAGGTTAGTTGTTAATTTTACACCATTTAAGTTCAATTGATCTTGAATTGACAAAGTAATTGTGAAGTTTGACGTTTAATTTCGCCTCTTTCTTTGTGGTTCGTTTTGTACGTGAAAACTGATGTCTTGCTGCATTGGCTTCTATGTGTTTCACATAGCTACTTAATCAATTCGAATGGATAATTATCTCATTAAGGCAACTGCATCTGTTTTCTTCCCTTTTGAGATAGGGGTTTTTGGTTGGAATTCAAATGGGGGAGTCTCTCAGTCCAATCCCTTTGAAGTTTTCTTGCTGTTTGTTTAAATGTTTGCACTACTATTGATTGCAATTTGCTAGGTTTTGCAGCATTTATTTCAACTTCTTGCTACCTTACTAACTACCAAGTTTGATGAGTTTAGACAGCGGAGTGCTAGTAACATTGGGTCAATGAATCATCATTCAGGTGTCTTATGTTTTATTCAAGTTTAGGTGTTGTTCATAAGAATATTTAGTCCACAGTTTTCTCTAAAAGCTTTGTCTTTCAATTTGTACCAGAATTTGTAGTACTGGATTGTCTGTTTGTTGGATTTAACGTAATTGAAGCCTCCATTTAGAGAATTGTTCAAGTTAGTTGTGTTGAACCAGTAGTGATCACATGCGATTTGGCATTGTTTCCTATTTTTTTATTGTTTTTAGGTATAGGTGAGAGTTGTTTACTGGCATCCATTCCTAACTCCAATCTGCTGCATGGTTACATTCTCTTCACATGTGCGTGAATGTTATGCTTAACACTTTGTCATTCATATTATCCTATAGATTTGCTTAATTTAGCAGTATTTTGGAGCTTTGTTTGGTTTTGTACTTGAGAAATAATCAAATGAATAATTGGTAACTTCTCAAAAGAGAATAGTGGACATTGATGTATTAATTAAGACTCTGCATCTTAATGTTGCTATTGTACTGTAACTTCATTGCCTCAACTTCTCTTCCTCACTCACTGAGGGTGGTAGCGTTTTAGACAAGTGGCATTCTGATTCTGTGCAGTAATCTTTGAGATCTTTTATGATTATGTGAGGTGATTCCATTTTGGTATTATGTGGCTGTAAAAAAAAATGAAAACCTACAGCAGTTGTAAGCACATGTAAAGTTGAGATTGACACCACTATTTTTCGCACAGAAAGTTTGCATCTTTCATACTACATGTATATAAGGGAGTTCTTATAACTGAAATGTGTACTTGAAACAATTATTGGATTAAATTCTTGCTGAGGAATTGCATTAGCATTTGAGTTCTCATGATGAACCTGATGCATAGAACTCTGTGAACACTTGAATAATGCAGTTGCAGAAGTTTAACCTCATTGCATTCTTTTTTTCGTATTCGACATTTTAGTCGAAGTTTAACTTATTTTCTTGAGTGAGTTACACATTTTGTCCTCAATGTTTGACCTCAATTGAATCTTTTTCCCCAACCATTTTTTCTTCGCATTCTTAGCCTCAAACAAAAACTTTCATTAATAGCTGCAATTTGTCCATAATCGAAAATTTTAGTTAGCCCTGCAAAAAGACAATGTTGCCGTTAAACCAAATGAATCAATTGAAAATATAGTTTACGCATTTCTAATCTCCAATTCAGTGGAACACGAATGTTCAACCTTCGATACATTTTTTTTTGGCATGAAAATATTGACTTTAAAATAGAGACTGTTGAGTTGAGAAAGAAGAAAAGAAAGAAAAATTAGTATTTAAAAAAATTTCAAAGTAAACGCGTTTTTACGTTTTCTGTTTTCAAAAACAATTTTTCAAAATGACAAAAAGAACAAATTTTCAGAAATCTTAAAACAAACACTAAAAACACAAAACAAATTGAAAATTTAAAACATAAAATTGAAACACGAAGAGAACGACCCCTAAATGATTGAAAGTTTTAAAGTCTCTATGTTTTCAACGTGATTTTCTAGTTGTCATTCTACTTTAAATTTTTTTGAATAACAATACTTTAAAATGTGTTTTGCAATAGTGGTTGGATTATATTGTTTCTCATAGAAAGAGCCATTTTCGATCCACTCCAAAGGACAAATAAGTAACTTGTTATTCGCTCAACTCCTCTAGCCTCTGTTTGATGACCAGGGATTTTCAATATTTTGATTATTTGAATAGTGAATTTCTAAAGAAAATGTGGTTAAAAAATATGAAAAAATTTTAAATTTATGTGTAGAATATTTTATTGTGTGAATTTTTTGTTGAAAATGAGTATGTAGAAAAAAATAGTTTTAAAATAAGTAACCTTAATGTGTCTTATATTCTCAATCAGTTGAATAATACTCGTGAGCTATTTGTGTAATCCAAATAAACTTAAAAAATCTATTCTCTAATGAGGTCGAGTTATATTTTTCAAGTGAACGATTAATGCACAATTTTATTGGTTTATAAAGAAGATGAATTTTTTAATTCTCCGCGGGAGAGCTTCATAGAAAAGAAAGGTCTATAAATATAATTAATAAAAATATAGAATTTAGTATTGTTGACGTCGAAAATTATATGCACAAAATTCAAGCTAACTTAGAATGTGAATGAGGATTTTTACTGATAATGACTTGTAAATTACAAGAGTAAACTTAGTGGTGTCAATGGGCCGAGCTGAGTCGGCTCGGCCAATACTCGCACGATCTCGGCTCGTGCAGCTTGTGGCTCGTTGGACTCAGCTCGGCCAATACTCGCACGATCCCGGCTCGTGCAGCTTGTGGCCCGCTTCCAACGAGCCGAGCTTAAGTTCGGCTCGTGCCTGAGCTTACCCAAAATGAGCAGTTCGACTCGTCGACTCGTCAAATTTGACATTTTTTTTAACGCTACTATAACTAAATTTAAAAAAAAATAAAAAAAAATAAAAAAAAAAAAAAAATATATATATATATATATATATATATATATATATATATATATATATATATTATTTTTATTTAAAAAAATAAAAATAAATCCTCCTCTTTTATCCGGGTTTGGAACCGACTACTTCAATTTCGAGTAGACGGAATTAAAATTGTACACGAATAACTTGTTACGCGTACAATTTTTTTAAAAAAATTATAAAGGTATGAAAATAAAATTTTGTAATTCATGTAGTGAAATTAAATATCACTTACTTGATTACATGCAATTTCGACATATTTATATTGAATTCGATAATTAGCGTTTTCTCAGTCCTTCACGTACATTAATCCTTCCAAAATATCTTCTTTTACTCGAATTCGAATCTCAGAGAGAACCCTCTTCCCTGCACTAAAAGCAGACTCCGAAATTACAATGCTAACCGAATGTGTTAATAGATTTTTTGCAATTATAGAAACTATTGGCTATCGACGTTGGTTATTTCGCCAGAATTTAATAACATCTTCTGAGCTTTTCTTAACCGATTTGTTACAGGCATAGTATAACTAAAGTAATCAATTAATTCAGATGACAACGCATTTGGACTAGTACTCGAAGTTTGAGTACACAAGTGGAAGACAAACTACTACTAGTACTAGAGGAACTACATGCATATGCATTTGAATCATATCTATATGAGTTTATGTTTTCTAATAAACTTAAAACTTCAGCGTCGTTATCGTTTATATTAGTGGGAGGAAGAGTAGGTACACGAGTAATTTGTACTCTCTTAAAAACCCTAACAGTTATATAAAGACGTTCAAGAACCATGCAACTAGTGGGATAATAAACACCAGACAATATATTTATAGATGTATAAAAACTTGCCAAAAAACTTTTAATTTTAAAAACTGTAGTTCAATCGGATTCATTTAAAATATTATCGTCTTCGTCTCTAATATGCCTACTGTTATAAAATTCAGTGATAAACATTTCAAAACCTTCACAAGATTTTAATAATAAGTAAGTTGAATTCAATTTATGACCTACGTCATTAATAAAAGTCTTTGTATGCTCATTCCCAACTAGTTCACAAAATTCCTCAAATTCTTGTTTTCTATTAGGTGTAATCGTGATATATATAAGTGCATTCCTAATTCGACAAATTTCGTCATTCACATGTTTTAAACCGTCTTATACAATTAAATTAAAAATATGGCACCCACATCAAATATGAAATAAATAACCACCGAAATCGGGTTGAAGTACTATATGCAATTTATCGATAACAACTTTATTTACAGAAGTATTGTCAAACGTAAATGAACGAATTTTACTCTCGCATTTATATTCTCTAATTATTTAGATAACAGCATTAAATATAGTTTGAGCATTATGAGGATACTCAACAATTTTAAAAGCAATAATTTTTTATGCATAACCTAAAGTAGGTCTATATAGTGTGCAGTTGCAGCTATATAACCTCTCTTATTAATCTCTTCCCACAAATTCGAAATTAAAGATATCACAGCCCCATATTTTTCTAAATCCGTAATCAATAATTTCTTTACATTAAGAAAATATTCAATTGTATTAGAACGAAGAGTATTTCGACTTACCCCAACGTACCTCGGTTGAAAATATTGTTTGACGTAGTTTACGAAATGTTGATTGTACACTATTGCTAGTGGCAGCTCCGCCTCGGCAACGAACTTCACCATTCCAATTCGAACTTCTTCTTCCGAATACATCCACATAGAAAGTGGCGTAGTAGCACTGACGCTATTAGTACCAAACTGTAGTTGCGTTTGACTAGTTTGAAGAAACTCATGTTTGGTCGCACATGTTTTGTAGTGATGATTGAGGTGAGTGGTTCCAATACCTTTTTGACATGCCAGTCGTTGTTGACAGTATTTACATACTGTTTTGATTTCTGGAAGTCCATCGATCACACGACCAATGTTAATTAATTTGAAATGGTCCCAACATTTTACCTTATTCTTCCCATTTCTCTTCCCTCTTGCATCAAGAATATTTAATGTAGATTTTTCATCTTGTTCCAAATCAATTGGAACACTAGGATCAATATCAACGTCATCCAAATCAATTGGATCAAGATGACTATCTTCACGAACGTCGAAATTTTCAATATTTTCTGGAATTGGTAATTCATTGAGATCGGCAAATTCATTTCTAAATTGATTTTGGGTAGGTGTTTCGCCTTCCACACCGAACAAGTTTTCAACAAATGCTCGTGGATCCATTTGTTAGTAGTAAAAATTGAATGTTGAAATAGAATGTAGAAATGTAGAATTAAGAAGTGAATGAAGATTATATAGTAGTGTATAAAATGAGTTGTAAAATTAAGATAATAATGTAAAAAATGTAGAAAAGAATTATAGAATAAATGAATGATATTGTTGATAATGATTTGTAAATTGTAGAGAGTAAAGAGTAGAATAGAGAATGAAAGTTTGGTGGGGGAAAAAATATTGTAATGGGTTGGGTATTTATAGGAGAAGAAAAGTAGAAAAAAAATAAAATATATATATATAAGTGACCAAACGGTAACTGAAAAATTCAGTGACCGTTTGTTCACCAAGTGATCGTTCTGGTCACAAAATTTTTTTAATTATTATTATTTTTTTCAATTACACGAGCCTGCTCGTGTGAGTCGAGTGGGCTCGGCTCGTCTAGCTAGCCCCCCGCTCGGCTCATGCTCGTGCTCGTTTTTTTACGAGCCCGAACTGTTCATGGGCGCGAACAGTACGAGCCGAGCCGATGAGCCGCTCGGTTCTATTGACACCACTAAGTAAACTACAATTGTTTTCCTTTGTTTTTGTCAAATGAGATATTTGAAATATCATGTGTTTCGAATCATCTTCCTTTTCAAGACTCTTATCCTCCCTTTTATAGGGAATGATTAGTATGTATTTTTCATTTCCTTGTCTTATCGGCTACAATACTGAGTTGAGAAGGTATCATTGGCATGTTTGGATGGTTTAATGGGCTCGACTTGTCAGGTCATCATGAGTTTATCTTACATGTGGTCCCCAATAATTAATGAATTATTTAGGGAAGGAAGTTAAGGTATATGATTGGTGGAATTAGGAAGTGTTGTTATGAGCCTATCCAAATGTAATTGATTGATTGGACGTTTGACAGTGTGTAAGAAATCTTCAATCATTATGTCTCCTTGAACCTCGATAAACTACATAAACCGAGCTTACCTCACATATCCTAACTCATATTAGTATGAGCTTAATGCATGTAATCAACTGTATTTAATGAGGTCGTGATCGGATTACCCCCAGGTCGGAACTCTCCTGGTGAGGTCGGATATCAACAGTTATCCCCCAGGTCGGGGGCTTGCCTTGGTGACGTCGGATATCAACAAGTGTTAAAATGAAAAGGAAAAAAAAGTTATGTATATAATGCCATAGAAGACTCGATTGAATGTCAATTCATGGAGGGAAAGATAAATGAGAAAAAAAAAATTTATATTTAGTTAAAAATGAAATAGTAATTGAATTTTTGGAGATTAAAAAATAGTAATATTAGTATGTACAACATTAAATAATGTAACACAAATGGCGTAACTTGCTATTTTCAATTGGACACATTATGCCCTTATTTGGTGCACATTTTTGTTTCAATAATGTATTTTTTGGTTGATGTGATGGGGAATATGTAGTTGAAAAAAAAAGAAAAATTATTGATGTGATGGAAAATATTATTTTATTGAAAAATGTGTGATTGAAAATGAGTAGAAAAATGATAATGACAAAAATAATGTGGCTCAAACAAGAGCTATATTCTTCCACATAGACAAATGTTCTAGAACCACTCATCCAAAGTGGTTCATACAAAATAATATTACTTTTTCCGTAATTGTAATAGTTAAATGCTTTGAAGTGTATGAATTAATTTTTGAGATCAAGCAAAATATACATACGCCTAGTTGTTGACGGCCTTGCCATGCCTAATGGGGAGATAAGCATTCTAAATATGCGACATGATGAATGGTTTACAAGAGAAATTTGTTGTTCGACTCGTAAGATCCCTATCCAAACGACCAACTTTATCGAGACTATTTTGTTTGCACAGTGCTTATAAGTAAAGTAATAAATAGTTAGAAATAAGCTATGAATGAGTAAGGGCGTGTTCGGTAATGATTAAAATCAGATTAAAATTGAAAAAGTAGCTTTTATTATTGACTTTTATTAGTTGAGTGAGACCTAATAACTGTTATATTTTAAGGCCTTGTATGGGAGGGATTAAAATCGGATTAAAATTGAAAATATAGCCGTTATTGTTGACTTTTATTAGACGGGTGGGACCCAATAACGGCCATATTTTCAATTTTAATTGGATTTTAATCACTCCCGGACGGGGCCTAAATTTTAATTAGATTTTAATCTTTACAAAACAAGTTTTAAGTAATAATTGTGTATTTTGCAAAATATTTGAATAAAGAGTAGTCTGATCGATTATAAATAATTTATATAAAATAATCGAAATGGGCTAAAATAGAGGTGGCAAACGGGTGGGTTCAGGGTGTGGGCCTGCCCCTTCCTCCTCCCCCTTTTTTTATTTAAATGAGGGAAATAGATTCCAACAAAAGTAATTGGCATCCATAATTCCACGGATAACGTTCTGACAAGCAACAACATTTTTCTCCTTTTTTTTTTGAAATGCAAATTCAAAATTTTAAAATTCAAAGCAAATAATACTCAAACTAACTACATCATTATCCAAAGCAAGCACTCGAAACAAGAAATGTTCAAAACAATTTTTTTTTTATTCTTCACAGGGTGAGTTCTGGAAGGGGTGGATTTTTTTGCCATCTCTAGGCTAAAATGGTTAGAACGTTGCCTTAATGATTTTGCCTCAATAGTTTTGCTCTTAGTAAAGTTTATCATGTTAGGATCTATTTGATTGGTCTAAATTCCATGGAAAATGTCATATTAGAGAAATTCAATTTATATTTTGGTTGTTTGATGCGAAAGTGGAAATTGAGTTCGATTTCCAAGATACAACCATTTTAAGCTTGTTTTTTGCTAATTTCATGGAAAATGAATTCTTATGGGGGTATTTGAGCTTTTTATTTTTCAACTTATATGAAATCGAAAAGTTTTTCTACCTTTGCCAATCAGATGGACCCTAAAGAGTCACATTACAGTTATAACAAAATTTTGAATGGATTTATCATTAGTCGTGCAAATATATTAAAGAATAACGATATGTTGTAATTTTTTGAAAATGTATGTTAGAATAATTTATTTTTTAGCGTGTTAAATAACTATAAAATACTTCAATTATTTTTTTGATATTGAATTTAAATTAAAATGTTCAATATAGTAACATCGTTTTTAACTTTTGATAGTATCACTCTTTTCATTATAATTTTTACTATTAAAATGTTCAATATAGTAACATGTTTAATTGTGTGTGTAACCTTTTCGAGTAGTGCATATCAAGTATGTCATAGATACTCTCTCTCAGTCAGAATGCAGCAGCAACGTGTTGAAATTTAACGTCTAGTTACATAATTGTTGTTGTGCATTTAAAGTTCGACAAAAAATAACTAACAATTTGTCTCAGTCTCTAATAAATTTGAGATCGATTAGATGAATCATTTTTTACCACTCGATTTGCTAGGTTGCTAAATCTACTAAAAAACTTGAAACAATTATACCCTTAATCATGTTTTTTAAAAGTATGGGATCACATATGTGAATCTTTGTTTGTCACTCCATTGGCCACATTGTCTGAGATCTGAAACAACTAGACACTTGGCATCACCGATTGGACCATTACTCAATAATGAATGAGAAATTTAGAATTCAGATAAATATAATTGAATATCCAAAAACAATTCTTCAATCTAACAAATTATTATATGATGCTTGTTCTCTATGTTACAAATGGTCGTTGGTTATCACTAACTTAAGTTAGGATCGGATTCTTGTAATCTTGAAAATTAATTAGAATGATATATGGGGGCATCACCACCATTCGTGTTAACAATTTAGATATATGTTTATTAAATGATACTGCATCCACTAGATGATTATATGATATTATATATTTGCAACCTAAATTATGTGAGATTACTTGCTCAAATTTTAAATCATGAGTATTATTTTTAGGTTATATAATCAAGACAGTATGTCTTGTTAATGCTAATAAGCTTAAATCTTAAACTTTTATTAAATGTTAGCTGGGTCAATAAACATTTTATCACCATTATTTGTTAAACGCCTATAATTCATTTCTAAATCAAAATTTTTGAAAACAAAATATGTCTAGAAAATGCTATTTATAGAATAATGCAATCTAGCACTTGTGGTTCTATAACACCATCATATGTGTCATCTAGAGCATCTATAAATTTAGAAAATATTTATTATTTTTTCCTATCTTTTATTATTATTAACTTTTCTCTACATTATTTTCTAATTTTTCTCTATTGAAAATCAAAATACTTTGAATGTATTTTATTATAAAAAGTGAGTTTGGATCTCCAAATTTGGAGAGTCATACACACTCTCTAAATTAAAATGTTAATATAAAGAGTTTTTGGAGCGTAATTTTAATGATTGACTCTCTAAAGTCGATATTATTTTATATTTAAAGAATCTCTTGGTAACATTACTATATTTTATATGCAGCAATACTTACAGGCATCGTACAAATAACAAAGTTCTTTTTCTATAGTTGACTTATGGTTAGAGTTAATATATCTAATGATTTTCGATACTGTAATAAATGTATAATCGCTCTACTACAGTGCGTTGAGACGAACATTAAAGAATGCTAAAACTACATGTTTAGTCAGAAAATTCGTAAATATATTAAACCCCTAACTTGTAAAATTTTACAACGCGATTTGTTGACTCTTATTTTGATTGAATAGTTTTCTTAGCATTAATGGATAAATTTAAAAAAATTAAAAAATAATAAACATAATTCACCATTATATTATCTAGATCCTCATAAAAGACAAATTAAAACAGAAGTTCGAATAGTAATTATTTAATTGCATCTAATGATCAAAGAGATAAACAATATCTCACACACCAACTTTAAATACGGAACTCGAATTGATATCCTAAAAGGACAATTCTTAACATTATATTAAATAAATGTATGTTATGCCCGAAACGTGATGATATTCAATTCTAAAACAAAAAATTCCAGAAGAAAAATGAAGTAAATAGTAAAGATGATCATATTAGGAGACGTATACTCCTAGAGAATATATAGACATAACTAATTGTAAAATTCTAAAAAAGAATTTTAGGTACCTAAAATATTTACAATTGCAATATCTCAAGAAGTTATGTCGTCGTGGAGGATGAAATGGAATTGAAAATAAATATTTATTAAGACCGCCTTTTAAACATAATTTAGCTCTTTATATTATGAACGATGGAGATGATATTGAAGAAAATTAGTTGAAGAGTACAAATGTACAAATAATTGTTTTATTAAGACCGCCTTTTAAACATAATGTAGCACTTTATATTATGAATGATGGAGATGATATTGACGAAAATTAGTTGAAGAGTACAAATGTACAAATAATTGGCAAAACAGAAAACACGTAAAATTCAACTTATTAGAGAAACTTGAAGTTTTTGGACCTACAATCCGAATACCTAAAATGTATACTTATGTGAAATGAAAATGAGAAATATAAAGTTGTAACCTATAATGCACAAGTCTTCATATGCTAAATTTGCAAAGAGTTATAATGAATTATCATGTGATGGATGTAATCACAAGTTTACATTTTTTTTAGACTGACAATGCATAAAATTTGTAATTTGATGTGCCTCTAATAAATATGGTTATAACTAACTCAACGAAACCTACCGATACTATTTCTATTAACTTTTTACGATTTAATATGTATGAAACACATAGTTCAAGTAATATTATGATGAGGTAAATACGTATTGTATTCTTTTTTTTAAAGCAAGAGTTGTCACGTTGAATTTTTCTTATTAGATTTTTAATGAGATGACTTTTAAAGTGTATTCAAAAGAATAATATACTATTTTTTCTTAATTAAGATTTTTCTCACAAATTTTTTTCTTATTGAGATTTCAATGAAACATATTCCTTACGTTAATAATGTCCCTAGCTTACATGACATTACCCTTAAATGTAACTTTATGATTTTATTCTCATACGTCATAAATTGTACACAAGACTCCTAAGAGAGCAATGACAAAATTTATTTTTCAGTGGACCATCACACTAACTAATGTGAAACAAGAATGTGTTAATAAGTTGTATAAAGATGGTATTACATAGGGACTATAACAAGACGATATGAAACATAATTCATCAGAAATTAAATTTTTTCATACACGTTTTTGAAAGATGGTGTATTGAAGATATGCGCACAAAATATGAATGATCAGATACAAGGACTTTTATTAATTGAAATTAGGGAGAGCAGTTGTAATCTTTTTCTTTCGTCCATGGTTGGTCCCATTGAGCTTTCCTGGTAAGGCTTTAATGAGGAACATTTTCTTAATCCTCCAAAATCTTACCATGATAGTTGTATTGTTTTTCCTTTTATTTGATTTTTTTGTCCTATTGAGTTTTTAAGGAGATAATTATGAAAATGGTCCTAACTGAGGAGTGTTGAAAAATTATGAAATTGTCATTCATAATTATTTAGTTATAACCAATGTTTTAAAAATCGACTTTAAAAAAAAAGAGTCAAGGATTAATGGGTCGACCCGGGATTAAAACGATATAATTTTTAAAATATTAAAAGAATATAAATTTTAAAAGAATGAAAAGCAAACTTTGGGTAACATTTCGAGCAGGGGAATAAATCAAAACCTAACACAAATTTGATAATGTTTTGATAAGAATAATATTTTGAAATCCCAAATAGAATATATGGCATTATTATCATTTTTTTTTAATTAAAAGCATACAAAGAAATTGAAGTGCTAATTGTTGAAAAACTGACAAAGGACTGAAGGAGCTCACATAAATAAAATCTTGGAAAATATAATTTTTCATAGAGAAAATCTCAAGTACAGAAATTTGGAAGAAATAATATGTGTTTTGAATCTGGGGGATTTTTCAAAATAGCCGGGTCAGATGACCCATTTGGGTTTTTCGTGTAAAAGTCAATTTTGCCCTTAATGAAATGTTTTGTTATTGTAAATTAAGTCCTCATACTTTATATTTTTTAGAAACTAGTTTTATTTTTATTTTTATTCGTCATCACTAGATGTCTCTTCTAAATCTGATTTTTCCTCAAATATTTCTTCATTTACTTCTATTTCTTCAATATTAACTTCTTCACATTCATCTCTAATTTGTTCAAAGTCCGTAATTAATATCCTAACTTTCTTTTTTGGACATTCAGTGCTTATATGTCCTTCTTCATTACAATTCCAACATTTACATCGTTTTTTATCTAATGGTTTTTTATTATAAGGTTTATATTTTCTTCTAAAATATTTTCTCTTTGGTTTAAAATATTTCTTTTTAAACTTATTATATTTTTTATATTTTTTGGGTCTTATTTTTCTTTTTCTTTTATAATCATAACATCCCCAGTTTCCTGGTACTTCGGTATCTCTACAACAAATCCTATCTTGTATAAATCCTGATTGTTTATAAATCATGGGAAATTATTGAAAATACCCTTAATTCAACCATACCCTTTCCAAAATACCCCTTTTTACTATTCAACCTTAAAAATACCTAAAATACCCTTAAAATAAAAAGTTTTAAAACAAGTCATTTTAGTCCTTAAACTTTAAATCTAATTTTGGATTCGACAAAATTGTTTGCCCCTTACAATAAAAAATTAACTTTTCTTCACCATCAACTCTTTCCACCTATCTTGAGCCAAAAAATTTAATTAATAATTTCATTTTTGAATTAATTTGAATTAATTGTATTTTTGCATTTTAGGTTACGTAAAAATGGTATCAGAGCCATATATCTTGAGGAATTAAAGACATTAGAGAATGAAAGATAATAACGAAATTTGCATAGGATGGTACGTTAACAATTCTACTGAATATTTAAATACTGATAGTTATATTCAACATCTTGTTAATAAATCAAGAAATTTGATTAATAAAATAAAAGACTCTGATAGTCTTAAAATAAAGAAAAAATTTGAAAAGAAAATTACTTTTCTTTTAATAGATTTTGATGAAG
Source organism: Fraxinus americana (assembly GCA_035079005.1). NCBI lineage: Eukaryota > Viridiplantae > Streptophyta > Magnoliopsida > Lamiales > Oleaceae > Fraxinus > Fraxinus americana. Next base: position 26,263,382 of record CM068718.1, on the reverse strand, counting down.
TTTTAGACGAAGACATAGGATATCTTGTTAAAATGCCTATTCTTATAGAAATGAAAACTTTACAAAGAATACAAAAAGTTCTTAATAATGAAATTAGGAGAATTGAAGAAATAGATACCTAAGAATTATGGAAATTGAAAATTCAGAAACTGAAGTATACGAAGGAGTAGAAGGATATGCCTTAAAAGGAAAATTTGATTGGGAAAAATTTAGAAAAATTAATATAGCAGAATTAAGTCTAAAACCACCAGGAGAAAATAAATTATTTAATATTTTAGAATCAGCCTTTAAAAGAAAGAAGTTAGTCATTAATGAATATCATGAAATAGAAAAAGCCATAGATATTAAACATACACAAGGAAAAATAAAACTAAATCTTATAACAAAAAGAAATATTAATGAATTCCTAGGAAAATTAAAACAAGAAAAACGAGATAAAATATCTTATGTTTACCTTGCTGGAATACAAATAATAATAAAATCATGTTTTAAAGAAGGAATTAATAGTCCTATAATACTTAATCTACAAGATGAAAGATGTATAAGCTATGAAAAATGGAAATTTAGGAATAGTAAAAGGAAACTTAGCTTATAAAAAATTAAAATTTACCTGTTATCCAAGATATTGTGTGCATATAAATGATAAAAATTTAGACGATTGTCGTAGTCTACATTTTAAGATGACTAATAAAATATTAAAAGACGATAATAAAGTTTTTACTATATTGTATCAAGGATTGTATTGTTATGCAAATAGTAATTATGGGAATATATATAAAGAAAAGCCTTTTATAGAAATTGACGAAGAATTTAGGGATATAGGAGAAGCAATCTTACCCAGAGAACAAGACATAGAAGAAATAGAAAATATTGAGATAGGACATGATGATGCTATAAGTATTGATCAACCTATAATACCAAAACAAATAACATATAGAGAAAATAAAATAATTATTGGAAATAATACAATAAGACATAGTATTTCAAAAATAATACAAAATAAAAATAATAGTGTCTATGGAATCAAAGGAAAGTTCTTTAATGGAAGTAAATGGATAAATGAAATTAAAATACTTATTGATACTGGAGCAAGTCAGAATCATATTTGCTCTCTTATTGATGAAGGAATTAAAAAGAAAAAAGTTGAACCTTATAGCTATAGAGATTTTGAAGGAAGAGTAAACTCTTGTAATATCATAGGACAAGTTCAAATTAAATTAGGAAATCTATTATTAAGCATAGAATGTTATATTGATAATAATATGAATTTTGATGAACATCCAATATTATTAGGAAATTCATTTTTAAATAGTCTTGATAATTATAAAATAGACAAGGAAGGAATTCTTATTATACATCAAGGAATGACTACATATTGCCCTAAAGAAAAATGAGTAGAGAAATAAAATTCTCAATAAGTGTATATATACAAATAACTGTATTTGAATCAAAAATAACTACTTGTGCTCTAATTGATACAGAAGCTGAGATAACTGTCTTTAAAGAATTTTTATTACCAAAGTGGATAGAAAATAAACAACAATTAACTCTACAAGGAATAATCGAGTAAGAGAATCTTTAAAATATAAAAATGAAAATATAGAAGTTATAATAGGATCTAAAATAGTAACTATAAGAAATGTTTACCAATATAATATTAATGATTGTGATATTATTCTTGGAAATGACTTTCTACAACAGTTTAGTCAATATAGTCAAAATATTTATACTATTCAATTAAAAACACCATGTGGACATTTACTAAAAATTGCTAGAGAATTTAAACCATTCAGAGTTCGGCCATTTCAAATAAGTGGTGAAAAAATAGAATTTATACCAAAATTACTCAATTATTCAATCAAAACAATTACTCTTGATCAAATAAAAGATCTTTTAGCTAAAAATTATAATGAAAACCCACTTGAAAAATGGGAAAAATAAAAAACAACAGCTAAAATAGAACTATTAGAACCAACAATAATTATTAGAGTCAAACCTATGCTCTATAATCAAGAAGACAAAGAAGAATTTCAAGTACAAATTCAAGAACTTCTTAATCAAAAACTTATAAGGAGAAGTAATAGCCCTCATAGTAGCCCAGCCTTTATGGTTAGAAATCATTCGGAGATAAAAAGAGGAAAATCTAGGATGGTAGTAAACTATAAAGAACTTAATAAAAACACTAAATTTGATGGATATTATCTACCAAATAAAGAAGTATTAATAAATATTGCCAAAAACAAAAAATATTATTCTAAATTTGATTGTAAATCTGGATTTTGGCAAATAAAACTAGAAGAAAATAATATACCATTAACAGCATTTAGTACCCCTCAAGGACATTATGAATGGATAGTTATGCCATTTGGATTAAAAAATGCACCACAAATTTATCAAAGAAGAATGGATGAAGTCTTTAAAACTTATAATTTTCTTATTGTTTATGTTGATGATATACTTGTTTGTTCAGAAACATATGAAGATCATCTTAAACATCTTAGAATTTTTGCTACACTTTGCTCAAAAGAAGGTATAATACTTAATCAGAAAAAAGCAGAAGTAGCAAAACATGAAATTGAATTCTTAGGAATGATAATAAATAGTGATGGAATAAAACTGCAACCTCATATTTCAGAAAAAATAATTTTGTTTCCTGATAAATTAGAAAATAAGCAACAAATTCAAAAGTTTTTGGGTTGTCTTAATTATGCTGAAGGATTTATAGAAAAACTTGCAGAAAAAAGAAATAAACTTCAGAAACTATTAAGAAAATCAAATAAATTAGATCGAATGAAGAACATACTCTTTGTGTTAAAAATTTAAAAGAAAATTGTAGAAATTTACCTAAACTTAGACTTCTCGATGAAAAAGATAAATTGATAGTTCAAACCGATGCTCGATTTATATTGGAGTGCTTTATTAAAAATCGATTTAAATGAAATTTGCGGGTATACTAGCGGAACATTTAATAATCTTTGAAGTAAATTATTCAACCAATGAGAAAGAATTATTGGCAGTTGTTAAAGGAATAAACAAATTTAAAATGTTTTTGTTACCCAAGGAATTTATTGTTCAAACTGATAATACACAACTTAATGGACTAGTAAATAATAAATTACCAAATTCACCCCAACATAGGAGATTACATAGATGGCAAGTGTTACTATCTTTTTATAATTTTAAATTTGAATATATTAAAGGAAAAGATAATTTATTTGCTGATTTCTTGAGCAGGAATCATGAATATGGAAAAGATTGAAGCATTTACAAAGGAATTACAAGATCTTCTAACAAATTTTAATGCAGATTATCTTGCTGTTCAAGAAGATCATCTTGATATTCGACAAACTTTGTGTGATTTATCAAGCAAAGTTGTTGAAAGTGGGAAAAAGATTGAAAAATTGAATGATAACAAAGAGAAAATAGTTGAAAAATTGTCAGAATGTTTAGACTTTTTTGCAAATTAGCCAGAGTATCCTCCTTTAAAAGGTGAATACAGAAAGGCTAGTCACATCCCATTTCGAGATTAATACATTCACCTCGGTGGAGAATCAAAATTTAAGAGAAATGACTCTCTTACCTCGCAAGAGGAAAAGTCATAAAAAGGGTCCACAACAACTCACCGTTATGGACAAATTGTTGGAAAAATTTACAAGTGGAAAAGGAGCAGAAATCTAGTACTCAAACATCCTTATCAAAAGGCCCATTGGAACAGCCTACGTTATCAAGGAATTCCAAGAAGATAAAAAATTACCAATTGGTGACCTTAAATCACCAAAGGGAATAATTGCTACTCATCACATCGTAGCTAATCTACATCCAATGGAAAAGGAGTATTATGAATTCTCGAATGGGTATATAATTTCAGAGAAGGAAGTTCTCTATATTTGATGACCCTTCCAACGGCGATTTATCCAAGGATCGGTGCGGTTCAAGGAGCAGATCCTAATATTGTTCGAAAATTGGCAGCATTTGGATTTTTAGATCGACTCTTCCCAGGAATAGATCTAAAAGAAATTGAACAGTTTGACAAAGAATTTGTTAATTGTGTTAAAAAATTCAGTGATAAACAACCGATTGAACTGAGATTTTACACAATTAGTCCTGAATATAAAGAACCAGAGTGGTATGGAGAACATCATCTCATCACAATTCGGAAAAATAATGGAAATCCACTTAAGGAGATTCAGATTTTTAAAGAATTACCAACTATTAATAGAAAATGGATGATTTACAGGCGAGCTCTCGGAATAAAATCAGTCTACTCAACAATGCAATTCTTTTTTGGAGAAAGATACATGGTCTATGGTATGAGCAATAATTGGATCCTTATCTGTAGAGGAGATAAAGAATCAAAAATTCTTGAACAAAAAATCTGTGGAATTATGAACGATCAATTCTCTGGAAGTGAACAATGCATTAAAGAAGCATGCCGACTCATGGGACACGTCCACAAGTGAAGGACGATCAAGAAAAACGTGACTGATAGCATCATGTGAACTTTGAAGATAAGAAGACAGCTGTCAAGCTGGAATCAAAAGAAATTGCCGACACTGGAATAAAGACAACCAACAAGCACTTTAAATATTTTCACCCACTTTTGAAATTATTGTACTTTTTACTTTTGTGTTGTAAAAATCTGATTGGCCAGAAGCTTCTCGGTGAAGTGCGAGCCTTTCTATAAATTGAGACTCTTCTCATTAGAAAGGGGCATCGAAAATTAGCCATCTGAAATCTCATCCTGAACTACCATCTAAAAACCTTCAACAATGATCTTTGTAATCATTCTCTTTAGAGAGTAGAAACCACTCTTCGGAGTATCGATCTCTGTAAAAATCTTTGTATAATAGCTTTCAAGCTATCTTCAGATCAATAAAATCTTTGAGTTTGAAATAAATCTTTTATTACGCTTTGAGTGTTGTTCTACAGACTCACTGTGCAGAACAAACACTCAAAGCATAATAAAAGATTTATTTCAAACTCAAAGATTTTATTGATCTGAAGATAGCTTGAAAGCTATTATACAAAGATTTTTACAGAGATCGATACTCCGAAGAGTGGTTTCTACTCTCTAAAGAGAATGATTACAAAGATCATTGTTGAAGGTTTTTAGATGGTAGTTCAGGATGAGATTTCAGATGGCTAATTTTCGATACCCCTTTCTAATGAGAAGAGTCTCAATTTATAGAAAGGCTCGCACTTCACCGAGAAGCTTCTGGCCAATCAGATTTTTACAACACAAAAGTAAAAAGTACAATAATTTCAAAAGTGGGTGAAAATATTTAAAGTGCTTGTTGGTTGTCTTTATTCCAGTGTCGGCAATTTCTTTTGATTCCAGCTTGACAGCTGTCTTCTTATCTTCAAAGTTCACATGATGCTATCAGTCACGTTTTTCTTGATCGTCCTTCACTTGTGGACGTGTCCCATGAGTCGGCAGGCTTCTTTAATGCATTCTTCACTTCCAGAGAATTGATCGTTCATAATTCCACAGATTTTTTCTTCAAGAATTTTTGATTCTTTATCTCCTCTACAGATAAGGATCCAATTATTGCTCATACCATAGACCATGTATCTTTCTCCAAAAAAGAATTGCATTGTTGAGCAGACTGATTTTATTCCGAGAGCTCGCCTGTAAATCATCCATTTTCTATTAATAGTTGGTAATTCTTTAAAAATCTGAATCTCCTTAAGTGGATTTCCATTATTTTTCCGAATTGTGATGAGATGATGTTCTCCATACCACTCTGGTTCTTTATATTCAGGACTAATTGTGTAAAATCTCAGTTCAATCGGTTGTTTATCACTGAATTTTTTAACACAATTAACAAATTCTTTGTCAAACTGTTCAATTTCTTTTAGATCTATTCCTGGGAAGAGTCGATCTAAAAATCCAAATGCTGCCAATTTTCGAACAATATTAGGATCTGCTCCTTGAACTGCACTGATCCTTGGATAAATTGCCGTTGGAAGGGCTGTCAAATATAGAGAACTTCATTCTCTGAAATTATATACCCATTCTGAAAATTCGTAATACTCCTTTTCCATTGGATGTAGATTAGCTCTGATGTGATGAGTAGCAATTATTCCCTTTGGTGATTTAAGGTCACCAATCGGTGCTTTTTTATTTTCTTGGAATTCACTGATAACTGTAGGCTGTTCCAATGGGCCTTTTGATAAGGATGTTTGAGTACTAGACTCAGCGGCTCCTTTTCCACTTGTAAATTTTTCCAACAATTTGTCCATACCGATGTAGTTGTTGTGGACCCTTTTTTATGACTTTTCCTCTTGCGAGGTAAGAGAGTCATTTCTCTTAAATTTTGATTCTCCACTCGAGGTGGATGTATTAATCTCCCGAAATGGGATGTGACTAGCCTTTCTACCGTATTCACCTTTTAAAGGAGGATACTCCTGGCTACAATTTGCAAAAAGTCTAAACATTCTGACAATTTTTCAACTATTTTCTCTTTGTTATCATTCAATTTTTCAATCTTTTTCCCACTTTCAACAACTTTGCTTGATAAATCACACAAAGTTTGTCGAATATCAAGATGATCTTCTTGAACAAAGAAGATAATCGCATTAAAATTTGTTAGAAGATCTTGTAATTCCTTTGTAAATGCTTCAATCTTTTCCATATTCATGATTCCTCGCTCAAGAAATCAAGAAATAAATTATCTTTTCCTTTAATATATTCAAATTTAAAATTATAAAAAGATAGTAACACTTGCCATCTATGTAATCTCCTATGTTGGTGTGAATTTGGTAATTTATTATTTACTAGTCCATGAAGTTGTGTATTATCGCTTGAACAATAAATTCCTTGGGTAACAAAAACATTTTAAATTTGTTTATTCCTTTAACAACCGCCAATAATTCTTTCTCATTGGTTGAATAATTTACTTCAAAGATTATTAAATGTTCCGCTAGTATACCCGCAAATTTCATTTAAATCGCTTTAATAAAGCACTCCAATATAAATCAAGCATCGGTTTGAACTATCAATTTATCTTTTTCATCAGAAGTCTAAGTTTAGGTAAATTTCTACAATTTTCTTTTAAATTTTTAACACAAAGAGTATGTTCTTCATTCCATCTAATTTATTTGATTTTCTTAATAGTTTCTCAAGTTTATTTCTTTTTCTCGCAAGTTTTTCTATAAATCCTTCAAAGATAATTAAGACAACCCAAAAACTTTTGAATTTGTTGCTTATTTTCTAATTTATCAGAAACAAAATTATTTTTTCGAAATATGAGGTTGCGCTTTATTCCATCACTATTTATTATCATTCCTAAGAATTCAATTTCATGTTTTGCTACTTCTGCTTTTTTCTGATTAAGTATTATACCTTCTTTTGAGCAAAGTGTAGCAAAAATTCTAAGATGTTTAAGATGATCTTCATATGTTTCTGAACAAACAAGTATATCATCAACATAAACAATAAGAAAATTATAAGTTTTAAAGACTTCATCCATTCTTCTTTGATAAATTTGTGGTGCATTTTTTAATCCAAATGGCATAACTATCCATTCATAATGTCCTTGAGGGGTACTAAATGCTGTTAATGGTATACTATTTTCTTCTAGTTTTATTTGCCAAAATCCAGATTTACAATCAAATTTAGAATAATATTTTTTGTTTTTGGCAATATTTATTAATACTTCTTTATTTGGTAGATAATATCCATCAAATTTAGTGTTTTTATTAAGTTCTTTATAGTTTACTACCATCCTAGGTTTTCCTCTTTTTATCTCCGAATGATTTCTAACCATAAAGGCTGGGCTACTATGAGGGCTATTACTTCTCCTTATAAGTTTTTGATTAAGAAGTTCTTGAATTTGTACTTGAAATTCTTCTTTGTCTTCTTGATTATAGAGCATAGGTTTGACTCTAATAATTATTGTTGGTTCTAATAGTTCTATTTTAGCTGTTGTTTTTTATTTTTCCCATTTTTCAAGTGGGTTTTCATTATAATTTTTAGCTAAAAGATCTTTTATTTGATCAAGAGTAATTGTTTTGATTGAATAATTGAGTAATTTTGGTATAAATTCTATTTTTTCACCACGCCGAAATGGGTCGAACTCGAATGGTTTAAATTCTCTAGCAATTTTTAGTAAATGTCCACATGGTGTTTTTAATTGAATAGTATAAATATTTTGACTATATTGACTAAACTGTTGTAGAAAGTCATTTCCAAGAATAATATCACAATCATTAATATTATATTGGTAAACATTTCTTATAGTTACTATTTTAGATCCTATTATAACTTCTATATTTTCATTTTTATATTTTAAAGATTCTCTTACTCCAGTTATTCCTTGTAGAGTTAATTGTTGTTTATTTTCTATCCACTTTGGTAATAAAAATTCTTTAAAGATAGTTATCTCAGCTCCTGTATCAATTAGAGCACAAGTAGTTATTTTTGATTCAAATACAGTTATTTGTATATATACACTTATTGAGAATTTTATTTCTCTACTCATTTTTCTTTAGGGCAATATGTAGTCATTCCTTGATGTATAATAAGAATTCCTTCCTTGTCTATTTTATAATTATCAAGACTATTTAAAAATGAATTTCCTAATAATATTGGATGTTCATCAAAATTCATATTATTATCAATATAACATTCTATGCTTAATAATAGATTTCCTAATTTAATTTGAACTTGTCCTATGATATTACAAGAGTTTACTCTTCCTTCAAAATCTCTATAGCTATAAGGTTCAACTTTTTCTTTTAATTCCTTCATCAATAAGAGAGCAAATATGATTCTGACTTGCTCCAGTATCAATAAGTATTTTAATTTCATTTATCCATTTACTTCCATTAAAGAACTTTCCTTTGATTCCATAGACACTATTATTTTTATTTTGTATTATTTTTGAAATACTATGTCTTATTGTATTATTTCCAATAATTATTTTATTTTCTCTATATGTTATTTGTTTTGGTATTATAGGTTGATCAATACTTATAGCATCATCATGTCCTATCTCAATATTTTCTATTTCTTCTATGTCTTGTTCTCTGGGTAAGATTGCTTCTCCTATATCCCTAAATTCTTCGTCAATTTCTATAAAAGGCTTTTCTTTATATATATTCCCATAATTACTATTTGTATAACAATACAATCCTTGATACAATATAGTAAAAACTTTATTATCGTCTTTTAATATTTTATTAGTCATCTTAAAATGTAGACTACGACAATCGTCTAAATTTTTATCATTTATATGCACACAATATCTTGGATAACAGGTAAATTTTAATTTTTTATAAGCTAAGTTTCCTTTTACTATTCCTAAATTTCCATTTTCTGCAGTTATACATCTTTCATCTTGTAGATTAAGTATTATAGGACTATTAATTCCTTCTTTAAAACATGATTTTATTATTATTTGTATTCCAAAGAAGGTAAACATAAGATATTTTATCTCGTTTTTCTTGTTTTAATTTTCCTAGGAATTCATTAATATTTCTTTTTGTTATAAGATTTAGTTTTATTTTTCCTTGTGTATGTTTAATATCTATGGCTTTTTCTATTTCATGATATTCATTAATGACTAACTTCTTTCTTTTAAAGGCTGATTCTAAAATATTAAATAATTTATTTTCTCCTGGTGGTTTTAGACTTAATTCTGCTATATTAATTTTTCTAAATTTTTCCCAATCAAATTTTCCTTTTAAGGCATATCCTTCTACTCCTTCGTATACTTCAGTTTCTGAATTTTCAATTTCCATAATTCTTAGGTATCTATTTCTTCAATTCTCCTAATTTCATTATTAAGAACTTTTTGTATTCTTTGTAAAGTTTTCATTTCTATAAGAATAGGCATTTTAACAAGATATCCTATGTCTTCGTCTAAAACTTCATCAAAATCTATTAAAAGAAAAGTAATTTTCTTTTCAAATTTTTTCTTTATTTTAAGACTATCAGAGTCTTTTATTTTATTAATCAAATTTCTTGATTTATTAACAAGATGTTGAATATAACTATCAGTATTTAAATATTCAGTAGAATTGTTAACGTACCATCCTATGCAAATTTCGTTATTATCTTTCATTCTCTAATGTCTTTAATTCCTCAAGATATATGGCTCTGATACCATTTTTACGTAACCTAAAATGCAAAAATACAATTAATTCAAATTAATTCAAAAATGAAATTATTAATTAAATTTTTTGGTTCAAGATAGGTGGAAAGAGTTGATGGTGAAGAAAAGTTAATTTTTTATTGCAAGGGCAAACAATTTTGTCGAATCCAAAATTAGATTTAAAGTTTAAGGACTAAAATGACTTGTTTTAAAACTTTTTATTTTAAGGGTATTTTAGGTAGTTTTAAGGTTGAATAGTAAAAAGGGGTATTTTGGAAAGGGTATGGTTGAATTAAGGGTATTTTCAATAATTTCCCTTTGAATCTTTAACACAGCACAGAGAATTTAAAGGAGACGGAATGATTGCTGTAAAAATAAGGGTTTCAAAGGTTTTTACCTTTCACTTTTAACCCGGCGAAATCGAGAGCGGGTCACGTGTTTCATCATTCGGTTGATTGGATTTTTGGGAGGATTTTGATTAAAAGTTTTAACTTTTATAAGCCAAATCAGACTGGTTTTGGGTTCGGTTCCCATTTTCCCGGTAAAATCGATCGGGTCGATCCGATTTTTTAAAAAATTGGTTATATAACACGATACTCAGATAAATTTTATTTAATCTAAAATAGTATATTGATGAAATAAAACACATTCGTAATATGAGTACTGCAAATAAATGTCAAGACAATTTTTAATTTTAATTTTTCCTTTTTAAATTATTTATGGGATCTGATTCCTCGATCTTTCTTGATGGTAATAAGATTATGGATTCATGATAGGACATAGAAAGTGCTGAGAATTTTAAAATTGAAGGTGCTGGCTGTTTCCCATCACACCATAATTTATTTAATTTAATATAATTTTTTCTCTGTCCCCAATTATTTTTCAATTACAGTAAACAGCTATAATACAGCTAATTTAACCACTACAATTGGTAGCGTCCCAAAGAAATAGTTTTGATTTAGATAGTACAACCAAATACCAATTTTCAATGAAGATTAATTATATTTCGAGAATGCTATAAAAACAGGTTCAATGACAGATTTTCAAACATATAGACACTTGGCGAATTCTTATTGGAAGTTAAAAAAAACAATACAAAACATTGCCAATCAGGGGCTGACATTTCAGCCCTTGGAACAGGCTCCTGTCATCGAGCCTGTTCGTTTGGCTTTTTCCTTATATTTTTTACATCGCCCATTTTTTGTTAGAATTAAAATCAAATTTTCATAAATTTTAAGAATTAATGAATTATATATTTAAAAATTTGTAAATTTCATAAAATATGTGATTAAAATTAATTATTAATTTTAATTAAGATCTAGATTTTAATTTCTATCAAACAGAAACATCATTTGTACTGATAATTGATTTATGGATCAAAATTTTTGGAGGTGAAATCTAAATTTGAACATTTTAAAAATTCACTATTAACGGTTCAATGACAGTTAAAGATTAACCTTATAAAATTCTCATATTTTCGTTACTATCATTAACTACTCATTTTTACTAATTTATAATTTAAATAAATAAACCCAAATAAAGGAAAAATACTTAAAGTCGTGTTTGTCAATGCTGCAATCAGTACAGCTACAGTACATGAATAATGATGATTACTTTGTGCGAACAACAAAAAATTACTACAGTTCTTGTGTTCTAGAAAGTTACCCATTAAATTAATTTTTGAATCGTGATATATAGATATAATAGTTGATATAATCGTTAACATATTGTCACATGACAACATAATATTAAACGATTTAAAACATAATCAATTTTTTCATCCAATCACATTTTGTCAACACCTATTATGTCAACCATTATGCCACTTTTTTTTTTTTTTTTTTTTTTATTTTGGGCAAATTAACATTATTCTTAATTTTTTTTTTTGTCAAAAAATTGTAAAACTAGACTCGAACAAATAAATTTTGAGCAATGCTAGTTTCATTTGGATTACAATCTCAATTTGACGTGACAATAAATGATGAGTCGAATTAAATAAGTCATTTAATTTCACATTTCATTTAACCTATTATCTAACGCAATCTACACAAAAATTTAACCCCAGTGAACTGCATAACATTACTCATAAATTTTGGACCTTCTCTTTCCTCGTCTCCGTCTCTAATTTATTTATGTATATTGGTTACTTCCCTTTTTTTTATTACAAAAAATGATTATTCGATCAATGTGTATAAGAAGTCTTGAAAATAAAACTCAAGCAACTCCCTTTAAAGACTATTCATAGTTTACTTCTTTTTTTATTATCATTTTTTTCTATCTTCCAATGATGTCGTGTCATGTGTTGTTTGTAGAAAAATTTTTGAAATATGCTTGATGTACATGAAAAAATGTACATAAGGGTGTGCTTTTCCTCACGTGTTGTGGAACCTTTATGTACAAAAATTATGTACAACAAGTAAGGTCCAAAAATTTTTGTAAAAAAATTCTGTACTTATATAGCATAATTTTTCTTTTTTATTTAACATGAAGTTGCCCCGTTCATATCCTAAACCCCGCACATATATACTTGTATGTATAGGTCTATTTGTATATAAATCATCCGAACGCTTCTCATTATTGTTTACTCTCTCTCTCTCTCTTTCTACTTTTTCTATATCTTGGCTTGGCTTGGCTTTATACTCTTTCTTTTCACAATTTGAAACGTTCATCACCTTTATTCATTTCACTGCAGAATTAATCTCTAGAAAACTATGGGTTCTTCATCAGGTTTTAAGCTGCTGATTCTATTAGCACTCTTTACAACCTCGTGCATGGCACAAGCACCAGCAGGGGCACCAAAGGTCTCACCCACCGCCACCCCAACACCAGCCCCCGCGGTGGGGACACCAGCTCCATCACCGGCTCCATCGTCTCCTTCTCCAGCTCCGGCTCCGGCTTCAGTTCAAACTCCAAGTCCATCACCTGCCCCCGGAACTGAAACCGGAACCCCATCTCCTGCACCAGGAGTAAGTGCACCATCTGCACCCACCCCTGGCCCTGGGGGTCCTGCACCAGGAGGCAGTGCACCATCTGCACCCACCCCTGGGGTTCCCACAGAAGGCCCAAGTGCTGATCAGACGCCATCTGATGGTTCAAATGACGGGTGGGTCAACAGGGCGGCGATTGGCGGCACTGCCTTCGCTGCAACACTTGTGTCGGTGGCGTTGATGTAGGTTTACAACGTGGAGGCTTGTGGAGATATAGATGTGGCTTTTGGACGGTTGGGATTTATTTGTCTCTTTGTTTGATTTTGTTGTAATTTTAGTTTAATATTTATTTCATTTTCTGTTATTATATTTTATTTGTACGAGAATATTTATCAGGGAAGTCACATGTACATGAATAAATGAATAAAAATGCGTTTCTAATTCTTCACATGATTTATTATTTTTAATTATATATTTTAAAAACAATTATTTTCAAAAAAAAAAAAAGGAAATTGAATTAGAGCTGGTAATTTTAATTAATCAAAAATATTATAGTGATTTGGTGAGCCATGACGTCAGCAAGTGGCTGGCACATGGAAACACCGACACAGCCAACACCTAGAGCCTTGTTTGTTTGCAGTGACAAACAATTATTTTTGATACTTTCGGTGGCAAATGGGTATTTTTATATGCCTGGTGTTGGAATCCTATGAAGCTCAAGGCTCAATAATAATAAATTAAGAAGGATGATACTACACGGAAGTACTACACGTACATGTGTACAATAAAATTATTATTTATTTTACACGAGCTCACTTCATGTGAGTGGGTGTAAATCTACATGTTCACCATGAGGTGTACAAGTATCATTTTTCAAAATTAAAATAATGATAATTGGGTTAATGACGTCGAGCGCCATTAAATTTTGGATAATGACGTCGGTCGCCATTAAATTTTGAGTAATGCTATTCATTCCCACTGAGAATGAAAACACAGTTTACGTGGCTTTAATATGACATTAAATGATAGGTGAAATTAAGTAAGTCATTTAATTTCACATTTCATTTAACCTATCATTTAAAACCACATAAACTGTGTTTTTATCCCCATTGAGGATGAATAATATTACTCTTAAATTTTGGATAATTGGCAAAGAGCTCATCAAGAATTGGAAATTGACGAATATCCCGAGGTGGAGTTGCCAAATACCCAACAAAAACTACCAATCGAGAAAAGTGTGAAAAATTATCAATTTTTTCACTTAAAATGACAAGGTATTTATTATGGAACAACACGAGCTTTATGATGTCTATGTGTTTGAGACACAATATTTTTGAAAGAATGTATTTTGTAACTGTAGAATCAGGGGCGGAGCCAAGGGGGGCCTGGCCCCCCCTCCCATTTTTGACCAAATTTTTTTTTTTAATTTTTTTTTTTGTAATTACCACTTTCAACTCATTTTTCACATCGAAAACATTGGAATTTGGATATGACTATTTCTAGAAGAATTGTAGCCCTTCGAGTTAGCTTTCCAACGGAATTTGAATCATCACAATCGAATATCAGTAAAGAAAGTTATGATGAAAATATTGACGACTGCTCAACCTTCGCTCGACTTTCGCTAGAGACTCGCTCGAGCGACCAATGCAGTAACTTTTTGCCCGAGTTTCACCCGATTATAATGTAGTTATATAACGTTATCAAAGTATGATTTTGCTAAATTAAAGATTAGTACTTTCTTTTATATGTTTCTCGATTTTTTTGTTAACAATGTATCAAAAAAAAATTATGGGGCGCTGCCCCCGAACCCCCGTGGGCCCCCACCACTTCACCTCTACCCTTAGGCCCCCCCTACATTCAAAGTCTGGCTCCGCCCCTGTGTAGAATGATGGAAAATTTGTGGTTTAAAAAGAAGAAAAGTTATTGATATGATGGAAAATATTAATTTATTAAAAATGTGTGGTTAAAAATTAGTAGAACAATGAAAATGAAAATGAGAATTTTATTATTACGATAGTGAATAATTGCTAATAACATTATTGTTTATGAAAACCATATCATTGCAACTCAACTTAACTTGGATCACCAATCTCCAATCCCAGGAAGAGAATTTTGGCAAGATCGAATATTGAGTGGGCCACTGTTAGACTATGGGCACTAACTCCAAAATAACACTTCTACTCTAAGAAAGCAATAAATCTACAAGAAAATTACGTCACGTCCTACTTACTAACTTTCGATTTCAAAAATCAGCTGCTAATAAAATTTTAATAAAGATAGTTGTACAATAATTGATGACAATTTTGATAATCATATATTGTCAAAATTTGAATAATTGATACGAAAAATAATTTTTGACAATTTTTAAAATTGATGAATGTAATGGTGCTAAATGTGTAGTTGTCAACAAAGGTTGTATGTAAATCATAATGTAAATTTTATGTAAATTATTATATAAATCTATTATGTACATGTAACACAAACGTTGAAAATAATATACGCCCTACTCCACCCCTTCAAAAAGGAAATTGGGGAAAAAAAATTCTAGCTTCCACATTTTTCGACTACGATGAGGAGAGGCGATGTCCACAAGCAAAAATTGGCCTCCATTAACAGTGGCGATGGTTTGACTTTTCAGGCCATTTCCTCCAAGCCCAAGTCCGAGAAAAGCAAGCTCAAGTGCCATTTTAGTGGTGGAGACTATCCACTAGACTCTTCGATGGTAGTAACACCGCAATTGGAATGGTTCGACGACTTTAGATCTGGCGGTCCGACGATGATTATAGATCCGGCCGCTATGAGGTGGCGTTATCCATTCCCCACTAATATCGTGACGAAGAACTGGAGGAGTGATGATGGAGATAATGATATAGAAGGGTGAAAAAGATGGGTGTTTGCTTTTGCGATTTGTCTTGTCTTGTCGTCGTCGTCCATGGACCTCAATGCTGACTTTTCGTTTGTAGTTCGTGGTTTGTGATGGTCCTTAGTCATTGGACGAGTGCACGTCCCAATCCTACATCCTCGAACCTCATTATTGGATCCAATGTTGATGGTAGAACAATGGAGAAGTCGGGTGAAGAACGAGAGAAAAGACGAGGGGAGGGGAGGGGAGGGGAGGGGAGGGGTGGGAAAAATAGTGATGGTGACCAATTAATTATGCAATTGTGAACAATAAATCATTTGTGACCTATTAATTGCGTCTTGAGATTTAATACCTATAAATTTTGAGATATGTAACTATGTCCTTGTGTACATGACTCATAAATTGTGCAATATTTGAATTTGGCTTATTTAGTTAAAATTTAGGCCGTAAATGTAATCATTTAGGGTCCCTTTGATAGACAAATGTGAAAAAGAATTTCAATTTCATGTTAGTTGAAAAAAAAAAAAACTCACCAAACTCATAAGAATTCATTTTCTATGAAAACAAAGAAAACCCAACTTAAAGTGGTTGTATCTTAAAATTCGATTTTCATTTTCTCGTTGTAATCAAACGGTCAAAGTGAAATACATTTTTCTCAAATATGACATTTTTCATGAAAAATGTGGCAATCAAACAAGGCCTTATAGATATGAGTTTTTCCCTAAATGTATTGGTGTATAAGATAGTAGCCATGAAATCAAACATGTCCTAGGTGGATAGAACGAGTATATTATATTAAATAATGTAATCTCAAAACATAGATTCTGTATTTGATATGAAAAATTGTTTCGAAAGACAAATTACTTTTAGAAATTAACTTTCATAACATCATGGTTCTCAATCCATCTACAAGGAACGAAGAGACAAAAGTATGTGAGATATATATATTGGGAATTTACTTACGAAAAATAACAAACTTCATTTTTCATCAAATGAATGCTTTGTGTTTAAATAAAAATTGTAATAGAAAATATACATTTGTTGAATTCTACAAACTCATTTGCTTATCTTGAACACGGACAATCACGATTTGCAATCCACAACTATTCAATTGTCCAAACTCTAATGAAAATTTACACATGGAACAAGAATAAGAGAGTTAATGTTTTTCTTTTCTTGTGCTGGCAAAAGAATATGAATCGTGTTCTCTTATGATTTTTCTAACCCTTGCAACCTATTAATAAAAGTGCAAATGGGTTTGGCTCGTGTCTTAAACTTGATCCGATCCAATATTTAATTAATCCAATTAATTTGTTTGGGTTCACGAATTAATTAATTAGAGCCTATTAATGAGCAACTCAAATAATTAATTGTCCAACATTTGTTAATTAACTAATTGGTGAATCTTATTCTCTTAGTTCTCCTTTTATGTGTGACTCATTAGATTTTCAATCACGACACCAACAACGTAAATTATTATTTTGATCTAATTAAAATCGATAAATTAAAATATTCCATTTTAATTTATCATCGATTCACATTTATCATCTCATATTGACATCTAACAATTTTTCAGGACAATACATGTCACGGAAAATGTCTCATGGTATGACAAAATCAAATTTGTTCGTTTACCTGTGAAACTATAATCATTTCGTCAATATAATCCAATCAATTATGAGATATTGATATGTGTCAATATCAATTATCAATCATATTTTTCGCACCACTATTAGGTCAATGTAAGTCAAAAATTTATTTCCGACTTATCAGTTTACCTTAGCCAATGATTTCGTTATCAATTTAATTGAATGAAATATAAATCTTAATCGGTTGCTATCTAAGAGTGACGAATCATCTATTGATCATTTACAACCTTCATATGATTTTTGACATACTCGAATGATGTCATGTTGACGACTCTTGGCAGAACAACATCCAATATCACCAAAATATGATTGTCCTCATATAAGGCACCACGACGACCTCAAGTCGAATGACCAATTCCACTGCTAAACATTAAAAATTAATAACTGACACTCAAATAGTTATTTATGTAGAATCTCCCCAACTGCTCTCCAATGTTTTATTTTATAACAAAACATCCACTTATTCATTTAAGTGTCATCATACTTTAGTTTGTGAGATCGACTACTTACTTCACATATAATAAATATCACACGTGATGATCTATCTTTAATAACGATATTCATATCTCGTTATTACTAATGACCACAGATAATTTAAAATTCAATCATATGTAATTTATATCTCACAATCATAACTCCTTATGATTAACAAATTATCAAAATTTGAATATACTGATTCTATTATTTAATTTATTAGAATATTAATTCAATTAAATAATAGATCTGCCATAAATAAAATGCATAAATTATATATTAAAAGTGTTTATATCCACAATTGATTGGAACTTTTGAAAGTCAAAAGTTATTTTTTAGTTACTTTTGAACATAATATTTTGTTTGACTAAAGAATTTTTTGAGAAAATTGACTTAGAGTTATCTTTCTTAGGAAATTATTCTACAAGAAATGAGAGCCCTGCTAAACGGTTTAACTTACACAGATTTCTAGATGTTAAAAATCAACACCGAAAACAACATGAGAATAAATTAAAGGTTAAAATAAAAATATGACGTAAAATGTTGAGAACATAGGTAAAAATAAACAAATATTGAGTATCTTTATTATAATTAAAATGCTATTGTGACGTGAACATAAAAGAAGGATATGCTAAATATCGATAATATGACATAATCAGCATATGTATAGATGTATATAGATCTAAGTGGAAATTACACATTAACATGTATTTAAGTTTAGAGGAAATTACACCTACACATGTTTTTAGATTTTCATTTTCAAAAATCCTGATTCAAGTTCCACTTTTCAAAAATCAGGTTTTAATTAATAATTTAAAAAAAATTTTAACAATAAATTAATTTATATCTATCTCAACTCAAACCCTAAAATCCTTATCCCACACCCCCTTCTTCCTCCCCGTCTCTCTCTCTGCGACACGACGCCGACGTCGGAGCCGGAGCCGGAGCCCCTGTCTTCTCTCGCCATTCCTCCATTGTTCTTCACCTATATCTCAGTCCACCGCCGTTCTCTCCTCCCCTGCCCACCGCCGTTCTCTCCTCCCCGCCATTCAGATCTGTTGTTTTGTTTTTCAGCAGCGTCGCCCGCCCTTTTTCACTTCCAGATCTGTTGATGTCGCTCTGTTCACGTCCACCGGTCGGAGATCGCAGCAGCGACGTCGCGACGCTGCTGTAGTTCGCAGATCTCGCAGCAGCGACGTCGCGACGCTACTGACGTCGCTGCTGCGTTTCGTGACGCCGAAGGTAATTTCCGTCTGTGGCATTGTAGTTTTTTTGCACAGATCCACTGTAATTTTTTGGGGCTTTTGATATTTTGGTGCACAGATCTGTTGATAGCCATCCGGCGGCGGCGGTTTTGTGTGGTTGGATGCGACGGTGGTGGTGGTAGTGGTGCTTTGTGTGTTGGTACTGGTTGCCGGTGAGATGGTGGCGGTTTTGTGCCGGTGAGGTTGTGGAGGTTTTGGTGCGGGGGCGGCGACGGTAGTGGATATTGTTGGTGGTCTGTGACCAAGTATTTGGTTATTTGTGATCAAGTATTTAACTGTGACCTAAATTTTTGACTATGTGACTTAAAAATTATTAATTATGACCTAAAAATTATTAATTTGTGACCTAAAAATTATTAATTGTGACCTAAATAAGTATTGTGACTTATAAATTTTGTGATTTGTGACCGATTAATAAATTGTGACTTTTAAATTTCTAAATTGTGACCGATGAACGAATTGTGACCTACGAAAATTTTGAATTGTGACCTAAAAAATTTTAAATTGTGACCAAATTGTATAGATTTGTGACCTTAATATTTTCGCCGGAATCGGAAAAGTCGTCGGAAAAGTCGCTGGAACGGCCGCCGAAAAAGAGTGGTGACCGGAACGGTCGCCGGAATAGTCCCGGAGTTATAGGGGTGGTGGAGGTGGGGGTGGGTTAATTATTTTATAGTTGAATTAAATATTAATTATAAATTAATTTAATAATAATTATTTCATAATTAAAATTTAAAAGAAACCTGATTTTTGAAATGTAGAACATGTTTTTATCATTTTTGAAATGTGTAAAAGTAAACACCTTATTTATGTATTCTTCCCTTAAGTTTATTTAATAAAAAATCAGGTATTAATTGAATTATTAATAATATTATAAAATTTAACCACCACTCCCACCCCCCGCTACAAAACCTAAAATATTTCTCATCCATTCTCTCTCTCCCGTTCACTCCTCTCACAGGCCACCTCCGAGGCAACGCTCGTATAGTCGCCTCCAACATAGATTCATCAATGGATAACATCGCTGGTTTGGTTGGTATGTCGTGATCTGGTGCACGACGACGCTGGTTTGGATCTACCATTCATCCGCCCGTAGTCGTTGCTCGGCGCGATCTGGTGCGCGGCAGCGCTGCGTGTGATTTGTGACTAGTGGTTTCTTGGTGGTGGTTTTTGTTGGATTTGTTGATTTTTGGAGTAATGCATGATCTGTGACGGTGGTGCCATGGTTTTTTTTTTTTTTTTTTTTCATGTTTTGGTGTTGGTGTAGTTTTTGTTTGCAGTGTCAGTGTTGTTGGTGGTTGTGGTGATGTGTTGTTGTAGTCAAGGACGGACCCAACAAACCATCCTAGCCCGAGCGGACGCTGACGAGTCAACGGTTAGCGGTCAATGTCGACAAATTATCACGAGAAAGGGCAGTGACTTGAATCTTGTTAGTCGTATACATTAGCACACTATCAGGAAGTCATGGTTGTACCATTCAATATCATCTTATTCCTCTTGAACCTTTGACAACTCTTTGAAATATATATTTACTTTAAACAATCAATGAATAAATTAATTGACCCTTAACTGGTTTAAATTCATCCTAAACGAATTTACCATAAGGCTTGAGCTATTCATTGATCTTAATTGATACCGTCAATAGATGACTTAGCAGTATGTAGAGTTAAAGAATCAAGTATACATAATAATCAAGTTCAATCAGATTCTTGATTTGGCTTTTCTGCTTTATCTACCATCTATAGTCATGTGTTTTCTTGTTAGAAAATTTTGATATCTTTGCACTGAGGAAAGATTTTAATGCCCTCTTAAGATGGCTTATCCATGGTTTCATTTTTATCCAGGGAGTTTCATCGGGACTAACTATATCCTAGGAACTCAAATCTTGCAGCATATGGTGACCACTCATGAATCTCCTTGTGCATTAGTAAGATAATAGTTGAAGCTGATATTTGAGACATTATATATTAATTATCAAAGTGCAAACAATCAATGAATAAATTAATTGACCATTTACTAGTTTAAATTCATCCTAAAGGTTTAACTCTTGTGAACCCCAGTGGTGGTCACCTCCTTTCTTCATGCCAATTTGCAAAAGCAGTACTAAAAATAACAGAAAAACGATAACATACTCTGGTGAGAAGGATGGGGAGAGCGGTCGATTGCTTGGAGTTCTCTTGCAGGTAAGCACGGTAGCAAAGCAGCCTCAAATGCTACCACATAAGAGATCATGTCCTCCTTTGTTGCCGAAGGAGACTGAAATTGTGCGTCATGCTGCGGCTCATTAAACTGTCTTTCAGCCATGTCAATCTTTACAAAATTATCGATTAGAAATCAGAAACTGTGGAAAATACAATGCAGAATGGATTAAGTCATATGGACTATGGTAGCAAAACAAAGGCCACACACATTTTCAATTCAATCTATGTTAAGGAAAGGGGGATTTCACCGATCATGTATAATGCATTACACTGGGAAAGGGTTAAAAATGGCAATATGCTCCTAGAAAATCATAGTGCTGTAGTGGTAGAACAATCACCTAGACGATTTAACAAACACGTGAAGTGCACTGCAAAATTAAGGAGAAAATACATAACACAAGATCCAAACAAATAAGAAAAACCAGCACAAACACTCCCTTAATCCCCACAGGCGTAATCCATCTTAATTGATATTTTTGAACATTTTAATTTGTCGGGAGAGAAGGTAAACATACTGAAGATTTGAAAAAGTAATATTTCTGAATTTCAAGACTGTACGAGAGAGATTCCTCTTATTCCAACCAACGTTAAGGCTAACTACGTGTGCGTAAGGGAGAGAGGGACCGGTTTTCAAATCCTCCTAATTGCTCATTGAAAATGACCGGCGAATGGCTGCAGACAAAAACAAAAAACAAAGGAACCAACGAAGAAGACGAACCAGGTCGGAGCCTAGCACGCGCGGCCGCCCCCCCTAGCCGTGTGCTGGGTCCGTCTCTGGTTGTAGTTGATGTTGGTAGTAGTTGTGGTAGTGGTGCAGCGGCAACAGATTGGAAAGAAGAGAGTTTGTGACTAATTATTTGGTTTATTTATGACCAAATATTGGTGGTGGATCGGGATCGGGATTGGAGGTGGGTGTTTGATGTATGTGACCACTATTTGATTAAATTATGACCAATTTTTTGTTATTTGTGATGAATCATTTAATTGTAACTTAAAAATTATATAATTTGCGATTGAAAAATAATTTGTGACCAAATAATTTGAAATACGTGACCGACAAACAGTGAAATAATTTGTGGCCAATTAATTTGATAATATGTGATCAATAAATAAATTGTGACCTATAACTACGTAATCGTGATTATTAATTGTATAATTGTAACCTTAATATATTTAATTATTTATTTATCTCTCGAGTTTTGCATAAAATCTAGAAATTGAATTGATGATGGTTAATGCGTGAATTTTTCCTTAGATCTAAAGTAATGCTAATCTAAAGTGGTCCTGTATGTTGACCAAAAACGGGTATTTGCCTCAATTAAAATATTATCTACCGACTTTCCCCATGATATTTCATCATACAAAATCATAACAAATTCGATTCAACAGATTGTACAACAAAGAAAGGGAACTTATCCATGTCAAATCTTCCTGATTGAAATTGGACCGAGTCAGCATGCTTCAAAACTCCCTGTTCTAACCGAGCTGACTGGCTTGCCTTCTCTCTCCTCCCCGAACTCAGTAATTTCCCACCTTCTTTGTACACCTTCAACACCTCAATTCCATCTTTCAATTCTTCACACAAACCCCATAACATATCAATCGAAGGCTTCTTAATGGCAAAAAGGGCCCACGTTCTATCTTTACAACTTTCTAACCTCTTCAATGCACATATTAACTCGACCGAGTCACCGAAAGTCTGACAACTCAGTCTCTCCTTGAACTCGCCGAGTCTTAACAAAATTTCATTCACTGCTGATAAATAATCATTAGCCAGTAATCCCATAACCTCGTTCAACAAAATGTTACCTTCAACTGGGGTATGATCAGGTGCTTTGCTCATTTCTTCAATCAGTACAATCAGAGAATCTACTTCCTTAATCAAGTCAACGTTCAACGAAGATGAGATTGTTTCTTCTTGATTATCTTTAATCATGCCGTTTGATGATGAACAGAGGAAATAACCCAAAACCCTATAAGTGAAAAGTATGGTTTCCAAGTAACGTGCATACCATCTCACCCATGCAGAGAGAGCCAATGTTCCGGCGGTGGCTCCATCGCGGAAGGCGGAGAGTTTTAGATAATTGTGGCCGCCGGTGGTCGGAAAAACTGAAAGCTGGTCTTGAAGAATAAAGGGTCCACGCTTGATGATGTGGTGAATAATCATAAGAGACTTGAGAGCGACATAACAGTTGCTAGTGGAGTTCAGGCGGTCCATGAGGGCGGTGATGACAGCTGAGGCTGTGGCGCGCGAGCTGTTTCCAAGAGATAGGATGTTGGACAGGTGATGGTCACCGGGAGGCTCTGGTGGCGCGTGGGAGGTAGCACGGAGGATGGCTAGGCGGAGAGGAAGCGAAACGTTGGATTTTGAGAGTAGGGCTGCTTTGGATAAGGATGCCTTGTCTTTGATAACTCCTAGGATGTCTCTGATTGTCGTTATTTTCCCCATGGATTAGAGAGAGAGAGTTTCAGATAGAAAGAGATACAGTTAATAAACGATCGGATTTGATAATTATAGGTTGTCTGATGATTTCTGATCAAACGACAAAAGATGATTAATCTGGCAAGATGCAGACAAATCTACATATACAGAGAGAGAGAGAGAGAGAGAGAGAGAGAGAGAGAGAGAGAGAGAGTATTTGGAGAACCTTGAATAAATTTTGTCATATTGTGCACGGTTATATTGCAATTGGGAAAATTGCAATTTTTGGGTACAACATAATGCTACATTTAGCAAATTATGTTCTTAACTTATTATAGTTAAGAAATTGGTCCTCGATGTTAAATTGGCTATATTTCTACAATCATGCTTCATGTATACTTTTTTTGACATCAAGTTTGACATTATACCACGTGTCCAGCACAAGTGGCCAGTTTTAAAACAAAATACACTTTCCCGCCCATTCATTTTTGAATTTGAACGCAATGTCATCCACATTGTCATCTATGAAATATACAAGAAGCTTTATTCATATTTCTATTATATAGTCACTTGACTCTTGCACGTTTAAGTTCATGAGGTTCGACTTTACTTTTGAGTTTTAACAAATTTTGAAACTTTTGAAGAGTTAATTGATAACAATCGAGAAGAGAATTTTCTCACTCATTTTTCATCTACTTGACTATAGGAATATCCTCTATTAAGCCTCCGTTTGGTAACCATTTTTCTACAAAAAAATGCATTCTTTGTGTCAAATCACACCTTTTTTGTGTCTCTTTCCAACCATGTACCCCACTTGATGTGAAAGAAAAAATGTATTATTTGAAGAAAGAATGGCTCCCAAATGGAGCCTAATTATGCTCATGCGGTGGATACGACAGTTCCACGTTCCTATGAGGGCCACAAGATAAATTGAAACTGATCGCACAACTTGTGTAACAAAAAAATGAGGATGAAAAGCACAACCAATCAAAGCCAACCAATGGTGCAGATTGAACTTTGAAGACATTGAAATCAGTATTTACTTAAATGGGAGTTTTAACAAGAAACTAACAAGTTGGAAATGTATGAATTAAAAAAGAAGGTAGGTGAAATGAATTTTGACAAATTGAAGAGAAGATTCCCTTTTTTTTTTAAAGATTGATTAATAATAATTTAATTTCTACCCTACATTAATAAGCACAATTCAAACATTACTCAGAAAAAAGTGGGGATTAAAATATTGCAAGCATCCTTAAAAATAAAAAATAAAAAAATCATTGACTGAACGCGTAATGTAAAAAACAAAAATCATTGACATATGAAATTGTCAACAACTTTTAAAATACAAAATAGCCGTTAATTCGTTTGATCTTCTTCGAAGATTGATGAATTCAGAGCATCTTTAAAAGACTCTCAGTTTACATTCCAATAATGCTCTATTTTGGCTCTTCATTTTATTTTTTTTAAAGAAATATTTATTGATTTCTCGTCATCTATTTTTATAAGTCAACTATTAATCAATTCAAATATGATTTCCATGGATTTTTTTTTAATACACGGTGGGGTTCACTCATTGTGAGTTTGATGGTGAAATTCTGTGTAATAATTTTGTACATGGGGGTTCACTCATTGACTCTTGCACGTTTAGGTTCATGAGGTTCGACTTTACTTTTGAATTTTAACAAATTTTGAAACTTTTGAAGAGTTAATTGATAACAATCGAGAAGAGAATTTTCTCAATCATTTTTCATCTACTTGACTATAGGAATATCCTCTATTAATTATGCTCGTGGGGTGGATACGATAGTTCCACGTTCCTATGAGGGCCACATGATAAATTGAAACTGATTGCACAACTTGTAACAAAAAATTGAGGATGATAAGCACAACCAATCAAAGTCAACCAATGGTGCAAATTGAGATTGAAACACATTGAAATCAGTATTATTTAAATGGGAGTTTTGACAAGAAACTAACAAGTTGGAAAAGTATGAATTAAAAAAAGTAGGTGAAATGAATTTTGACAAATTGAAAAGAAGATTCTTTTGTTTTTCATTTTTTAAGATTGATTAATAATAATTTAATTCCTACCCTACATTAATAAGCACAATTGAAACATTACCCTTGCAAGCATCCTTTGACTGCATTGCTTTGATTCAGTAAGCTGGTAAGGAACCGACATTTCAATTCTGAATAGGGGTGTCCAAAAATCTCGAATCGAATCGAATCCGAACCGAGCGGTTCTTCTTAAGTTAAATACCCGAATAGAGAACCGATGAGTTTGGGTCGGATCTCGATTCTAGACCAAGAACTGAAGAACAGAATAAGAACCGAAACTAAATAAATGTTTTTATTTTTTATATTAAATTAATTAAATTATTTTATTTTTTTCTAAATAAATTAGCAAATTAATTAAATAAATCAAATCATTTCATAATTTGAAGGGAACAATACATAGTTCCTATTTTTAAAGTTCACATTTCATAAATAACAAGCTTCTTAAAATATTTCAAAAATCAGGTGCTAAATAAATTTATTAAATATTAAATTATAATATATTAAATATTAAATTATAATATAATATATATTAATTATTTACATTTTACACCACCCCATAACACCTCACACACCCCATCTCTTCACTACACTACCTCCCTCCATCTCCGGCACCGGTCCGGCCACTGCTCTGGCGACGGTCCGACGACTTCTCCGACGACCGTTCCGGCGATTTCAAAATTTTCAGAAAATTGAAAATCACACCCCCAACCCATGAATTGGTCACAATCGGCCACAAACGGTCTCTACGAGTCACAATTAATCAGTCACAAACGGTCACAATCGACCACAAACAGTCACAAATGGTCACAATTAAACAGTCACAATCGGCCACAAACGGTCACAATTAGGTCACACCTGATCACAAACGGTCACAACCCCCATCCCATGGGCATCCCACTTACAACCAACGCACCACCGCCATGACCACCACTATCATCACCAACCCTCACCGCCAGCAACTCCACCTACACCATCAACAAAAATCAACCTAAATCCCCAACACCACCAAAATATGGAAACCAGCACTACCACTCCAACAACACCGTTCGGAAGAAACCCCCACAGATCTGCAACAATAGCAAAAATCAGACAAGCAACCACCACAACCATCAGATAAAACAAACTCGAAAACTAAAAAAAGGGAACTAGTAGTAACCACAAAAATACAAACTGAAAAACCCATCACCACCACCACCCCATTTCACCATCACCCACTACCACGACCGCCACCGCCACCGCACAATACAAATCAAAAACCAAAAAACCACCACCGCATAGTACAAATCAAGAACCACCACTCCCAGCAGCGGATGCCCTGAAGAAATGAAAGGCCAGCAATGAAATCGCCGGTTTCCCAAATGACGATTTCGGCGCCAGCAATGTAGGGGAGGGGAGGGGCGGCGGCCGAGAGAGAGGCAAGGGGAGGTGAGAGGGAGGGGGCGGCAGTAACTTTTGAGCAGTGATTTCTTCTCGTGTTAAGTGCCTAACTGGTTTGTCTTGATTCCCCTCCGGTTCCGGTTGCCGTCAATGTGCGTCCCAACGCCACCGCCCTTCTACGCCGCCAACACTAGAGAGAGAGAGAGAGAGAGAGAGAGAGAGAGAGAGAGAGAGGGGTGAACGGTGATTCAGGGATTTCAAATTGGAGAGAGAGGGGGGAGAGGTAGAGAGGGAACGAGTTTTGGGGCAAATGAGAGTGAGGTCGGCTTGATTTCCGAATTAATTGAATTAATAATATATAAAACACCTGATTTTTGAAAGATTAAACTTATCACCTCATTTTTGAATATGAATTTTGAAATGTAGGGTTTGGGGTAATTTTCTCTAATTTTAATTTTAAAACCCAATACCCAAATCATTTTAAAACCCATTTTAAAAACAAGAAACAGTGGAGTTTTGGATCCATTTGCAGTTTTTGATATGGATCATCAATATTTTAATATTAATATCTACTTTTTTGGTATTTCTATGCATTGAATTAATTTTATTGGACAGCTAGTTATTTATATGTTTTTGAATTGTGTTACGTTAATTTGTAAAAGTTACGAATGAAATGTCATTAGTTGTATTTATGTAGTGTTGTTGTAAATGTTAAAAAATTTAATTATGGTATGTAATCGAACGAAATTGAATAGAACCGAACCCGAATGGTTCCATAATTATATTTGGACCCGACGGGTCCATTTATTAAATACCCGAAAGTTTTGAGTTGGTTCAGTTCTTTTCAGAATCGAATCGAATCGACCCACGGACAGCCCTAATCCTGAACGCGTAATGAAAAAAAAAACCAAAAAATATTGACATGTGAAATTGTCGACGACTTTATTAATGTTGAATAGTGTGTAAACTAGACTTAAAATTCTTGTTCCATTATTAAAATAAAGAATATTTCTATTGAATCCTCTTGATAAGAATTTTCTAAGCGATTGATTTAACTTTGACGATCGAATTAGTTTATTTTATATTGTGATGGTTCTCCAATGTTAGATGTATATGTCAGAGTAACAAATTGACGTGGAGCGGCACTTCACGCGAGAGGGTCTAGGGTGTATGAGATTCTTGAAGTAAGGGGATAAGCTGAAAAATCATCAAACCATCAAATCGAAGCGGAGTCTTAGTTTTGAAATGTTGATTACTCTCAAAATCGATCCAAAAAATTTGGAAATGGTTCGATTGTGATTCAAGAATTAAGAACTACTTGAAACCGAATCAAACTATTCACCCTTTTTTTCGAAAAATATTTATTTTACCCAAGATTTATATTATTTATTAGATCAATTTATACTTCAAAAAATTTATGAGCTTTGCTGCTTACACAGAAGCAGAAGCCACAGAATTTCACCAGAATACAAACACACACACGTGGGATCCGCATATTTTTTTTAATACATGGTGGGGTCCACTCCTTATGAGTTTTCTGGTGAAATTCTGTGGGAATAATTCTATACATGGGGGGAAAATGAAAATTTATTTGCTAGTCTCTATTAGTTATTTAGGAAAATAATAATTTTCTTATCTAAAGAATAAAATTGAAAGTTTAAATTTTATGGTTGAAATTTATATTATTTATTCATTTATGCTTGAATTAAGACAAGTATACTAGTATTGTAAAGTTTATGATCGAGAGGTTTCAATTTATTTGTTATAGTGAAATATCAAATCAATATATTTATTTTTTCATTTTTTGAAAGATATTATTTAGACGTCGTTAAACCGTGGTTTGAAATCAAATCAAACCACAAAATACGATTTGGTCTATTTTTAATTTTCTGAAATTGTTAAAAATATTTGGGTTTGAAATATTTCAAAAACTATCGAAAATGAACCGTGTTCACCCCTACCTTGATGTATATTAATCTCAAATGAAAAGTTGCTATAAATTTTTAGGCTTGATTATTGACGGAAAAAGTTTTGAATGCGTATCTCCTGTTCGTTGCAGCTTTTTGGGAGAACTGATTGTATCATTCTATATAGTTAATATTAAAATCGAAGATCTTGTATTTGAATCTACTAAAGATGAAAGAATAAGAGAGAATGATGCCGAGCATAATGAGCTATACCTCACACGTAAAGGATTTTCGAAGTAAGGGTAAAAAATCTTCGACAATCTACTACGTTTAAGAAAATTAATTTTATCGTCGTGTGTCGAACCAGTACAAAAATCTCACATGGTGATGCAGCCATAGACAAGCCGTGGATTATTTGGAGAAGCGGGACCATATGAAAGGGGCTGGCTAGCAGGGCGGTGTTGATAGAATTGGACAGCACCTCTTTTTCTTTTTATTTAATTTTCAGCAATTAATAATTCAGTGTAGGGTTATATTTTTATTTTTTGCATAAATCCTTGTTTGGAAGTTGGGTTTTGTTGTTTGTCTATTCTGAAAATAAATTGACTGCTCGGAGTTTTCCAACCCCGATCAAGATCTTAGCTCAGTATAAAAAATGAGCCGATAACATGAAACAAGCCTCTCTTTCCTTAGTGCGATTGATCGCCTTAGTTCAATCGAATCCAAAAAATCAACGAGAGTTGATCGTCCTATACTTGAATCACGTATGTTTGTAGCTTCATCTACATCATATGGTATTGCCAAAGGAATATACTCTATTTCTGCCAGATGCATAAAAAATTAGACTGACAAATACTACGTTAAAACGTCAATATTGTAATTATGATTTTATCCAACGAAGATGAATTATCTCTAGACAACATAGACAGCTAATTGAATTTGTTTCATTTGGACAACATCCAAATGGTCATTAATTCAGCCACCAGTCAGTTATTGTCTTATTGATAAAAACTAACAAGTATGACATCCCAGCTGGAACTGTGCCCCCCCCCCCCCCCCCCTCTCTTAAAATTAAAATTCATTTTTCTCACTTTTATCGATCACATATTATCCAATAACATAATACTACAAGTAAATTTAAAAAACTTTCCTTATTTTTTAACAATATATTTTTCAAAAAATTACTAATCCTCTCATTATAATTTGAAAAAATGAAGCCCAAACAAGGACTTAGTATGGTAGCATTATTTTCATTATAAAAGCAGCTAAATAACTATCATTTTAAACTAGGTTTGGAAAAGTAAAAGTTCAAGAATTGAAATGTCCAACTGAAATCCAACATTTTTTTTTTTATTTTTAGCTTTTCATTTTGTTCTTCCTCATTTTTTAATTAATATATATTATTAATATATCAATTGATAATATATTCAAATTAAACTTAAATGACAAGTGGATTATTGAAACTTGTAATTCATTAAATGCAAAGTCACAATTTATTTTAAAAAAGTATAAATTGAAGAACGTATTGGAGCATAATATTATGGTTTGATTCTCTAAAATAGTGAGACCTTTAAAGAATTTTTTGAAGATACTCAAATCATTCATACTTTAGATACTTCAATATGTATGGCATGAAAACATGTAAAATATTTAAATTTATAAATTCGAGTCTATTCGACATTCAATGCTAAAAAGTGGTACACACATAATTAAGATGTTTGATTGATGGGTAATGCTATTTAGCATCATTGGTCTTTAACACCAGTTTAGGTTGCAGTATATATTTATTTATTTATTCATTAAAGTATGCAATCAAGTCTAATCGACAGTTCTGTCCGATTCTTCTTAAATTTAAACCGGGTAAGGGATATTAGAATTGAGAACCGATCGTGTATGGCATAGTTGTCATTTCTAGACCCAAAATTGAATAACTAATCAATTAATCCTATATATATTTTTAATTTTTTTCAGAATAGATAGCCCGTGAAAATTCATTATATGTACATCCATTTCAGATTCTTTGCATTCTCGAAAGGATTTCGAATAGGGTGTTGTATATAATCTCTTGTTTGACGGGTGAAAAGTGAAATGATGGTTTTTCACTGACAAATCTTGATTTTTGTAGAAATCTTGTGATTTAGTAGGTCAAATATCGAACTTGTTGGGCAAACCTCGAATTTGTTATTAAATCTCGAATTTATTATGTAAAAGTGGAGTATGTTGGAAAATTTTGAATTAGTCTGTACAAATCTCGGGTTTGCCATGTAGAAAAGTTACTTATATTGTTAAACATGTAGAAAAGTTATTTTTCTTTTCTAACAAAATTTAGTTGTTCAAAATTAGTAACTTGTATGATAGAAATGATGATACGACTTAAAATACATTGATTGGTTCGTCCGAATTGACGAAAATGCTTCTTTTGAACATCATTACATATACGAAGCATGACTTCTACAGAATAAGCATATTGTAAATGTAGAGTCATTACTCAACTAATACTGTCATTTCAGCCCCATTTCATGGAATATTTCATATCTATTTTCTTGTGTTCCAAAAGTACCCCGAAAGCATTTGTTATTGTCAAACAATTACGGTTGGTTGTTTGGTAAATTGAGAAGGGTATAATTGAAACTTTCAATTCCAACGGTTGATTGTAAATCAGAAGAATTGATTGCTTGTCAAAAGTTCTTACAATTTTAAATTAATATATTATTGTTCGAGAAATTAAAACGCATTAAAGTGGAAATTTTAAGGTTGTCAAACAGAAGTTCCCTCTAAATAGAAGAAAACTTGACATGAACTGCACCGGCTCTATATATAAAATTGGATAATGCCCCTTTTACATTCTTTTTCTACATCATGCTTGCTCGACATTACATTGTTGTCAAGTAATGATTGGTTAAAAAACTTTTTCAAAAAAAATAAAATAAAATTGTCCAATGATATATTGCCACGTGACTGAATGTACACCAAGCATGATTGTATAAAATTATACCAAATATATCCAGAAAATTGTAATCTAAATGTAACTTCATGAATCACGATGGCTGTAGGTAGATCTGCTCCATCTAAATAAAGGAGGTTGTTCATTGTTAAATATTCAATGTAGTGATTAGATATAAAAATAGCAAAACGTAAGCCCATATCTCGTGCAGCTTTTTTTGCAAAACAAATCATTTAAGTGGATTTTTTTCAATTAAAAAATCTGAATCTAGAGCATAATACAAACATATTTTCTACAAATGGGGTTTTGCTATGATTACACTTGGATTGACACCTCGATATACAGCCTGGTTCACAATAAGGAGCCCACAATTTTTTTATTAATTGTGGGCCCCCTCTATTGTGAGGGGGTGTGCATCAAGGTGTCAACCTCATGTACAAATAGCAAAATTCTTTCTACAATAAATTATGCTTCGGGTACAATGTTCATTAGCAACATATCACGTGACATGTTGTCATTGAATACTGTCTAAAAAATTGTTGATTTTTTCAATCAATAGTTTTTTGACACATAAATATTGTCATTTCACATTGTAAAATAGAAGAATATAGTTTTTGCATAATTAGACTTGAAAAATGCTAGAGGTACATTACCAATGACATAATGGTTCACATAATGTAGATGTGGCAGTCATCCACTTATTGATGTGTAAGTATGAAATTTGAATTAAAGGTTGGATCAGCTGCCACGTGTTATTATGTGAACCTTTGTGTGAACGATGATGTACCCCTAGCATTACTCAATTAGACTTTGTCAATGTAGCCACTGTTGTTGACTCTTCTATCTTTGACCGTTGCCATAGTTAGCCACTTTTTGCCATTAAATAAACATCATGGATTCGACATGGTGGACCAAAAAAATCAATTTTTTTTTGCCAGCCCGACCAGACAGGCGCTTTATATTTCTGCCTTCAGATTATCTAAAATATTACACACGTGTTGATTATTCTTAAACGCAAATTATTTCATTTAAGTTCATATATTATATATTAAATTAGAGGTTGATTTTTATTGAGAGACGAAAAAAATTAAAATTTTGTTTGTAACTAGAACCGGGAATCGGACTCAAGCCTCTGATTGTCGATTGTGAGAACTCGAAGCACCTAAGTTTGAACTCCAACCCAATCGAATGGCCTAGTTCGATTTACTTCTGGTGTAGTTCATGTGGTTCTAAACTCACTCTAGACATATTACAAGAACGAACACGTAATGGAGTTTCTTGAGGTGGTTCATCAGTAGAGTTTTATATCGTAATACTCAACTACGTGATCTGTATGCAGGTTAATTAATTGTATATATACCTTATCAACTTATCTTTTCAAAGCAGAACTTCACCAAACATATTAACCTGGAAATTAGTGAGATACGCGGTTGTCTCAAAATCAGAATTATTTTCTAACAATTATGAAGGTCTATCTTTCCCATATTTTGTTCTTAATCTGGTGAGACTAATAAGCCTTCGTCTGAGTCCCATTTTTTAAAAAAATTATTTTTCTTCAATCTCATTTTCAACCACACATTTTTCAATAAAATAATTTTTCACGTAAATCTTAAAAATCACTATTACAAAATTTATTTTCTCCAAAAAATAGGGTTCAAACAAGGCTGAGAGAAAGTTCGAATATGTATGAGAATAGGAGTGAAGGCATTTAAAGTGGATTTAGATTGTTGTTTTCATTGAAAACTTTCACTCATCTATAGTTTTTCCCATGAATTAGTGTCAATTTTTCATGAAAAAATTGTGAATTTTCATCAAAAGCCACCTAGAGATTGTTCAAAATTATATGGATCACAAAACACAGACTATATAAAATTTAGATATCTTTTGATTTGAATCTAAGTGCAAAGTCATGGAGGACAAAATAAATTTTTTTATTCTGGGCTTATACATTGAAAAAAAAAATCCATTTGAAAAAAAAATTTGAGTCCTTTTGATTGTATCATATAGACCTCCTCATTGAGATCCTTATTTAGGAATGTCGTTTTGACATTGATTTGATAAACATGCAAGTCATATATAAATGCTAATGCAAATAATATCTTGATATTATTCTAGCTACCGGTACAATTGTTAAACAAAATGTGACCCTTTCAGCCCATACTGCATCCGGCATAATTGTTAAACAAAATATAACATATACCACTGAACCACGTGAACTACATGGAAGATGAAAAGGTTACACAGTGGTTCATTATCGGAGATTCCTATGGTACCACCACGTGAACACATGCATGTTAATAATATGTACCAGAGCCCCACCTGCTGATTTTGACTTTTCCCTGACACAATCCTTGGCTTTGGTGTCCACCAACATTATTTCTCATTTTCATTTACACCACACATATCTTTCCAGATGTGGCTGCATCAGCCATTCAGCCTCTATAAAAGGAAACAGAAGGTTATTGATATGCAGAAACAAATTATAAAAGAATATAGAGAGAGAGTAAAGATGGGTGCAGATCAATTCTATGCCATGAATGGAGGAGATGGATACCAAAGCTATGCAAAGAATTCATCTTTCCAAGTATGTCGATCTTTAACTTTAAGACTAATGGGATGCTTGAATATGAACCAGCTATTGAAATGAATAGTATTTGTTTGTTAAAATTATTTCTGATTTTTATGTAGGCAGGAGCAACAGAGGCTGCAAATGAAATCATCAAAGAAGAAATTAGCAAGAAACTTGATTCAACTTCTACAGATATTATCCGCATTGCAGATTTTGGGTGCTCTACAGGACCTAATACGTTCCATGCAATGCAAATTATCGTTGAAACAATAAAGAAAAAAATTGAAACACAATTTGCAGTTTTTGATAAGATGCCTGAGTTTCAGGTTTTCTTTAATGATAGGGCGTCCAATGATTTCAATACTCTTTTTGTTTCACTTCGGTCGGAAAGACAGTACTATGCAGCCGGAGTTCCTGGTTCTTTTCACGGCCGTCTCTTCCCTAAGGCCTCCCTTCACTTTGCTTATTCATCTTGTACTCTCAACTGGCTTTCTGAGGTGCCCAAAGAGGTGGTGGATCCCTTGTCTCCTGCATGGAATGAAGGGAAAATTTTGTATTATGGAGATAAAAATGAGGTGTTCAATGCTTATGCAGCTCAATATGCAAAGGATTTCAACTCATTCTTGAAAGCAAGGGCAGAAGAGTTGGTTTCTGGAGGGCTAATGGCACTTCTTATTGGTGTTGAGCCCAATCCTACTAAGAACGTCTCTAGTATCAGTTTGCCCTCATTCGAACTTTTGGGGTCTTGTCTCATGGACTTGGCTAAGAAGGTAAACATTGATCTTCATTTATTATAGAATAAACATTGTTAGTCATAGAACCTATAGCGTTGTTTCATTTTGGTTATCAAACTTTTTAACCGTTCTATATACGTCACAAAATTATTTTTTTAGTAACGACTCCTACTCCTCCATTTTCAAAGTAACGGAATTAGTGACTTGTATAATAGAAATGACGATGTGGTTTAAAAAGTATGTTATAATGCATTGATCGTGTCATCCAAATGGGCGAAAATGACTTCAACGGAATGAGCATTTTGAAAGTATTATTCGGCCTTTTAAGTTACCTCATAAGTTTCGTCACACGAGTCAGCAATTATATTATTTTTGAAACTTCGATGGAAGTGGACAGAGTGCTTAAACTCAAAACAAATTAAAATGAAATTTTTCGGATTAATCTAGAATAAAAACAGTTAAATGACCACAGTGAATAGTGCTACAAGTTTGTTCTTTAGAAGTGTTCGTACAATAATACACTCAATCAATCATGTCATTAATATTATTTTTGTTGCAGGGACTACTTGATATAGCCAAAGTGGACTCATTCAACTTGCCTTCATATTTCCCTTATCTTAATGAATTGAAAGCCTTAATAGAAAGAAATCAAGATTTTAGTATTGAAAGAATGGAGATACTTAGTAATCCACCAAAGCGTCTCACTACTCCTGACGCCAAATCATTTGCCTTGTTCATGAGAGCATTGATTGAGGGACTTCTTCAGAATCATTTTGGAAGCGAAATCATGGATGAATTGTTCAAGAGATATGAAGAAAAAGTTGAAGAGTTTGAACTTCTGTTGAATCCTAATGAGAATTCTATGATAACGTTTGTCCTTCTCAAGTGCAACCGGATGACTTGATGACTCGATCTCGTAATTCGTACGAGATAGAGACGGTGGAGTGCTCTTTCAATTTTATTTCTTTTTCTTTCTAATGCATTTGTGTCGATCTTCTTTGCTATATCTTCTTCTATCTCACAGTCCTATTATCGAAGAAAAAAAATATTAGCAATAAGATATGTGTGCTTTGTTTAAATATGTAATAAACGTTTATTTATATATTTCAATCATTTCTTGGAGCCGTTAAGATAAAATCCCACATTTACACAAATATATAGCAAGATCAACATTTTGATAATATTCCTACATGGGCTACTATAATTGTATCTTATCTCAAACTTCGTCCTATTACGTTGAATATCAAAGGTAGCTCTTTGTATCACAACTTTTTTGTCCTAACATATACATCGTACACATAATACCATAAAGTAGTGGATCTCAAACGGTTTAATGTAACAACCCATATAATTTTCTCATTATTATTTTTATTTATTCACGTGAAAAAGCCACCTAGTTGATGTCGTATAGAATTTTATGAATCGGAATTAGCAAAAATAAATTATAATTTTTGAATCCTATTTTTCAGTAACCATCTTTGACTCGGTCATTTAAATTCATCACTAATAATTTTTTTAGCGAGTAATTGATATTTTTGAATAAGTATCTTCTTCAGCAGTTAACCTAGAAAAGATGTGTTAAACCAATTGCCTCGATCTTGATTTTGTATCTTGAGAATCTGTTTGGTGGGCGGTGATATTCCCATTTTTGGGAGCCACGATCCATGTCAACAAGTAAATCAGAAACCTTAGCGAGAACATCTGCATTAGGTGCAAGGCCATCCACATTCTCGAACCACATGGAGAGCATCACATTCCACCGCGGCAGTCAGAGTCCTGGTGTGAAAAGGAAAAAGAATTTTTGTTTGGCAATAAAAATGGAATATTGCAATAAGTTAAAAGAATTCATTTTCGTTAAGGAAAGGAAAGTGACTTGAAATGCAATTAGAAAGTGGATTTAGCGTACAATATTTATATAGTCACTTCTCTAGTGGTCATTCGAACCACGTTTAAATTGTGTGTTTTCTTTTTGTCCCTCCAAAAACGCAATAATCTCAGCCACTCTATTAGCTTGGGCCGACAACAACAATCTCGTTCATCCCATACGATCTTGCCAACCCCAATCCATCCCGTCCCCAGCCGAACTGTTGCACTGGTATTTAACTTCGGCAACATATCCTCTGGTGCTTTCTACCTCCTTCCATCAGCCGAACTCACTGAGCCCTCTCAAACCCCAAGTTAACCATTGCCATCTGCCAATGCCGAAGCCTCCCTAGCCACACTACCTGACTCCACCGCATTCATTTCTCCCTAAACTACCACATGATCAATCCCGCCTTGTCCAACCCCAGATGCAGTCACCAGACTCAACTCTTTACCAACTCTGTGAAAACATCCTTTTTGTAAACAATAAACCATTTGATGATATTTTATAGTTGGTAGGAGAAATAAGTAAATTAGATTGAGAAGGTTTGGTGGTTTATGTGAAGTATATTTTGTAGGATAAAAATAATATGGAGTAATTTTAAATTGGACAAAATAATTGAAGGAGGAAAATTTAATTTATTGAGAAATAGAATTTTATAATGGCAATGCTTTTTAGACTTCCACACACAACAATTGAATTGACACCCCTACTTATAGCATACAAAAGTCGGTGGCTTGCCTCTAGAAATTTCTTATTTTTTTCATTATTTTATCTTAGTTGGTCCTTGAGGAATTCTAGAACTTTATGATATTTTCATTATTTTATATTTTGATTTTGCTTGCTTCCTAAGAATCTCTAGTAAATTCTAGATAAGTCTTATAACACCTAGGGAGTGTTTGTTTTTTATTTGAGAATTGATTCTCAAATCAATTCTCATTTTCAACCACACATTTTTCAATAAAATAATTTTCCATCACATTAATAATTTTCTCTTCTTTTTCAACCACACATTTTCCATCGTATCACTATTCAAAAATCAATTCTTTCCCCAAAAATTCCTACCAAACAAGCTCCTCAACTTTTATTGTTTCCCAAGTTAGTCCAGAAAATTCTAGAAATATGCAACAATGATAATACTCATCCGCATATTTCGGTAACTTCAATCATTTCTCGTAGTAACTCAAACTTTGCTCATGATAACGTCTTCGTAAATATATCTGCTAATTGTTCTTCAATCTTGCAATGTTTGAGCTTTATCTCTTTGTTTGCTTCAACTTCCTTGATAAAGTGATACTTGATGCCAATGTGTTTGGTTCTGCTGTGAAATACGAGATTCTTTGCCATTGCTATTGCAAACTTACTCTCGTAGTAAATCTCTGTAGCTTCATTTTTGGCTCTCACATATCTTCAAGTATGCGCTTTAGCCATATAGCTTGGCTTGTTGTCATTATTGCTACAATATACTCCGCTTCAGTTGATGATTGTGCAACCGTTGCCTGTTTATTTGGTGCCCAAAAGAATATTCTGGAACATAGTGCGAATGCATAGCCTGATGTACTTTTCATATCATCCACTGATCATGCCCAGTCACTATTAGTATTTTTAAGTAGTGTTGAGTCAAGAATAGACCGATACCATATTCTATAGTCTTTTGTTTCTTGGAGGTATCTTAGTATCCGATTTGCAGCTCCATGATGAACTTGACTTGGATTTACATGAATCTTGAAAGTAGACTGGTTGCATACATAATGTATGGCCTTGTAGCTGTGTGATAGAGTAAACTTCCAATTAGGCTTCGAAATTGTGAACTATCTGTTTTTGGAGTACCGTTTTCCTTTTTGAGTGATTTATTGCTGTCTAGAGGTGTTGCTATAATCTTGCAACATTACATCTTGAATTTATTTATAAGATTCTTGATTTACTTCTTCTGAGCAATGAAGATCCCATCTTCAGTTGAGTTATCTCGATTCCAAGAAAGTAGTACATCAATCACAAATCAGTCATCTTGAATGTTTTCATCATGTCTTTCTTGAATTTCTCGATCATTCTTTCATTGTTCCTTGTATAAATGAGATCATCAATATATAGAGAGATCATAGGTGTACTATTTGTACCTTGATTTTTAATTTATAGAGTTGGTTCACTTTGATTTCTCGTAAATCCTTGCTCAGTGAAATAGTTGTCTATTATGATGTACCACCCCCGTAGAGCTTGCTTTAATCTGTATAGATCCTTCTTTAGTTTGAGAATTTTTATCTTCTTTACCTTGTATCACATACCCTTGAGGTTGTTCAATATAAATTTCCTCTTCAAGATAGTCATTAAGAAATGCTTATTTGAAGTCTAGCTAGTAAATCTTCCACTTCTTTTGTGCGACTAGTGCAATCAGCGCCCTCATATCATCACTGTAGTGGAGCAAATGTCTCATTGTAGTGGATGCCAAGTTGCTGTAAGTATCCTTTGGTGACTAGTCTTGCTTTATGTTTTTGGATTGAGCCATCAGCGTTAAGTTTTCTCTTGTAGACCTACTTAACTCTTACGACTTCTTTATCTTGATGAAGATCTACAAGCTCCCAAGTGTCGTTTTTCTCGATTATTTTTATTTCTTTCTCCATAACTTTTCTCCATTCTGGTTGTTTTGAAGTTGCTTCATAACTTCCAGGTTTAACGATCATCAAGTTGCAGCTTTGGTATATTTCTAATAATCTTCGTGTTTTTCTTGGCAATAATTTTGGTAAGTCAACTAGTTCTTTTATCGTTGCTTGATGTGGAAACTCTGGTTGATTGTTCTCCTCAACACCACCCTCCTGTTTTTGTGGTTGTGTTAGGATACTAATAGTTTCTCTTTCTACTTGACCAAACTCCTAGTTGTAGGCGGCATCTTAGTCAAACTTAACGTCCCGACTTATAATTAGCTTCTTTGTTCTCAAGTTATAGACTCGATGGCCATTAGATTGAGTGCTATAACCTAGGAAGATTCATTTTTCTGCCTTCTCGTCGAGCTTACCTCTTTTCTCTTGTGGAATATGTGTGTAGTAGATGCAGCCGAAAGCTCTAATATGCTTTGTCGATGGTTTTCATCTGCTCTATGCTTCAACTGAT
The DNA here is from genome assembly GCA_035079005.1 of Fraxinus americana. Taxonomy (NCBI): domain Eukaryota; kingdom Viridiplantae; phylum Streptophyta; class Magnoliopsida; order Lamiales; family Oleaceae; genus Fraxinus; species Fraxinus americana. Next base: position 26,222,926 of record CM068718.1, on the reverse strand, counting down.
GTTTTGTCTTGCACCCTTTAGTTGGACATCGATTTAATAAGTAGACTGCAGTGCTTATTGCTTCTGCCCAAAAGTTTTTGGAAGACCTCTCTCCATTAACATAGCTCTAGCTGTCTTCATTACTGTTCTATTCTCTCCTTCGACACACCATTTTGTTCAAGTGCGTATCCAACGGTGAGTTGATGTTTCATTCCTTCATCTTTACAAACCTTGCTGAATTTATTTAATGTGTATTCTTTACCTCTGTCGCTTATGATTGTCTTGATATTGCGACTATTTTGCTTTTCGACATAACTTTTGAACTTTTTGAAAATTTCAAAAACTTGGGATTTTTCGCGCAAAAATATAACCATGTCATTCTAGTGTAATCATCTATAAAGAGAATGAAGTACATGTTTTGCTCATGTGATGGAGTACGCATCGGACCGTATACATCTGTATGTATCAGCTCCAATGGCTCTTTAGCTCTCCAAGATTTTTTGGACTGAAATGATTGACGGTGTTGTTTCCCGAGCAAACATCATTCGCAAACTTCTTTAATCTCCTTTACAATTAGTAATTTCTCATTATGCTCTTTTACTAAAGGATTTTCAATCCAGGGAAATGGAAGTGTCCAAATATCCTGTGCCACTGCCATGACTCGTCCACTTACGCTGTCATTGTTGCATTGTTTGCGTACCTCCATTGGATTGGGAAGCATCTGTTCTCCCTTTTTTGACTTTTGCAATTACAAAGAAATTATCTTTCATGTCATAGATTGTGCAAGAATCTCCTTAAAAATGTAAAGTATATCCATTTTTCCATCATTTGACCTACACTTAGTAGATTTTAATTTATTGTAGGGACTAAGAGAACTTCATTGATGTATCTCTTACCCTTTTTTGTACCAACGGCAATAGCGTCTTTACATGTTGCCTCCATGTAATCTCCATTGACAATTTTTATTTTTGTATTTATTTTATTAAGACTGCAGAAAATACTTTCATCTTTCCTCATGTGATTACTGCAGTCACTGTCTAGATACTGTGTATCTAATTTCTCTTCAGATACATCCTTATTGGAGGCATAAAATTGACTTTCTTCTATACAATTTTCTTCAAAAAAAATAAAATAATAAGTTCGATAATTTTGTTTAAAATGACAAATTTTTTCTTCATGTTCAAATTTTTTACAACTACGGCACTGTGGTTTTCCTTTAAACCAACAATCTTTTTCCAAATGACTTTTTCTTTTATAAATGCTATATGGAAGATACTTGCCGTTATTATCAATTTCTTTTTCTTGAGTTTCTTTATTTTTAAAATTTTCTTTAAATTTTCTTCCACCTTCTTTAGATTTCTGAAATCACATATTAACTTTAAATTGAAAAGCATCACGAGCTTCTAGTGAACTCATTAATTCTACAACTGTTAATTTATCTATATCTTTAGACTCCTCAATAACTGCAATAATTCATATTTTTCTATGCAAGTAATTAAAATTTTTCCAACAACTTTCTTTTGAGGAACATCGAATCCATAAGAACTTAGTTGATTTATTATTTCATCTATTCCTGAATAATAGTCTTTTGCAGTTTCAGAATATTTCATTTTTAGATTTTCAATTCATTCTTAAATTTTAAAGACGGCAAGTACGTACCTTGTCACTACCGTAGAACTCATCATTCAGCTTATCCCAAACTTCTTTGATATGTTTTAGCTCCCATAATTATCGAAAAATAAGTGTTTGTCAAGCTCATTTGTAGAACAAATAATGCTAGAGAATCTTTTTGTTGATTCTCTTTTAAGTTCCTTCTTTTATGCAACGTCATTTGTGTTAGTATACCCGTCATTAACGACATCCCATTAATTTTGCATACAAAAATAGGTCTTCATTTTAATAGACTAGAAATCATAGTTGTCTCCATTAAATGTTGGGATAGGAATTGATGAACGGAAAGCATCAGCCATAATATATGCTTATGCTCAATATTAATCGAACGTTGCCTCTGATATAACTGATGATATTTTATAGTTGGCAGGAGAACTAAGTTAATTAGATTGAAAATGTTTGGTGGTTTATGTGAATATATTTTGTAGGATAAAAATAATAGAGAGTAATTTTAAATTGAACAAGAAAATTCAAGGAGAAAATTTTAATTTATTGAAAAATAAAATTTTACAATGGCAATGCTTTTTGACTTCTACACATAACAATTGAAGTGGCAACCCCTATTTATAGAATACAAAAAACGGTGGCTTGCCTCTAGAAAATTCTTATTTTTTCATTATTTTATCTTACTTGATTTATAAGGAATTCTAGAATTTTCAGGTATTTTCATTATTTTATATTTTGGTTTTGTTTACTTCCCAAGAATCTCTAATGACTTCTAAATAATTCTTATAACCCTTAAACTTTTCTTGTTTCTCAAGTTAGTTCGAAAAATTTTAAAAATATGCAACAATGCTAATACCATTACTATAAGTAGACAATCATTGATAAAAGCAAGACATATAACCTAGGTAACTGCATTAATATTTCTCATTCAAAAGCTTAGTAATTGTCATGTTAAAAATGAAGATTACTTTAAGCATACGTTGCGATATTATCTCGAAAGTGGACGGTAGTATGTAAATAATAAGGAAATGAGTAGTATACCACTAGTATTGGTTTTTTATTTTACCTAAATTAAAATTAACCCTAACAGGAACACGCATGTTTAATTTGATTTTGAAGTTAAGACTTTTCGTAACTAACTAAAATATACAAATTGTTATAAAAAGAAGTCAATAGACTTGTGTGTATTATAATGAGAACCAAAATCCTATATTTATAGGGAATGAATAGAGATACATATGGTAATAATATCTATGACTGCAAGGGTACAATTATCATTCACCAATAACTTATCATTTACAATACTCCCCCTTGAATGACACATTACAAAATATTTGACTCGTTAAAACCTTATTTGATAAAAACTCAATTGGACAAAAAAATCAAAACGAAGGAAAAAAATTACAGTTATTTTGGAGTATTAGATATAAATGATGCCTAATTAAACCTAGCTAGGAAAATCCAGTGGGATAAAATCTAAGCGAAGGAAAAGGAGTACAGCTATTCCCACTGATGTTGATCACTGAAAATCTTTGAATCGACGTATTTCAATCTTGTGAACCAATTTTTTGAATATAGATGTTGACTGTGCTTTTGTAAATAAATAAGCAACATTGTCACTAGAATGAATTTGTTGACTATTGATGTCGCCATTTTTCTGAAACTTGTGTGTATGAAAGAATTTTGAAAAAATATGTTTTGTTCTATCAACTTTAATATAACCTCATTTGAGTTGTGCAACATAAGCAGCATTATCTCCATACAAAATTGTTGGACTATCTTTTGCTGAAATTAATCCGCATGATGCTTGGATGATTGGTCATGTTCCTCAGCCGTACACATTCTCAACATGTTTCATGGATTGCAATAATTCCAAAATGATTTAATGATGTTGCTGTCAATAATTGCTTCACAGATCTCCATGATATAGTTGTTACTCCACATATAAACACATATCATGTTTGTGATTTAGCTTTATGTGGGTCAGATAGATAATATGCATCTGCATATCCCACTAAAGCATATCCCGACTTTTGAGAATAATATAATCTCAAATCAATAGTATTCTTTAGGTAACGAAAAATATGTTTAACACAATTCCAATGTCTTTGTGTTGGTATGAAACTATATCTTGCAAGGAGGTTTACATAAAAAACTATGTCAAGTCGAGTACAGTTTGCAAGATAAATTAATACTCAAATTGCACTAAAATATGGTACTTCAGGATCAAGAACCATTTCTCCATCTTAAAGTGGACGAAAATGATCATTTTCACATCAAGTGATCAAACAACCATAGGTGATGTCAATTGATGTGCATTATCCATATAAAAGCGTTTAAAGACTTTTTCTGTATATGTAAATTGATGAACAGATAATCCTGCTGGAAAATATTTAATCTGCAACCCATGACAGAATTTGATCGTTCCCAAATCTTTCATCTCAAATTCATTTTTTACATAATCTGCAGTTTTGTTGAGCTCTTCAGGAGTCTCATATATATTATAATATTAGTTTGTGGGTTAATGTCTTTTAGGTTATGAACATTAATCACAAAAAGAATATGTCTCATTAAAACTTTATTATGAAAAATTTTGTGGGAAAAATCCCAATGAAGGAAAAAGAATAAATCATTCTTTTAAGTACGTTACAAGAGTTGTCTCATTAAAAACCTTGCCATGAAAATTCAATAGAACAAAATTTCGATCAAGAGAAAAAAAGTACAACACGTATTTACTCCCCTCATGATAATATCACTTGAATTATGCTTCAAATAATATCAAAACCATAAATTGTCTATAATCACATTTATTACATACATATCAAATTTCATGTATTGTCACGCTAATGAAATAGAGATTTGTGATTACATTCACTACATGATAATTTATCAATTTATACAAGTTTTTGCGAAATTCATTATGTAAAGAGTCGTACATTTCATATTACAACTTTACTTTTTCCATTTTCATTTCGCATAAATATACACTTTTATGTCTTCAGATTGTAGATCTAGAAACTTCACGTTTCTCTAGGATGTGTCATTTTATTTGGCCAATCATTACTTCGATTGATGACGAATTTATTTTAATATATTCCCTACTCATAATATGATACACTACATCATGTATAAAAGTGTTGTCAACAACTTTTTATTTTTCGATTCTATTCTTTTTTAGAATAACATAACTTATTGAGATATCTCAATTTTCATTATTTCAAGTACTTGAACCTCTTCTGGGGTTTTAAAACTTGTTATGTCTAAATACTCATCAAAAGTTTATGTCTTCTTAATAAGACTATCTTTACCAATTGATTCATTTTCGTTTGAAAAATTTTGTAATAGAATCGAATATTATCACGCTTCAGGCGTGCCATAAATTTATTAAATATAATATTAACGAATTGTCCTTCCAATGGTCAATTCGAATTGGAGCATTTAAAATTGATGTGTGAGATTGTTATTCTCATTTGTCAGTAAATGCATCTAAATGAATTATTTTTCAAACTTCTGGTTTGAATTGTCTTACGAGGATTTAGATAATGATGTATTTGTATATTATTTTTAGCTTCTTAATTCATCCCCCTAATGCCGAGAGAATTTTTCAATCAAATTGACAATCATTTTCTCCAACGTTATAAAATATCACCCATTTGAAATAAAGGTTTAAGCTACGCATTTATTTTCGGCATTCTTTAGTTTCCATCCCAGTGCATTGTATTGAATCAATTTTGCATATATTGCCCTATCGAAATAATTTGATGAAAAAATTAGGCTCTCACCATAAGCCAAGTTATAATTGTGAAAGCTATAATGTTGGCATGATGCGTAATGATTTTCCCTAAATAGAAATGGGAAGTACTTTGTTCTCAATTAAATTAAACGAGACGTTTAACAAGTAGTAGTGTTACCATTTATCGACATTTCAACTAACACTTATTAAAATATTGAGATTTATGATAGCTAGCATTAACAAGATACACCGTCTTGATTGTATAATCTGAAAATTATACTCATAATTTGAGCAGCACTTTCGCAAACTTCAGGTTGCGAACACCATGCAATCATCTAGTATTTGTATCAAATCTATTATATACAAATAATATTTAGATGGTCAATGTGGAGGGTGATGGGACCCCATATATCACCCAAATTAATTTTCAAAAATATAAGAAATTCAATTCATATTTAGCTAGTAACAAAAAATGACTAATTAATGAAGATGCGTGTTTGTGCTTGTACTACAGACACCAAAAAGAAATACACGCAGATATCAAGGAAATTATAGAAACCATATAAAATCCATTACACAGAAATTGAGATGCACATATTTGACTTTGAAAAATTAAATTTTTCGTACTGATAACGTATTATAAAAAGAGAGTAAGAGAAGTCAACAAATTTGTGTGAATTATAATGAAAATCAAAGCCCTATATTTATAGGGAATGAATAGTGATACATATGATAATAATATTTAGGGCTGTAAGGGTACAATTGTCATTCACCAATAATTTACCATTTACAGCACAAATTAATATATAATAATGAAAAAAGTAAGTATCGATGTACAAATCAATTAAGGAAATAATTAAGAATCCCTCTCTCAATAATTAACCTTACTCATAGTTAGAGGTGTCAATTCGGGTGGTCCGGGTCGGGTAGGCCCGCCAACATGTGAGTTCGGTAACGGCCCGCGTGAAAAAAAGCCCGCCCGCTGCGGGTTCCGGGCCGGTTACGGGTTGACCCACAATTTTGGACTACAACCCAGGCCCGTCCGCTGACCTATCAGGGTCGAGCCCATGCGGGTCACGGGTCGCGGTTCGTTCCGATTTGACCCGTATGATTGTATAAATAAAATTATAAAAATATAGACTTTTTCATATTTATAGCAAAAAATATATATATTTTTTGTTAAATGTAAACTAAAAATTGAACAAAATGATAAATTCATAATTATATCAAGAAATTTTTACATGGAATTCAAATTTAACGTTACATGAATTATTTATAACTTTACAAACTTAAATTTAATTTAAACAAATAACAACTACATCAAAATACATGTCTAATTTATCCACTTCATCTTCTTCTCAATCCAAGATTTTTACAATTTTTTGCAAATTTTTGTTGTCTAGAATCTGAACAAGAAATATAATTAATAGATTCTCTAATTATACTTATTTGTGGTGTTATTAATTTCAAACCATCTTGCACAACTAAATTCTCCCCCCTTTTTTTGAATTTTTTTTATTTTTATTTTTTCAATTTTTTTTGTTTGGCTCCCTCCCCCCCCTTTTTTTAATTTTTATTTTATTTTTATTTTTTTCAATTTTTTTTTAAGGGCCGCGGGTTAACCGCGGCCCGTGGGGGTGCAACCCGCGAAGCCCGCGGGTTACACCTCCTTGGCCCATGAACCCCCCGCACGGGTCACGGGTCGGCCCGCAGTCCCGGTTTTCACGGGTCGGTTTTCCCGGGTCATGGCCGGTCCAACCGTCTTGACACCTCTACTCATAGTCAATTCATATTTTGTTCGATTGCAGTGGTGTTAGTCAACAAATTCAAAATAAAATATTAAACTCCGTGTCTCAAGTACTTTTAATTATGTCCAAATTAGTCCCTAAACTTTCAAACATTTGCACATTAGTTCTTCAACTTCTAAAAATGTTCAGATTGATCTCCAAGAATCTGATTTCATCCAATTTGGTCCCGAAACTCTTTAAGTGTTAATTTAGTCCCCAAAACTTGAGAAATAATCCAATTAACTATTCAAAGCTTTCAGTCTAGTCCTCATACTTCTCGATAGTTATCTAATTCCATCCTTTTATGCAAATTATGCTTCAAATCTCCTCATTTTGCTTTGTTTATCTTTAAATTGAAAATTTAACTTAAAAGGACAAATAAGACATAAAGCGAGTAGAAATTCGAACAATCAATCAACTTTTAAGATAATTTAAGAATCTAGATAAGTAGATATGACACTTATCATAGTCCTCTATCTAAAACATCCTACTACCAATATGATATAAAATAGTAAATTACAGAATAAAACTACTTTTAAGTTACTTATGTTGTTAAACATGTAGAAAAGTTATTTTTCTTTTCTTCCAAACTTCAGTTTCAAATCAAGTCTTGACTTGGTTTTCCAAAAAAATAACTTTTAAACCCAAGTAAATTCGATATTTTCCATCCTGGGTACTTTATCTCCCCTCCTAAGCATCGTACTATATCAAAGTATTTGCGCTTCTAGTTTATATTAAATTTTGTAATTGTCGTGTAAGAGAAGAGATCTTTTCTTAATCATTATACATACTGGCACTAGATCAAAACGAAAACTCAATAATTTCTTTGTTTTCAATTCCTTCTAATTTTCAATAGTAAAATATTTGTAGAAACGAGCTTTCAATGTTATTTTTACCCATTATAACAAGGTAGTGTCGAATCAAAAATAAGCATTGAGTGGCCCCCCGGGGCACATCCGAGTTGGCAAAGGATGGGCATTGCTAGGTTTGCAACCTCAGGGTGGAAAATTCGATTTCTAGATGGAGCAGTTGAGTGTTGTAATACTCAATTTAGATAGAGCAGTTTGGTGATGTAATATCCATGGAGGAAGGCTCATTTGAGGACATGTGTATAAAGGGTGCATGGACCCTGGTCAATTTGGGCATATCCCGCGGTTAACCTCCACCCATCACTGAGGGATAGGGATGGGTGGTCCAGAACATAGTCTGGTGCAAGTTGGGATACCTAAATATAAAAAAAAAAAAAAGCATTGAGTAGCATGTGCTTTGGATGATGTACCTCATGGACCCACTTGTTTGGGATTCAGAGTAGGCGTGATAGGTGGAGAATTATTAACTCCATTGCAAGATAGCTCACTTGGAAGAATAGTAGGGCAAAATCATCATGCTCTCAAAGAAGATTGCCAATGCATGTTTAAAACACAAATTAATTACTTTAAAAATATATTAATTTAAAAAAAGCAGTTTTATAAATAAATAGATAAAAATAACAAAATAGTAAAATATATAAAATCAAATATGACCTCCATTTACCCCTTGAGTCTACATTAAATAGTTGCGTGATTGACATTTGAAACATCGTTTAAACGATAAAATGTTCAAAAAACTCAACTTGCCTATTTTCAACTGCTAAAATATTATTTATTTCAAAATAAACTTATTTATTAATTATAAGAAAACATCTTAAACTTAAATATTTTTCCTACCCATAAATGTTTTCTTTTTTGCTCTACCTAATCATGTCACATTGCATTGGCCCTACACTGGATTACTTAAAGAATTGGTCCCCTATATATCTTATTTATTCAAGTATACACGACAAAATGTGATTATAAATAAAGAAACAATTAATTGATTGGTTTTTTCCAGTACAGAATTCAATCAAGAAATGTGCAGGCATGACAAAAGTTGTGCAGGCTGATGGCTCATAGAAAATGAAGTGAAACTATATGTGGGAGTGCGCTGAAGAAACTAAGGGCTTGTTTGGTAACACTAAAAATCCAATTAAAATTGAAAATATAACCGTTATTGGGTCCCACCCGTCTAATAAAAGTCAACAATAACGGCTAGTTTTTCAATTTTAATCCGATTTTAATCTCTACCAAACACACTCTAAATTAAAATGAGTAAATGAGTTTTTTTTTTTTTTTTTATCTTCGTTTAAACTTTTAGACGAACCGGTTATATAAAAATATTATCATATATCATGATCAGATCAATAATTACATAGGGCCGTGGCAATAAATATTCTTTTATCTCAACATTTTTTTATAAATTCTTCCCTTTATTTCTTCCATTGGACTCAACTAATCTCTAATAATGGCTACCAAAATATCTGGTTCACCATCAATCTACCACTTCAGCAGCCATGGCAGAAATTGCCAATATTTGCATTTTCCAGATTGTTGTTCATTCAATCTCCTTCTGATCAAGGGCCAATGTAAGATCAAGAACCCTAATTATGTCTACCGATTTGGAGCTGAATATGAATTTTATAAGTAAGTTTTCTTATATCCAAACCCTCTTTAGGTTGCTGTTTGTTTGTACCTTTGTTGTTTGAAAGTGAAAAAAATTATTGAAGTTACAGGACGTGGTGCAGAAGGAGCAAATTTCAACTAAAAGCCTCAGCTAATGGAGCTGGTTCTCCTTCCTCTTCATGGTAATCTTTTTGTTGAAAACGATAGATTTGAGCTTTTAAACGAGACAGATCAATAATTCAATATGATATCAGAACAAGCTACGACCATCGAATTCAAGTCTTGTCGCGTACTAGGCCTTTAATGAAAAAAAATAATTCGGCTGGGAAGACAAAACAGAACTATTAAATTTATCTCATGTCTAACCGTAGAAGCTTTTAAAGGAGGGAGTTTGATATTTTTAAAGGTTGAGGAGAAAGTGGTTTGGGTATATTGCTAACTTTGAATCTTCCTCGTTGTCTCTGATGTAGGAAAAAGTGGTTGTTGGGGCTTCTGCTAACAGTGATTCTTCCAGCATTGGGACATAAAGGGGGACTATTTGCAGTCCTTAAAAGTTAGCATATATTAAAGTTTTGTTATTAGCTTTTGTGACAGCAGCTTATATTTTTAATGGGACTAACCTTCGGGGTTTTACTATTTTAGGTAAGATCGATGCAGCTGTGAAGACGGTGGAGACAGTGACGGAGATGGTGGAGGAGGTGGCGGAGGAGGTGGAGAAGGTGGCGGAAGAGGTGGAGGAGAAGCTTCCACAGGAATCGAAGCTCAAGGAAGCTCTAGAATCAGTCGATAATCTGGCCAAGAAAGCTGTTAAGGAGGCTAAACAAGCCGAAGAACTTGTTCATAAGGTAACCAATCTCTTTACTGATCGAAAAGTTGCTATACGACGCGTCAATCTTCATAGCACTCATGATTCGATCTTATTTGTTCATATTTATAGATAGAGAGAAACTTATGAACTTGCAATTATCAATACTTTTGAGTCATTGGTTCCATCTAGATCGTGAGTCAAATTGGACGAGCTAAGAAGGATATCAATGGTCAATACTTCCATCGATGACGATCACGTATTTTGGCAACTCATTTGAATCTCTCCTTCTAATCTTAACTTCTTCGACTTCTCTCTTGGCTTTTGCTTCCCTTTATACTCCTCTACACAGGATTGTCAAAACAGTTTCTTGCACCACAGAGATTAGCTATCGGCATAGAAGGAGAGGAATGATGAACTCATAACTAAGATTTCTCTCATCTAGCTACCCAAAATCCACAAAGCTAGTTACATCGCAAAAATTCTAGAAATTTAATTTGACAGCTTAGGTCACACCACGTAAAAATAAATCAAAGAAAAGATGACTTATATATAATTTGAATAATGTTATTTAGCACAACTGATGTTTAACTATAGTCTAGGTGGCAACACTAACAGCATTAAAGTACAAGTTCAATTAAATGAATTTCAACTTTAATTGAATCTATCATACTGTATTATTTATATAATTCAGACATAACTTGCACGGAAAGAGACTTTCACTTTTTCCTTTTGTTGTTATTTGTTGAAATTGGGGTAGTTGGTAGCAGAAAATAATGGCAGTCTAGTTGTCTAGGCATGCCAAGTGAGAATCACATGGGGATGAGTAATCTCAAGTCAATAACCCATGTGTCATGCTCTTAAATGTGTATATTCAATAACTTCACAGGACACATTAGATGGTTTTTAGAATGTCATCTTTGCGAACATACAATATTGTAATTGTTAGTTTTATTGAAGACGAGATTTAGAATGAATACACGTGTCTATCTCTAACAATTTAAACTTTTAGATAAAAAAATTAACATGGAATCAGAACCACACAAAAGAACCTAGTATCTTCTTGACATGCATAGCATGACTATAGAGCTCGTTTGGTAAGGATTAAAATCCAATTAAAATTGAAAATATAATCGTCATTGGATCCCTACCGAACACGCTCATAGTTTCTTTGTTACTATGTACGATTTATTACTACGTCTTTTCTCGTATACACAGGTTCAGGAGGTCGAGGAGAAAATAGAGGGGTCATTGATGAAAGCTAACGCTGATGGAAAAAAACTGGACGGCCAAAAGACAAACTCCTAGGACCAAGATCCAACTGTCAAATAATAGTTAATGGGTTTTTTTTTTTTGTTAGTTTTTTGTTCATAATGAATTAATCGTGCAGAACTCTGTTGCTCTGATGGTCCACACACTTTAACTGTGTTCCACCAAAATTCGTTGCCCCCATCCTAATATTCCTTAATAAATGATGAAACTTTTCAAAATGGTCCACTAGAGATAGTGGCGGTAAAGATTGTCTACTTTTAAATTTTTTGTTTAAAAGACCTTTATAATCAATATGATTCATAATGATATTGACATCGTATTTCTTCCTCTTTCCTCACTCTCCGATCCTCTCATTGCTTCAGCACTGACCTCCTCAGGCTACCTCTTCATCTTCCCTGCTTTCCCCAGCTGCCCCTGCCACCGCCCCCCTATCACCAATGCTCGGGAGTCTGTTTTAAGTATTGAACATCGACTAGGGGCATAGGAGTCCTCGGAGCTCTAGAGCACAGAGGAACCGGTGGGAGAGGAAGAAGATGGCAAGAGAATATTTGGACGTAAAAATTAAAAATTGAATCTTTTTAGCATTATTCTCAAAATATTAAGCTCAAAATTTTGGTCTTTGCTTTAAGATAAAGTTGGAGGCATTGCCTTCCTTTCCTTTCAATAGAATCCATCTAACTAACTTGTGCAACGAAATATGTTTTGATTATTAAGAAAAGGATTTTCCTTATTCAATACAAAAATCAATCCAACTTGACCACTTAACACCAAAATAGGGAAAAATTCACTTTGGGTCCCTAATCTATTGCTTATTCTCGCAAGGGAAGGAATTTTCTTCTCCTTTAATACAAAAATCAATCCAATTTCCCCACTTAACACCCAAAAGGGAAAATTGCAGTGCTGCTCAGCAATCTACAAAGATCCACTTGAGGCCAAATGATAGTACTACAGAATTTTAGATTAGAAACGACAACGCTAAGAAAAATAGGTTGAGAACCAACTCTAATAAGTCAGGGACTGATGGTGCAATTCCACTCCACCCCAAACCCTCCAATCCCCGTTCATATCTTACAGCACGGTCTCTCCCTATCTTCTTGATCGTATAATATAATAATAAAATCCAATTGGACAACTCTCTTACTCAATGCTATCTAGTATCCATCACCAACCAACAATAACAAGACTGTCTATATTTCATGCCCTATGAGACAATGGCCAGCCTAAATTGTTGACAAACACAAATTAGCTATTTTAGAAGTCAACTTGTACACAGAGAAGAAATGGCTGGATGGCTACCAGCAAACCAAAAGTCAAAAATAACCAATATGGATGTGGGTTTCACATTTTCTTACAAATCTGGCCTAGATCTTATACAAAACTGCGATTTACCTCCTCCAATAAAGCTTTTTGCTGGCCCAGTGAACAAAATCTGCAACATGGCGGGGCAGGAAGTGGTTGAGAATGAAGTTGGGATGTCTAAAGATTCAGAAGATGGGAAGTTGGAGATTCTAAAGGCCTTGAGACTATCACAAACACGAGCACGGGAGGCAGAGAGGAAATGTTCGGTTCTGTTGAAGGAGAGGGACGCCATCTCCAATTTATTGCTTGATGAATCACTGAGATTGTTTGCCTATAGGCAATGGCTTAGATTGCTTGAGTTTCAAATTTCCAAATTGGAAAGAGAACGGAGAACGGAGGGTGTGAAAAGTGATTCTAATAGAGTTCCGAGATGGGAAGATTATGGTGAGGGCTCTAGCAGCATGAAACAGTATGCTGCTGTAGCATTTTGTTTGGCTATTGCTGGAATGGGTTTGGCGATTGGCTGCAGTCATATATTCTGATTTTTTTTTTCCCTGCAGCAATCTTGTTCAGTTTTTACATGCTACAGATTGATTACACACTTCAAATATTATGCTAAATAATAGATACAGAACACAGAACAAGTGATGCTCTATCTGACGTGCATTCTGCTAATTCAAAATTCACATGTAAAAGCCCCAAAACTTGTAGATTCAGATGCTCTTTCATCTTCCAACAGCATGATGATGATGCAGATAATAATAGTGATGACATGACGCAGTATATTGATAATAGCAATATTAGTAGCAACCATCAGTTCATCATTAGCCCGTGTAAGGCACAGTCAATTTCATTGTACAAATGCAAATATTCAAGAAATCACAGAAAAAATTAGCGAAGTGGATTCCTCCAACTCCACAACTCATTTTTTGTTAACAGGAGACTTTAGCACATATAGGAGAGTTCAAGCAAAGGTACTCAACTATGCATATATCCATCCACTAACATGAGCAAACAAAGATATACATTGTATGCACGTCTTCATGCATTAGAAGACACGCGTGCAAGTGCACATGGGCACAGAGATTGATCGAGAGAGATGACTTCAGAAAAGTATTTTAACTGCATCTCCAAACATATGTACAGAAGCAACTAGATGGGTTCGTTACTTCGTTTTACTTTTCTAGTTACGTGTATGCTATTATAGATATTAACACTGTCATATACATATATAAGCTGGAGTGTAAGAAAGATAATGAACTAAAGTTATTCAAATGATGGCCAAGTGTACAGACCTCAGATGACCATAGCCAAGTGTACAGACCTCAGATGACCATAGCATTCATCAATGCTCCTGAAGCTCCAAGCAGACCCAGCAAACGTGCCTCCCACACCTACACTCGATATGATTGCACCCATCCACCTTATCAATTGTGAAACCACAGCATGAGTACTTCTTCACACTCTCTCCCGTTACACCACCATTCTTGCAGAGAAGAATCAGGGCCGTCTTTGAATTCTGATACTTTTGGCATGACACATACAGATGCTACTCCATGTGGCACGTGTACATGTCTCCACAAATTATGAATCACAGGCAAATAGTTTGCCCAAAGTCCCACGATTTTCCACTCAATAAACTGATGGACAGCAGGTGAAGGACAAAATCTGTAAGTGTCCCCACTCCTTGCCACAAATGCAGTTGGACGTGTTTCCCAGTCGATGCCACTTAATATCCAAGTTGATCACACCATTGCCTCATTTTCTGCGAGGGAAGAGAGAAATTCATTTTTCAAAGTTTCATTGTGCTCAGTATTCATCTGAGAATTCCTACACCAGTAACTAGGTAAAATATTATTGTATTCATTATTACGGCAAGCTTCCAGTTCTTGCACAGTGTCATGGCATCTCTTCATGGACTTCACATTAATGCTATTTTCCCAGCACCGGGTATTTTTCCTTTCCCAAGGCAAAGCCTCCCACTCTTTATAAACAAACAGCAAAGTGAAGAGATCCCCATTTTGCTGCAAAATTGCACCTTAAAGCAATCAGATTGCAATGTCTCTTCCACTGTACCAACTCTGCAGAATATGCTACTAGAATTTCCCATAACTGCGCCAAGAACAAGGCACTCCGTACCTAGGCGCTCGTGGAAGCATTTAAGGGTAATTTTACTAAGATGAGGTTCAATACCCAACTTGACTAAATCCCAACCCTCTTTCATTAATTCATGAACATCATCTCTCACTACAACAGCTCCAAATTGAATATTTCTGATGGTCATCTCTTTCGCTCTGACACTGGGTGCATCAACAAAGTCAAAATCCTGCACATTCTTGATGCCTAAAGCAAGATTCCTCAGAGCTGCAACACCAAGATGAACCATACGAATTTCTGGTAGTTCCTAGTGAGGCATTTTTATTAATAGTCATCGTCTGAGTAAATTCTATAACATGTTCCAGGTTCAATTCTCCCAGCACGACCTGCTCATTGATTCGCAGAACTCTGGCTGATTCTGCAAACCCTTAGAACGTTCATGCCAGTGGCAGGATCAAATCTACTTTCCTTCACCATGCCAGAATCAACCACATATTTGACCTATGGAACTGTCAATGATGTCTCAGCAATGTCAGTGGTGAATCTAACTTTTCTTTTTCCTAGGTAGTTCAGAAAAACTCAATGTTGGTCATCGTAAGAAAGTTTTCCATGTCAAGGTAACATATTGGTAGATGGAGCTTGCAACGTCTCTCAAGCCCATTCTAATTCCATTTGAGAGTTCAAGAAGGCAAGTATTGTTCCTTCTCCATTTTGTGGATCTCAGTCACCATCCTCCCAACATCAAGAACATATGACGCAATCAATCGAGAAGCAAAAGATCCTTCATTGCATGGGACATATCTATGCTATGTTTGAGTCCCAATTTTTAGTGAAAATAGATTTTGTAATAGTGATTTTTTGAAGAATGAGTGGTTAAAAAATAAGGAAAAATTTTGGACTTATTTGCAAAAATATTTTATAGGGAGAATGTGGGATTGAAAATGAGTTTAAAGAAAAATGATTTTTTTGAAAATGGGGCTCAAACATAGGCTTAATATCAGCTGTTGCAGACATAATTATAAGCCTCAAACCAGGCCTCTGACCAAGTAGATTCTTAATCATCGCCAGAAGGAGATCTATGTTCCAAGCTTTTTTCATGAGCATCGTCAACAATAATGCATGAGATCTGGGGTAATTGCTTATCGCTCATGTAGTGCTGCAGGAGGCAGTGGTCAATCATGAATATAGCCTTACAACCAAAGTCCTGGGACAATGAAAATGATGAACAAAAAATAACTAAAGTATCTTTGGAACAACACAACTTTCCTCTTTAACCCTTTCTGCCAACGAGATGGCAGAAAGTTTAAGCGGCTGAGTGCAAACAATAGACTCGTGACCAAACATCCCTGAATCGGCAAGAAACTGAACCAATTGTGTGCTCTTTCCTGAGCCGGTCTCCCCTATCAGCACTGTTATCTGTGGAAATTTATATCAAATATTTAAATACAAAACAGAACACTTGAAACTATATGAGTTCAAGCCAATTAAAAACATAAAGACCAAAATGTGTGCCCACATTTGTGTTACATGTTCTACTTGGGAGTACCATTATGCATATATGCACACAAACACCCATGTACATATTATGCAATATTTATAACATAACAGTTTAGGCCTCCTTACTGCAAGTGTTTCTTCTATGTGAACCATTAGGTATCACACAAAAGATTCTATCCCTCTAGATATTATAGTTCCATTGAAAATATGGAACTGCAGGTTCACAAAAAGTTCAATTTTCATATATATTTTACAATAAAATACAAAAATAGACACCAAGTAACTATCGATAATGTCTGGCAGAATTCAGTTGAAAATCTTTGTAGATGAGTTCTTGTCAGAAAAGACAGTGCAATGATGAAAATAATATATTAATTGTACAGAATAATTTAAAAATGGAAAATTTAATTGATAATTGAATCAAACCATGACCCCTTCTTACTTTATTTGTATCTTTATTCTTTTCAATAGAAGGAAAGAAAATGATTGATTAAGCTGGCAGAGAAAATACAAAGATGAAAGAACTATATAATTTTAAAATATGTTTCATATTAGCCTGCGAATAGTGCATATACAACAGTGCCAACACTGAAAGGTAGAATACAGCTAACCACTTCTGTTTTAGCTCTTTCTTCTGTTTTCCATATGCATTATAGGTAGTTTTTAACAAAATTGAAGCCTTTTAAACATTTCAAATTCCTCTCCAGGAAATATGAGCTCCTCGTGTCACAAGGATTATTTATTTTCTAAATTATACTATGAAAATTCAGTCCATCAATCATTTTCTTGCATATATCTGGACAGTACTAACTCCAGTAGAATCTCGATTATCTAATCGTTACTTTCCTCAATGCCTAAAAGAACAGATACCAAACTCTATTCCTGAATCTTTTGCACCAAATAACAAGAGATAGAACATAAACTCTATACTAACATCCATATTCTAAGAAATGGTAAATACCAAAAGTACATAACCAAATGAAGTCAAATTAAACTAAATTAACCTGCTGGATGATATGTATAAATTGGCAATCCTTCGTCAAGCCGCCTACATTCCCTCGTTAACAAGCTGTAAATCTTTCCCCAGTAAATTTCTCCCTCTAAATAATACACCTCCACCACCACCTTCGTTTTCTCCTCATTCTCCAAATATTCAACAATAAACCTCAACCCACCCTTGAACTCCTCAACCCTCTTTGAAATAAAATCTATCTCAGCCTCCAATTCGTCCCTCTTCCTTCTTCAATTTATCTGAAGACTCTTAATCTCAACCGCTGCATTCACCAGTTTTTTCACCCATTTTTTGTACCAAGTGACCTTCCATATTGAGCTCCTGCTTATCTGAGACCAAATCAATGCTGGGCACTAGTAGTAGGAGTAAAACCGTGCATATATATATGAGAAAAAGAGGGAAGAAGGAAGGTGAAAGTGTTGAGGGGAAACGGAGACGGGGAATGGATAGTTTTCCGTTTGATTATGCAAATTGTTTTCTCATGAAAGGCCAAAGAGCAATCTCCCGCTGTACCGTCCATTTTCTCAAAAAAAAAAAATAATAATAATAAATAAAATTATTAGGGCCTGTTTCAGCCCATTTTTTGTCGAAAAGAATATATTTTTAAATAATGTATCAATGAAATTGAATTTGTGTGTAATATTTTTTAGTAAATAGTGTGTGATTGAAATGGAGTAAAAATACCGTTTAACAACGTATTTTTTAATAGTTGAAACTCAACCCAATCAAGTATCGGTCGGGTAGGGTGGTGAGGTTGGGACAACTTGTCAACAAAGACTAAAGTATGTGGGTCGGGTTGGACGGATTTATAATTGACTCATGACTTATATAGTATTTGGTCTCCATAGTTACAATGAACCAAAAAAATCTGAATTATTTTGGCACTTCATGCCCGAAAATGTTACATGAATAGATTTGTATTAAATTACTATGTGCAAGCAACGTGCAATGCACGTTTACCTAGTTTATATTTAATAGTTTTGTTTAAGAATTAATTTGTTATTAATAAAGATGTAATTTTTTTGGTTAATTAAATAATTAATGATGTAATGTTTATGTAATTGATAAATAATTAGATGTGTGATTTTGATATTGTGATGTAAGTTGGTGAGATCGAAGAAAATAAGCAAAAGTTGACAAATTTGGAGAAAGAGCTAAATTGTAAGGGACCCAAAGTTCGGGGACTAAAATGTAAATACTTAAAAGTTGTGCCGAACCTCACGATGAAGATTTGAGAGTGCTCGGAGTCAATTGGATAAAGGAAGACGTCAATGGAATCAAATTTAGTCAAAAGATGATCACAAATCAATTTCCAAGCGAAAAGTTATGCTCCGATATTTTAGTCTCATATTGAGACCTAATTTTGGCATAGAAAGTGATCGAATTGGAGAATGATATCTGAATCAAAGTTGTAGCTAGATGAGTTAGCTTTCCAACGCATTTTGAATCGCTTTAATCGGACATCGGAATACAAAGTTATGATAAAAACATTGAAAGAAAGTGTAACTTCCTATTTAAAACAAGAAATTCTGTTACATAGTCCGTTAAAATAACAAATTTCGTTAGTTTTTTCGTTAAAAACAAGAAATTTTGTTACATAGTCACTTTTAATATATAGAAGATATGAAGTCAAGAAATATTTTTGGCAATTAAAATGTTTTTGTGTTGAATATGTATTTGCTTATACTATTTTTCATAAAATGCATTCTATCCAAATCTTATAATATTACTCTAAGAGTTTCCAAGTAATATTATAACACTTGTAAAGTTCATAAATATAGTCGAGTTGGGTTGAACGGGTTTATTCAATTTTTATGAGTTAATCCATAATTCGACCCGACCTAACCCGCTTACACAACCAACTCATCCACTCGTGCAAAAATTAAAAAAAATCCAAACCGATCGGGTTGATTAGGTTTAGACGATTTTGATTGATTCGATCAAGTTTTGCCCACCCCCAGTTGCCATCACCCACCATCCCAGGATGATGGCGGGGAATCAATTCCAAATATAATAATTACAACCACAAAGATCAAGACATCTCCGGATGATTCAAGAATAGATCCCTAATATTCAAATCAATTCCAAATCATTTTCTAAAATCACTAGTCTTTTCCATAGTCAAGCTCAATCGTGCACAATTCCCATTGGCTTCTCCACTCTTACTTTTCTTCTCCGCCACCCTTTTTTTTTTTTCCCTTTTTTTTACGCATTGGATTTAAAATTCTTCGTCAATTTCTGCCATTCTTTTTCTTCCGCTTCTCTTTGATTTATGAGCTTTAAAATGATGAATCTTGCTACACGAACATAAGGGATAACCGAAAACATACACACACACCTAGAGACCCACGCACAATGTGAGGGTCGATCATCCCTTTGGTCATCCATTTTCTAGCACTTCAGCATAATTCTAATATGATTTGCAACTTTTCCTTTTTGCTGGGGAACCTGGGGTTAAATATCATCTAATTTTATATTTAGTGTCACTATTGTCACCCAATTTGATTTTATTTCATCATGATCATTCAATTTCATATAATGTTTCAACATGACCACCTAATTTTATATAACATTTCACTATAACCATCTAATTTATTTTCACTATTTTCACTAATTTTAAAGGGGGTGAAACGATAACTATGTATTATATATATGAAATAAAAAAAAAAAGACAAAAAAAAAAGTTTTTTTCAAAATTTTTAAAAAAGTTAATTTTAAAATAAGTTTTTATTTTATTTTAAATTTTTGAAAATAATTTTTTTTAAAGGAATGTATTTTTTAAAATAACTTTTTTATTTTATTTTGTTTTTCTAAATAACTTTTTTTTTAATGAGTCTTTATTTTATTATATTTTTTTAATTAACATTTTTTTAAAAAAAGTTTTTAAGTAAAGTTCTTTTTATATAAGTTTTTTATTTTAATTATTTTAATTTTATTTTATATATATAATGCAAAGTTATTGTTTTACCCATTTTAAAATTATTAAGTGGTCATGGTGAAATTGGGTGATCATAGTGAAAAGTTATAAGAAATTAGATAGTCAAAAGTAAAATAAAATCAAGGAATAATTGCAGTAGCGGTCCCAAACTTATCACTTTTTTGCAGACTTTATCTTAACCTTCACTTTGTGTCAACCACAATCACAGACCTTTCAAAAATTAGCACATGGGGTCCAAATGGATGATTTCTGTTAATTTAACCGACCCAATAAATTGACTTTGACAAATTTTAAAAGGGGTAAAAAAGTAAAAAAAAAAACTAAATCACAAAGGGGAAAAAATTTCACTATTCATCTTCTTTCTTCCTCCTTCTAAACTCACTCTGGTGACCTCCCATTGCCCTTTGGAGAATACAAAGCTTCTGCAAATTGTAGTTTCCAAGTTTATAGACACAAATTTCAATATCTACTGCCTAAAATCTTTCCAAATAACCTCAAAATCCATCAAATGAATCTCTGTTTAAAATCGTAAGAGGATTAACTCATCCCAACTAGTACAGAAGTCGTATGGTGTGCTGATTACAAAATAATGATAGCCACCTAATTAAGGAGAAATAGCAATTTAACATGCCTTAAACTCCTAATCTTACCTAGAAAAAAAATATTCACGTATTCTTCCGTTTCACATAAATAAATTTTCCAAAAGCAAGTACTTGGAAAAGCTTTTGAGCTTTCCACAATACCTTCTTGAGATGCACAAAAGAAATTTGGTCCCTAAATGTTGGGTTAGTAACCATTTTTCAAATATGACCTAATTAGTTCCTCTAAGAGGATCCTGCTACTCAAATTGAATAAAAGATAATGCCATTTGTTTTGCAGGAATAACAAGAAGAAAAATGCATGAACCATTATGCCTAAACATATTCGGATTTGATTCGTCTTAGCAAATGAATTTGATTGGAGTTTTAATTCAAAATTACTATTTTACCCCTTTTAAAATTTGTCAAAGTCAATTTATGGGATCAACTAATGGTCAAACTAACATAAATCATCCATTTGGACCACATGTGCTAATTTTTGAAAAGTTGGGGACTGTGTGTGGTACGAAGTGAAACTTAAGGTAAAGTTTGCAAAAAAAGTGATAGGTTTGGGACCGCTGCTGCAATTATCCCTAAAATCAAATTGGGTGGCCATGGTGATACAAAATTAAATTGAGTGGTCATGGCGACACCAAGTATAAAGTTTGGTGGTCATTGGTGGATTTAACCCAAGAATCTGTGATCTTTAATTCTTTATTACTTTTAATTCGGACAAAAATTAATACTTTTACTGTTTAATTAGCTTACAGCGTCAACAATACAGAACTGGAGAAGCCCTAGTTTTTTTATTTGTATAATAATTTCGAGATTGCTATTTGCATTCCAAATAACGGGATTTGTATTATTGTATTATTTATTTTAGAGAATTTGAGACAAAAGTTTTTGTAGTCGTTGTTTAGGACATAGACCCCGAAGCCGAATCTGTTGATTGAGGACAATATTTTGGGATGTTTCTCCATGAACGAGGCTGGTCGGTGGTGGTGTTATACCGTAGGTGTTATCGTATGTGGTGGAATTGAGGGTGGTGTCGTGCGCAACCCTGGGTGTTTTGGTCAAGATTGATCCCACTAACGATGTTTTTTGGCTTGGTGGTTGATTGGAGTGTGTTTGTGGGATGAGACCATCAGTGTGGGTGGTGGTTTCCGGTGGCTTTGGTAGCGGGAAGGTGTGGAATAAGTTGAAGAAGTTGGTGGCTCCATAGGGGTGAAGTGATTTTTCTTTTTTTTTAATTAATTATTTGGGACTGATTTATAATTTTTTAAAAAAAATTTGAGATTGTGGTTATAATGAGTTTTTTACTTTTTCTTCTTCTTTTGTTTTTGTTTTATTTAAATGCAAGGGTATATTCATTATTTTATAATTTTTTTATTGAAAAAATGGACGGTATTTCATACTAAAGCTCGAAACAGTGATGTTTTGTGCTATTTCCAAAAAGTATGAATTTTCGACAGTTTAGCCAATAGATAGGGAATTGTGCTATTTAACCTTTAAGAAAGAAACCATCCAATATAATCGTATTTACACTAGAGGTCACCAAACTTTGAGCCTTGTTTCATTTTAGTCACTCAACTTTTTTATTGAGGGCACTTCAGATTAGTTAAGAATAATGGTTTCATCATTAAATATAAATTTCTATCATGCGTGAGGACCCACTTATGTTATGTACATAGTGTAGACATTAATAGAGGTGGTTTTAGACATTAATAGAGGTGGTTTTCCATGTGTTATGAAATTAAGGATGTGAACCAAAGGATTTAGTCTGGGTTATTTGAAAATTGGATCGATCATTTTTCATTGGAGAATTGTGAAAATAGGATTATAGTTTCATTTTCACACGAGTAATACTATTTATAGTGAAGATTATCAGTAATTGTCCTACGCGGCATATATGTAGCAGTTGACAGTTTCATTCTGAACATTTCGAATCGATGTTCCATTGTTATTTGATATACGAGGCAATAAAAAACTATCGTATTTATTTATTAAATAACAAATTGTCACATGTATACCACGTAGGACTACTATAGATAGTTTTCATTTTGAATAGCATTATTTTATAAGTAATCAGAATTAATAGCATGTACGATACAAATCTTTAAGCCCCAGTTTGATGGGGATTAAAATCAGACTTTTAATAAATTTTGATAAAGTTGATTAAATATGTGGTTGAAAAGTTGTAGGTCACGTGAAATGTGTAGTTAAAATTAATTGTTGACTTTAACTTAAATTAAAATTTTAATTTTAATTTTCACCAAACAGGAACTAAATCTTTATTTAAGGGGCCAGTTTATGGGTTGTTCTCTTTGTATTTCAATTTTGAGTTTTGAATTCATTTATAGTTTTATGTTTTGAGTGTCTATTTTGAGATTATTGAAAATGTATTCTTCTTGGCATTTTGAAAAATTGTTTTCAAAAATAAAAAAAAAATGGAAAACCCATTTACTTTCCCCTCCCATCTCTCACTCTCTCTCTCAACGAAGCCCACCGTTACCGCCTTCATCTCCTCCATTGCTGCAGTTGACTCCACAATCACCACCTTCACCCGAATCACCAACCACAATCACCACATTCACCTACAACATTTATGTTGGTTAAAGAAATCACTAATTTAAACCCCCCCTCGCCGCTACAGTCACCGCCACCACCTCAAATCAATTTTGACCAGTGGTAAAATTGGCATTGACCCCATGGTTAGGCAAGGTGCACAAGGTGGATAAGAGGCTAACACATGTGGTCCGCGATCGTGGGACGGTCGAACGGCGTAAGAATTTGCAAAACTTGGATAGCGTTTTCGGACTTTCACTACTGTCGTTCTTCTCGGATGAAATTCGAACATTGCAGAGTTGTTTATGGTGGATTGGGGACATGGTTGGAGTCACCTGGGGATAAGCATTCGACCATTGGTGTCGCACGACCTTGGACATCACCGGATGTGAAGTTTCCAGTAGAAACAGGCAGCGCCAAAATGGTTTGTTGGTTTCCAATTTCTGCTAATTCTTGTTGTTTCGTGGCTGATGAATGATTGGAGGTGATATTGGGGAGTGAGGCGAGGTTGTTGGTGGTGGAATCCGACGGTCTAGGTGGCCAGAAACTGACTTCCAATCTGTTTTTGCTGGCAGTGGTTGTAGTGGTGGTGTTGTAAATTTGGTGACGACGGTGGTGGTTTTCAAGCGATGGTGCAATGGTGGGTCGCGAAATTGCAGTGGTGGTTGGGTTGCGGTGATTGAAAACACCCAAAACACGTTTTGAAAATTTTGGCTTGATTATAACTAAGAACGTGTTTGGCTAAGTTTAAAATCCAATTAAAATTGAAAATATAGTCGTTATTGGGTTTCACTCGTCTAATAAAAGTCAACAATAACAGCTAGTTTTTCAATTTTAATTCGATTTTAATCTCTACTGAACACGCCCTAAAAACACACAAAATGACAAATTTGTTGTTTTGAGTTTCTTTGTAAATTTTTAACTTATTTTCAAAAATGAGTTTTCAAAAATAGGAAAGACAACGCGTTTTCACTATTTTGAAAAATCGAAAACGACTTGAAAACAGTAAAAATAACATGCTCTTAGGGTGCGTTTGATTGTAAGGATGGAAAATTGGTGGAAAAAAAATGTTTTACACAGAAAAGATTTTCTTAGAAAATGTTTTACTGGGAATTGTAATTAATTGTGTTTGATTGGTATAATTTTCCATCTGGAAAATATTGAAAGGTTGGTATCCATTTGATTTCGTTTTTCATGAAAATTGTCCATTAAAGTGATAATTTTTTCTAACATTAGGTCTAGAATTTGTTCCAATTGACAAAAAGTAAAAAAAAAAAATCTGAAAAAAAAATTTACCATACTGAATATCATTAGTTTGATTTTGTTTTACATGAAAATTGTCAATAAAATTGAGAAATTTTTTTACCATTGTGTCTAATTTTTTTTCTAGTTGCCAAAAAAAAAAAAAAAAAAAAATGAGGCTGGAAAATGAAAAACCAACCAAACCACAAAAAAAAAAAATTCCACTCAAGCATGGAAAATGGGCGCGTGCGTGGAATTTGTTGAAAACCAATTCTAGGCAAAAACTTGTGTATCAAACACAACAAAAAGGTGGAAAGGCAAAAACACTTTCCATTTTCTGGGGAAAATGGTGTGTATCAAACACACCCTTAGTAATTGAAAACTGTTTTGGGGCTTGGCATTTTGTAATAGTATCAATTTGGAAATATTACTTATAGTGGTATTTGATCCCAAACATTTAAACTTTGACAATTAAATCACTAAGGTTTCAACTTGATAGAGTAATGGTCCTTGTGTTTCTTATCCATTCTTTTGCTAAAATGACAACTAGCTAATGACCTTACACGTCTAGAGGTGTCAAGACGGACGGGCCGGCCATGACCCGTAAAAACCGGCCCGTGAAAATCGGGACCGCGGGCCGACCCGTGACCCGTGCGGGCGGTTCACGGGCCAAGGAGGTGTAACCCGCGGGCTTCGCGGGTTGCACCCCCACGGGCCGCGGTTAACCCGCGGCCCGTAAAAAAAATTAAAAAAAAATAAAATTAAAATTAAAAAAAAGGGGAGAGATTATTTTTACAATACCCTCTCATTAGTTATTATACATTTATACTTTATAGTTCATACTTGTTACTACCTTACTACAATTACAATTATTCAATTGCAAATATCATCATCATCTTGATTATATTTCTTTCTTCTCGATTCTCACTAGTCACTACTAAATTTTTTAATCCTACTATATTATAGATTCTCACGATTCTTTTTCTCAAAATCCTATTTTCAATAATAGTTGCTCTCCAATAAATTTAGAAGATGATAATGTTGTAGAAGTTTGCAAAGTTATAAATAATTCACGTAACATTAAATTTGAATTCTATGTAAAAATTTCTTGATATAATTATGAATTTATCATTTTGTTCAATTCTTAGTTTACATTTAATAAAAAAATATATTTTTTGCTATAAATATGAAAAATTCTATATTTTTATAATTTTATTGATACAATCATACGGGCCAAAATCGGAACGAACCGCGACCCGTGACCCGCATGGGCTCGACCCGGATGGGTCAGCGGGCGGGCCTGGGTTGTAGTCCAAAATTGTGGGCCGACCCGTAACCGGCCCGGAACCCGCAGCGGGCGGGCTTTTTTCACGCGGGCCATTACCGGGCTCACATGTTGGCGGGTCGACCCGGCCCGGACCACCCGGATTGACACCTCTATACACGTCTACCTTTTTAAGGAATAAAATAAGTAAAATTAAGATTCTAAAAGGTACAATGGGGGACAAGCAAAAATTGTCCAATAGGAAAATTGAATTGAAATCGTAGTTTTGAATCATTGATTTTTTTATTTTTTTTTTAACGTGAATCTGTCTATGAAATGATTGTGAACTAAATGTGTGTTTGATTGAATTTTTCATGGAAAATTGCATGTTTCTACTCAAATTCCAATTTTTGGAGTATTTGATTGTTATTTTTTCCATGAATAATATTTTTTAACCTTTGAAAATATGTCTAATTTTCCTTATTTTCGAGGAAAATATTTTCTTTGTGAGAGGATAGATGTTTTTTTTCCCTCAAAACGAGAAAAACATTTTCTTTTTTACGAGACATTTTCCATGCTAATCAAATACACTCTAGGGTTTCAGAATTTTAATAGCAATTTGAAACCAGATAAGATAGTTCAAAATAGATAAAAATTTTAAATTTCTGCCAAAAAATAGAATGATAAATTACAATTTTAACTTCCAAAATAAAATATAACTATTAAAATTTTAATACAAAAAGGAAAATACAAGTATAGGTGGAGGAACATGATAGGTTCAATTTAATCTAATTAAATGTTAGATTATGAGACTCACTTAATTGGATTTATTATACTCTTCTACTTAGATGCTCTAACACAACAAGTGGAAGAGATAAATTTCTTACAAATTTTCTTATAAATTTAATCTAATCAAAGTGGAAACCCTTTTCGTATTTCGTCCTCACGCGACAAACATTGTCATTGTTTGATTGTAACCTTTATTTGATTTTTTTAGTATTTAAATTTATAATTTTGATATTATCATTTTATCTATAATAAAATATTAAAATATTTTATAACCAATGAAATAGTGACGATGAACTGAACAAGAAGAAAAAATGTTCTACTATCTCCAGTTTAAAATAGAACCAAATCAAATCTTAAATCGTTTTAAATGATTTGATTTAGGTTTGAATTTTTCTAAAATCATTCTCAACAATTATATTTGAAAATATGTCATAAATCGACCAAACCTTATTGCTTACACCCCTAATGACAAGGTCAAACCTCGAGCCTTACAAACCTATTTATGGCTAACCGATACCTAAGCATAACAGGCCATTTCCTATTTTTTATGTTTTCGAAATTATTTTAAGAAAACCATTATTAATTACTTCTCTTATTTAACTAACTTATTCAACTACACCATAGAGGCAAAGAAGGAAGCAGATGGCCAAACTTCAAAAAGAAACAGTCATTCAACTACACAATTCCTTTTTACAAAAAGTATGAATAAATTATATCTAAATTTTATACCAACTATAAGAACTGGAATGACACCATGCACCAAAGAATCCTGCATCCGAGCATCTCACCGGACAATAAAATAACAATGAAGAAACAGAATTTCGAACACAATTCGAGGAGACAGAGTCGAGCAATAGGTTCGGAAAAAGACATTTCAGCTTTCACAAAACATATCCCTTCTATTGCCGGCCAAGTCCAGTTTGAACCGTCCCCAAAAAACAAACACTTTCCCACTGCACGGCATAAATTTTCTGAGCCCTGAAATGCTGGTTTGTGGGTTACTGGGAGTCTTTTACCATATACCAATATAATAACTCTCTCTAGAAGGTGGAAAATTATCCTTTGAACCTTGATAATTTCTGTTCCTTCCACCGTTTAGTCACGAAAGAGAAAACTGTCAGCAACCTTAAGGTGATTCGCAAGACGTTTGATAGAAGGTTGCACGGCTTTGGAGTTGGGTGATAAAGAACTTGGGAGTTCGGGCAAGCATACGGGTAAATATTGATCATCACTTTCTTGAAATAGAGCCAGAACAGCACGGCAGAAAATAAATCTGCAGCGATGACATCAAGAACATGCAAAATTATCAGCTTAATCATGGATATATGAAAATTTGCAAGACTAAAGAATTATTAGAACATGAAAAAAATTAGATTCTCTATAAATTATTTCGAAGTGAATCTCTATCAATTTACCCAACTTAATGGATCCAAATGTCAATAAAAAACCACCTACGAACTTTTGGTAGAAATATTTTAATTACTGGTTTCCCTGTCCCCCTCTCCAAAAGATTACAAGATGGCATGGTTGAGAGTAAACAGAATACAAGTTACCTAAGAATAAGCCGCCTTAGAAATGGATCAGACAGAAGTTGAGCCCAAACAAAATCAAGGTCAGTAGATGTACAGAGGATCACCTCCCACTCAGAGAAGGCAGTGGACAAAATGGTCTCTGCGTCATTGTACACATCCTGAAAGAAAACTGATTAACATATGAAACCATACGATGATGCAACTATTTTCTGCAGAATTGAATCAGTTAATAAAATCATTTACAGAATCATCATCAGATGAATTGTAATCAACCGTCTGGCAGAAAGCTTGTAAAGGAGTAGTCAAGAACAAGGTGAACTGACTTCCATTTTGTGCCATATTGGCACCACTACGTTTATTGAATGAAGTTCTTAAAGGAGAAAGAAATAAAGCAGCAGGTTCACCCCTTTCTGCTCCATGAAGAACCTGAAGAGCAGTGTACATATCAGCGAGTCAGTAGGAAAGATTAGAAACTACATGTTATCAGATTTATTTACACAAAAGAGCCCTTGATATAGATGGAGGAACACCCAAACAAATGAGGATTACAGAGAGATAATTCACAAAGAATTCTAGAGCACGCAAAGAAACTGCTGCTGGGTAACCTTAATAAAATTGCATGATTTCTGAATTAAAATTACGTGAGGGATTACTTCAGATGAAAAAGTATGTAAAGTCACATAGATGATTAAAAAAATCCAAAACATTCATCTAACTAAAACTTACAAGGGGAACATATTCAAGCACCTGGGATGCCAAATTATTGTATGATTCCCTATGATTAGTAAGCACCACCACTTTAGGACAAAATAGAAAAGCTTTTTTAAGTTGAAAACTAGGAATATAACCTCTTCACAATTATTTTTGAGTCGCAAGGGCTTGAGGATCAAGAAAATATTCCTTTAATGCAAACAACTCTACATATTAAATAGTTCTTGGCTATTCAGAAAGA
The DNA here is from genome assembly GCA_035079005.1 of Fraxinus americana. Classification (NCBI taxonomy): domain Eukaryota; kingdom Viridiplantae; phylum Streptophyta; class Magnoliopsida; order Lamiales; family Oleaceae; genus Fraxinus; species Fraxinus americana. The sequence goes on along the minus strand of CM068718.1, from coordinate 26,193,491 downwards.
ATTTAGACCATGACGGTTTATGGTCAAACCAAAATCTTCAATCTTCTCATTACTGAGCTATAGTCATTTTTAAGCTTCATGTATCAACAGCGATTACACCACTATTGGTTTTTGACAAGTAAAACATTAACTAAACAAGGCATGAAGAACTACCCAAATGATTGTGCCAAACAATAAAGATTTGGTGAAAAATTTAGTTCACATAAATAGTTATCAAACATTACGAACACAGATTTCACCTCTAAAAGGTAAAAAGAAATGTGAAGATGCTCAGCGCATCACAAAATAAATATACGAGCATTATTAAGCCTACGAGTCAGATTAATTACTGTACAAAGTTTTGACAAACCTGCCTTGAATGCATGGCTGTTATCACTATCTACTATCAAAAAGAGTGGTCTTCTAGTAAAAGGAATTATATCACCAGGGAATAGGATATTTGAACCTGTAACACAATCATATTTATAAGGGAGAATAAGATGAGAAGACCATGAGTAAAAGTTTATCGAAATGGGAGATTAATTACATATGGTTCATTTATATCTTCCTACCTCCATTTCGACTTGGACCTAACGACAAGTAGTTATCAAAAAAGTGACTGGAGTCTCCTTTAGAAGTAAGATGATTTTCACATGGACGACTGTTCTGTTCAGGATTGGGTTTCAAACATTTTATTGAATTCCCTGAGCTAACCATTTGCGAAGTACTTCCATGACCAGAAGTCCCTGCAATCATAATATGATATTTGGTTGTTAGGATCAAATGGAGATATCTAGCTTGTTTTGAGAAATAAATTGTAAGTCAAAAGTCACCTTGGGCAGAAAAGTATATAAGCATAACACTATCCATTGGAAGTTCCTCACAAATTGTAGAAATCACCTGCAAATAATGCAAGCAGTTAGAAATTAATAAGGAATGAGCAAGAAATGCAAGAAAGTAGGTTAATATTCAGACTAGTGCAATATGCAAAGACTTTCTCCCTAGCCCAAATTTGAAGCAGAAATTATACCATAAAGTGGTAAATAACAACATAAGACTTCAGTACTGACATTCAATAACTGTGTAACCGATGGGCGATAGAGAACTGCTTTCTTAGGGTTTGGAGGCAAAGTTGGATCTGTCATCTCAGCCACCAACTTCATATCTATCAGTCCCGAAGTAAGAGAATGATCGGCCAACAGAGTACCATTATCTCTTGATTCCATGGGATGTGTTTGGTAGAAAGATCCATTAGGCCCCCATTCCAAACTTTGCAGCATTCTGAAAGTGTCTAAAGTGAGTTCCGCAAATTTGACCTGAAATGACATGCAGGGAGCTCAATTTCCAGAGTGAATTAATTTGTCTTCAATAGCATAAGTGGTGCGAAAGCGGAATTGTTTCTTGAAACAAGATAAAAAAATTTAAGAGAATAATTTTATTGTAATGAATTGGTTATTGAAAAAGGGTATAAAGCTATGCTTAAATAGACAAAATAATTCCCACATAATTAAAATCCTAAATGGAGAAAATGAAAAATCTTGATCCTAACAAGAAAGAAAAATCCTATTCTAATCAAGAAAGAATAAATCTTTTTCCAAACAAGAAATAAGAAAAAGAAATAAAACCTATCACAACAAGAAATCATATTTAGAATAAGATTGTCCTACATCAATCTCCCAACAAAATCATGTACCTCATTTTTATGATAGCTTGTCAGCAGAGCATCGTGCAACTTTAGAAGTCTCTTAGCATTGAATCTGGCCACATATGGTAAAGAGGCTGGATACGAGTCGAATATGGCATGATAACGCAAAGGTCTACGGTTCATAAAGGCAGATTCAGCTTTCGAGAATCGCATAGTTTCTTGCACCACCAGCTTCCATTCTCTGAAGTTGGTATCCTGGTGAAAATTCGATATGTAATCTGTCACAGTGGATTACTGTTTGTAGTGCAACCACATTATACATTCTTGAGTTAAGATATAGACAAACCGTCCAATGCTCAATTAATCTGGATAAAAGAAAACTTAAATCAACTTAATAAAACCAGTCTAAATTTTTTCAGATAAGTCCTCATACATTTCTTTAAAATTCATACTTCAGAAATTGGCATGCATAACTATTTCAAGAGACATTATCAAATTAACAAATGAAAGCAAGTCAAACAAATAACAACTAGCTACAAATCCATGTCACTCATGACAAATTAATCAATGCATAATTCAATACAATCCCGAAAGGGATATTAGTTTACATAATAACATTCACCCACGTGTCATCTTCTAGTTTACAAGAACTCATTGTAGAAAGGAGTGCAAGAATCCGATATACCGAATCCCACTATTATCTTCACTTTTCAAATTATTATGAAGCCCTTTCACTTGGAAATTATCTCATTTGCTTTAAAATTCAACTATTTTTGCTCACATTTAGCCATGTTTGGCACCCATTCTATAACTCATATTTCTTTAAACTCACTTTCAACCATACATTTCATATGACTTTAAGATTTTTATCAACATTTCAACCACATGTTCATCAACTTTTATCAAAATTTACTAAAAATTTACTTTTTATCTAAACCTAACAGGGGCTTAGAACCGTACATTCGAGTTCACCAATCTCATTCAAAAAGAAACAAACGGCATAGATATTTATCCAAAAATCCAAAGAGATAGTAAATGATCGTATCTGTCCTATCAGATCAAAAAGAGAAAATGGAATGTTTAAATCTATACAAAGAACATATAAATCTCTAAACTCGTAGAAAGATGAAAGAAATAATTCTATGGAATAAATGGTTCAATGAGTTACTCGAATTCAATAAACACAAAGCATTCAACTTTTTCAAGAAAAAAAAAATACTAAAATTAGCAAAAGATTAACCCCAAAATCTACAGAATTAAATAATGCAAATACTAAATCTATACAATTTTTACGCCAACCAAATATTTGTCAATTGTTTTCATCATGCACATTTGTCCTTATGTTGTGATAAATTTACTTAACTTTGAATATCAACTAACAAAACTACAACCAAATTATTGTCCCAGATAAAAATGTACTAGTTGAAGGCAAAATTTAAATGAACACATTTGACCTCTCTAAAAGCTTAGGTGAGATGGATATCGTAGTAGAAGAGCAAATTCGTACCCGAAAGTTGGTTTTACTATCCTCAACCAGAGCCTTGAGCTTTGCAACTAGCAGCTTCACCAATTCCCCGCGGTTCAAGATCAACGAAACCATAACAAATCTGGCATAATACCTCAACTCCTTGAACCTGACTCCACGATCCTTGATCGAACCTTCAAAATACTTTCGGTTAAAAATTGCCTCGTAAAATATATACGCTTCGAATAAGAATCTAGCTTCACTGGTCCTCAAGTATTGGTTGAAATATAATTGGCCGATCCGGGAAGCAATTTCCCCAATTTCCCAGCGCTGGAGCCCCGACTCCACCAGCTTGAGCCTATTCTCCTGCTGGTACTTCCATAGCCGCATGTAAGCTTTGAAGACGTTATGGAAGAAACGGCCGAAGTGGGCTCCACTTATTCCGTACGGATGCAACGGCACGTCCCGTACCCGGGCGAATTTACGCTCGGCGCTTTCCGCCAAAGCCCGGAACGTGCTCGGAACATGTTCGTTATTCGACATTTTGGCAAACAAAATTCAACCCACTCGATTTTTCATACTCATAACCATTTTTTTGGGTGGCTGCGCTTGCTAATCAAATAACAATTCCGGTTTGTATATGCGTGCCCCTGCATGCGAGCAGAGAGAGAGAGAGAGTTAAGAGCAATTGCGTCACCTTGGTGGGGGATGGGGGTTGAAAATTTGTGGGATAAAGTGATGGGATGTGTGTGCGGGAGTAGGTTTTGACTAAATTGAGGTAACGGGTTATCCACTGTTCACGGTGTTTGTTAAGTGTCGGGTCAATTTTTGGTCGAGGAAGTTGTCCTAACTTGAAATACGAGTATACGACACCAAGACCCGTCACAAATTATTCTAGTGGACTCGAAATGTGATGTACAATTTGTTATAAATATTAGGCGTTGGGTCATTATCAAGGCTAACTTTGATTTAAAAAATTAACAAAATGTTGACAAAATTTCCTGGACAAAAATCAACCTGAAAAGCAACCAAAATTTTAAAAACCAACTTTTCTTACATGTACAATTCATAAATCTACATAAATGACTTGTACAAAATATAATGAAATATACTCCAAGAACAATGACTAAGGGTTCGTTTGATTGTAAATGTGGAAAATGAGTGAAAAAAAATGAATTTTAGGAAATTGAATTGTTTAGAAATTATTTTACTAAAAATTGTAATTAATTGTATTTGATTGGTATAATTTTTCACGTGAAAAATATTGAAAATTCGATGTCCTTTTCCTTTTTTAACGAAATTTGTCCATTAAAGTTATAATTTATTTTACCATTTGGTTTAGAATTTGTTTAACTTGCCAAAAAAAAAATTACCATACCGAATATCATTCGTTTGGCTTTGTTTTGCATGAAAATTGTCTATAAAAGTGATAAATTTTTTTACCATTGAGTTTAGAATTTTTCCCTATTAAAAAAAAACTGGAAAATTAAAACCCACCTAAAAGGTGGGAAAACAATTTCAACAAAAAAAGGGAAAATGTGCACGTGTGACAGAAAGTGACCTCTCAAACACTACAAAAGTTGAAAAATAGAAAAAAAAATCATTTTTCATGGAAAATGTCGCCGATCAAATAGGGCCTAAGTGTTATATAAAATGAATCTTATAAATCCACAAGTCATATGGCTTTAACTTCGTAATCAATAGGCTCTTCAATAAGCTACATAAAACGCAATTACTCCCTCGTAAAAGCCTTAAAAAAATATGAGTTTAATTTAACAACTGATTTACGGAATTTTTCCGATGAACTCAACTAAAAAAATAGCTAAAAAAAGTTTCAATTTTAACATTTATCAGTTGACAAAGACTTGAAAATAACTCATCTCATTATTAAAGCATAGGATTCTATTACTTTCGTGTATTTTGAGCTGTATTTTTCATACTAACGTGAGATGCCATTCTAAGCATGTTTTTTAGGGTTGACTATTATAATTCACAATCCAATCACTGCACACAATTATTCTGCTAGACTATGTTCCTTGGATAATATTCCACGGAATTAAATAAAAAAAATACCTTGATGAACATTTTTTGAAGAAATAATTGAAAATGACTTTCAATGATACAAAAAATTTCAATGTTAAATTTGAATTTTTTTCCCCTCAACGACTTCCTTTCTCTTTCAAACAATTACAAACCTTACGAGAATTGTTCTATAAAACAATTCATGTTTACTGATTTTAAGGCTTAAAAAGAAAAAGAATAATGCTAGTAATGTGAAATTTTTCATATTAATACATCAAATCACTAACCGAAAATTCCCAGATCTCATGTCGCATAAGGCGACTAGGTAGTGAGTAACTACAAATAGCATCACTTAAAAACTGTTGGGGTGGGGGTGAATGTTGGGGTTGGGGTTGGGGTGGGGGGTGGGGGGGGGGAATCAAACTTTTCGAAAAGAAATTAATTTTTTGTTTCATAAAAACAACTTAGATGTTGATTTAAAAAAAAAAAAAAACGTTTAGAATACGCTAAAGAAGAATGTTGCAAAACAAAGAATAGGAATGTCTTATGTAGTCTTTAAATTAAAATGAGTATCTTCATCGTAAATCATAATCAATTTTCTCGTGCAAGTCTATGTAATTGTGTCTTAAGAAAAAAGACACATTATTAATTATTTTGTTAAGTGTTATTCAAATTACTATAGCAAACTAATTTATTTTATCTTCTCTTATGATATACACAACCAAGTTGAGCCCAATCTTCGTACACACTGCTCTCAAAGTGAGAGCCATCAAGTGTAAAAAAGAAAGCAAGAAAGGAAGCCAGTGGCCTGCAAGAACTTTTTGAAGTTTACTTGGAATCTTCTACTAAAAGCGTCTCCATCAAAGGATCAAAATATGGAGGATTGAAGGGATACAAAGATTATGATTATGAAAGAAGCTTTAAGGCATGTTTGATATAGATTTTATTAAAAAAGTGATACTTTCGAAGAATGTGTGGTTAAAGAGTAAGAAAAAGTTACAAGTTAACGTGCAAATTATTTGTTGAAGAGAATGTGGAGTTAATTACCTTATCCATCACTGAACTTTACCTAAAATTTTCACCATGTCAGTAAACTTTAAAAACTACACCATTAATCATTGAACTTTCAAAACAGCAATCTCATCTATCACTAAACGAACTTCTGTTAAAAAAAAAATTGACTGACTTGATGATGTGGCGGACATAGTACATGACGTGGCACGTTTGTGTAAGTGGTTTATGCCAAGTAAGCAAGTTCTTAGTGATGTGAAAATTTATGAAGTTTCTACATAAATAAAAAGGCTTTTTGACTTAAAAAAGGAAAAAAGCATTAAATAAATTTTCCTCCAAATTGAATGCAACTCCAAGCCCAAAGTAGAAAACTTTCACCCAAATTGGAATACCCACTGAATCCCGACATCAGTAATCAATAATCGGAGGCTAGAAACCAAAAATCGCATGTGCATGAAAGCATTACACCACATACTGTAAATTTTCCATTACAAAAGCATTACTTCAAAATCAGCATGGCTATTCAATGATAAATCCAGGAATTTTGTTCAACGAGATCGTTTACGAAATACAAGATATAGGAAGAGAGTGATGACTACAAGAAGAATAATATAACAAATTATCACCCAAATCACAGTACTAAATCTATAAATCACCCATCAATATATATAAATCATAAATCACCAATACGATACAATCTTAGTCAGTAGCTGTAAATTTAGACAAATGCGTTCTACGGTGTCCCATATTTTCAAAACGTTGTTATATTCCCTCATGCTCAATTTTTCCAGAAATCTCTTTCTTTATGTAAACCACCAAATTATCATTCAATCAATCATTTCACATTTTGTTGTGCAAGTCACCCTTGATTAGATTCATAGTAGAGAATACCCTTTCAACACTTGTAGTTGCTACATGTAATATCAAAATCAAGGTGATTAGCCTATAAACCAATGGAAAACAACAAGAACTTTTTGTTTCAACCAACTTCTGAGCTACACAAAATATGTTACTGAGGTTAAAGAAAGTTTCGTACATTCTTACAAGCATAAGAAACTTGTCAAATTGAGGTCGAAGTAATAAAAGTTCTTCAGTATTGAAGTCCAAATGATAGAACTGAGCAATATGTAACAATTTAGTCGTATCGAAAGCTACAAAGGAATCTCTAGGGCTTAAACACGAAATGTAAGTAAGGAGTTCGGTAGTTGTATCTGGAAAACGATAATTCAACTCTTACAAGATTGAGTCTATTGTATGACAACACAAATCAACAAAAAAGCAATGATAATAAGTCACCTCCTATGTGTGTTGTACGCCTAGGTTGATCTCTCAATACCACAATATCCTCTATATTGGGACTAAAATATGTCTATCAAGACAAAACTCAATCATCATACTCAATAAAATATCTCAACAATTGTCTTTCATGTTTTGCAATGCATACTTACACAAACAAGTATGGACTTTCGTTTCGGTTGAAAAAATCGTTCCATAATCTACAATTGCAAAATGCCCCCAATTTATTTATCAATTATAATTGCTTAAAAAATAGAGTACACATTGTTAAATTTAGTCCAACATCTTCTCATTGATTTTTTTTTTCACTTATCCTAATTCCCAAATCACAAATCAAAACTCATAAATGATAAATTACAATTCATAATTCAATAATAGTGAAACAAAAATTATTTATCCCAAATCACAAATTCACAGATTAACAAATCACAACTCTCATTTCAATGTCAAATTGCCAATTAACTCATAGAATATAAATCATGATTTTTAAGTAAGAGTTGTCATAACTCATAAATAAAAAATAACACCAAAATCAAGAGAGAGGGAGAGATTCAAAAAGACTCACGGGATCACGGTCACGACAGTAGGGAGTTTTAAAAATTTCGAGTTTTGACCTTCCGAGACTTGAGTCGTCCGGTCCAACGACTCTTTGACTTTGTCGGGCACTAGGCACGATAGGTTGCCGCAGGCCGGAGGTGGAGGAGTCACCAAGAAGAACGGACGGTATCGGTGGAATAGATTTATGGAAAATGGAAATGGACTAGTTGTTTTGGAAACGGACCTAGACCATATATAATAGGGAAAAATTCACTTTTCCTACTTTATCTTTGCCCTATTTCAAAAATAAAAAAACAACTTTCATATTTTAAAAATCAGATTTTTTAACCTATACATACACATATATATAAATATTTATTTATATAAATAAATTTATTTATATATATAAATATATAAAAAGATATAAATAAATAAATATAATTAACCCACACCCACCCCACCCCACCCCACCCCACCACTCCGGCGACCGCTCCGATGCCGATTCCGGTAACCGCTCCGGCAACTACTCCGATTCCGACAACTCAGGTTACAAGTCACAGTCCAGGTCACAAATCAGAATTTTGTTCATAATCATGAGTTATTTTCTTTTTTTTTTCTTTAATAAGGATCACATGTTATTTTCAAATGAGCACCGGTAAATTTTTCGGTGACAACTTAATTAATTTTGAGTCACAGTTCGAATTTTAAGGGTCACGGGTCACATACCATTACCACCCCCAATGTCTCCACCGTCACTTGCGGCCATCCTCACACGGTGGCCGACGACGCCACCACCACACCACCAACACCAACAATCACTCCACTGCCACATCACAGCCACCACCCTACCCAACAAAATCCCCAACCCCAACACCACCATCTGCACATACACCACAAATCCGTCCCCAACTCCGGGCACCATAAAATCAGAAAAAGTGATAGAAACGAGAAAATCGTATTTTTGCAAAATCGAATTCCAACTATTGCTATATTGAATTTAAATCCCCAAAACGGAAGTAGCTCTCATATGTGGGATCCTGGAGAAGATGATTGACACAGAGCTCCTAGAGAAGGCAATCGGCGCAGAGCTCCTGGAGAAGGTGAGTATTGCCGCTGCTGGAGAAGGTGAGTATTGCCGCTGCTGGAGAAGGTGAGGCACAGAGGCGATACCTCACGCTGCGACGCTCCGAGCATGGCGGTCACCCTACTGGCTGCTGGATTGTGAGCCGGGCTGTTGGGGCGCCAGTGATGTAGTGGTGTTTGGCTATCTCGGCGGCGACAGTGATGAGAAGAAAGAAGAAGACGGCGGAGGCCGGAGAGAGGGGAGAGTTGGTTGGTTGCGAGGAGAGAGTGACATGTTTAGGGCTTGAAAATAAATTTAGGGGTGGGATGGGTGTATATATCTTAATTTTTATAATATTATTATTAATATTTAATTAAATATAAAAATTTTATATCTATATATAAAATATCTGATTTTTGAAACTTAAACCTTAAAATCTGATTTTGGAAATTGTATCTCCAAAAGTAGGGCTCCATGTAATTTCCACTATATAATATTGCACATTGGATTTGGGCATGGCCAATTAAAAAACAAAGGCCGAACTAAAATGAATTATAATTTCAGCCCAACCAAAAGGCAAAATGCCCAATTAAAAAAAATGATGAAGCTAAACCCTCGCGCCGATCTCCTTCTTCCTTCTATCGTGCCGATCACTGTTTCGACGGAGCCCAACACACGCAGCTGTGCCCCCTCGCAAGGTACTGGGTCCACCGCTGTGGCTATTACAAAAGCATCCCAGGTTCCATCAAAAGCATTACATAAGCATCCCAAGTTCCATCAAAAGCATTACATAAGCATCCCAAGTTCCATCAAAAGCATTACAAAAGCATCCCAACATCCCATTTGTAGAGTGGCAATTTGGTGTTTTGAGGGGTCTTGATTTTCGACTGACGTGAGGATTTGTAACTTTTTGGCATCGATTTCCTGTTGTTTATCAACTATTTTCAGCCTTCGACTTTCAATTTGTCGTCGACAATGGGCTTGAATTCTTCTCAATTTGGGAGAAATAAGGTGGGTGGTTTGGTTCGTTTAGTGTCACGTTCTAGTGTTTGTAAATTTATTTATTGGTTAAAATGTGTTTTCAAATCTAGCACCACCCAAAAAATTCACATCACTAGCACCTCTCCTACATGACTTGAATCACTTACACAAATGTGCCACATCGTGTATTCTATCCGCATCATCAAGTTTGTCAATTTTTTTAATAAAAGTTTATTGATGATGGATGAGATTGCTGTTTCGAAAGTTCAGTGATTAATGGCGTAATTTTTTAAGTTTAGTGAGGTGGTGAAAACTTTAAGCAAAGTTGAGTGATGGTTGGAGTAATTAACCCGAATAACGTGTGATTTAAAATGAACTTGAAGAAAGATAAATTTAAGAATCCATACCAAACACCAAACATGTGCTTAATGTTTTACAAAATGTTACTTAAAATATGTTAGAGAGAAATTTTAGAATACCTTTGTATGCAAATAGAAAAGACGAAATATTACAATAGATGAAATTTTAACTTTCTAAGAATGATATTTGTCTTAATCTACAAAAATTTAAAAATCGTATTTTCTTGCATACGAAATGCAGTTAATCTAAAAAATGTGCTAAATAATATTTAAAGTAGTGAACAATATTAAAATTCATATTTATTATATTAACTTGTAATTGTTTTCTTTTCGAGAGTATAGTGCAGTTGGATTTTATTCTTGAATCTCCATATAAAAGCTCAACGATTTACCATTGTCGTGAGCTTAAGTGCTCTTCCTCACTTTTAGCCTTCTCTCTTGTGACAGAGAGTCGTTGAGTATCACTTAAACGTGCATGATTGAAAATGTGATAAAGTTGTGAGTTCACATACGTTGTGTATTTTTCACTGTTTTATTCTTTGTTTTTCAAATCAAATTTTGATATATCACTATAATTTTGAGGTGTCAAAATTTTAATGAAATGTAAAACATGTCAAAATTATACTTTGATGTAATAGCCAATTTCAAAGGACTTCTATTAAATAAAATTTATATTTGATTCATGACTCTAAGCATATGTTTGACAAGTGTTTATAAACATATTGAAATGAGTGGTGAATACGTGAATAGTATTTATGGAGAATTAATAGCAGAAAACCCTCCCTAAAAAAGTTTCAATTTGCGATATACCCATATCTATTGAAAAAAAATATATATATTTGAAACATTTTGTGTGAAAAACCTCCTTGCCGTCAACATCCGTTAAAAATAGTAAACAATGTCAAAATTAAAAAGAAATATTGCAATTTCAATACACAAACTTTTGTTTTTTCACAAATTAAATCCAAACATTTTATAGGAAAATTTGCAGCATTGGTCCCTAACCCCCATCCCATCACCATCACCCATTGCAAAACCAATCCAAACCAGGAAAGCCATCGGACTAGCCACCAGTTTGCCATCGTCGCCACCGCCTAAGACTATCGAAAAAATACGAGCACCAGACTAGCCAGAAATTTTCACAGAATCACAATCAAACAAATACACAAGCACATGCACAATTACAAAAATGGCTCATGAACGAACCACTACACCGATTTTGAATGTTGTTTTCTGGTAAAACAAGAAAAGCCAACTCTTTTAGCATATTCATCACTAAATTTCTTGAAGATATTGAAGTTTTGGTGAATTAAGGCTATGCTTTTTGACATGAAACAGAGCAAACTAGCCAGAAATTTTCGCAGAATCACAATCAAACAAATACACAAGCACATGCACAATTACAAAAATAGCTCACCAACGAATCATTGCACCGATTTTGAATGTTGTTTTTGTTGGAATTTCGTATTGGAAATTGGTTGTGACCAATTGAAATGATTTAAGTGGAAATTCCTTATTTAGTGAATGAGAAATTAAGTCAAACTTAAACCACTTAATACTTGAAATTATTGGAAAATTGTGTAGAATATTGTGGAATATTCTAGAGATGATGTAGATGAAAAGATTCTTTTCATATGGAATATCATTACCTTTGGAGATCGTGACTTTTGGTATGAGTGACTTCCAATAATTATGTATATTCAAAGAGATGTGTCTCTTGGTATGATTGTGTCTTTTGACAAGCCTTTCCAACTACTATATATATAGATTCCCCATATGTTTGGATCACAACAACAACAAGAAGAAACAAGAAACAATTCAATTGATAGTTTCATATCATTTCATGTTTTACTTTAGTTTTGCATAAAACACTTTATAGAAGTGATTATTTCTTACATCAAAATCATGGTTATGGTAGAGAGGGAACTCCGTTCGAGTTCGTGGTCTAATTCATTTGGAGTGCTCCTATGGCTTGACGTGGTCGTTGTATCTTGGGAGATGATTGCCAAGAAATCGTTAGCACCGATGCGGGACAAATTCATCTTAAAGACAAAGTGTCAAACACTTGCCTCAACCAATTGCATCACTTACATTTCATCTTTCTCATTTCTGATTTTATTTATGCTTGATTTCAGAATATGGTTAATTTATTTATGTGTTTGATTGAATGTTTGAATTGAAGAACAACATGCGTTCACTCATATTGGGAAGTGAAGAATTCATATTATTATATTCGAAGTCGGTAAATCGTTATTTTATCTTCTCAAATCAGATTTCGGTAAGTCGAATGATGTTTCGATTTCACACATATTAATGGCATGCTCTTGATGAATATGATATGCACATTATCGGTGTAATATCTCCTACAATCTTAAGATGAATTTTGTCTAATTGTGCATGTTAGATAGACAACTTATGTGGGATTTCTCATTGCCGGTATGCATGTTGTATTCAAGGTATATACTTGCATTTTGAATCTGGAATATATAAATGATTACCAATTGTTGTATACTTTAATTCCTGTTTGGAAAGAAATCATGAGATTTGTCACTTTATTTATTTGTTCATACCATGTCTCGACTCGTGAATGGATGTCATTAGACACTCTCATAGAAAATTGTTTCTATTTAATTCAAAGTCCATTAAGTGGCGTCTATTATCTAAAATCTGGTTTTATATTCATGAAATGGATTGAACATTTGGTTTTGATAGTTACTTTGGTCTCAATTTGTAAACTGATTTGTGATGTCAGTTGCACGTGGAAGTTGTGAATTTTATGTGCCAACCATTGTGTTTCTTCATGTTTAAAACTGCTGTATTTAAATTTGCAGTAGATGCATGATAATTAAATTCTGCATAAATATTATTTCATTAGATTGTGCATGAAATAATGTATGTATGCATGTTACGGTAATTGAACGATTGTGTCTTTCCATACAAAAGACAGTTTATGACTTGCATATATGAATGGGCATAAGTGTTCCTTATGATTAAAATTCTGTTTGCCGAATCATTGTTAGATATTTATCTGCTTTATTCATGCCACAAATTGAGAAACTATTTTGTTGTTGTATGAATTTGTGTCTAACTATACATGCCATCGTTTTTGCAAGAATCTCTGATTGAATTATCATGATAGAAAGATACTAGTGACCAATTTCTAGTGTGAAAAATTGTGTCAATTCAAGTTATTCTCTATAACATGAATTGCTAAGCATATAGCTATGGGAGAAATCTAAAGTGTTAGATTTATGTGAAGAAAGTATATGAACTTTCTTGTCACAATGGGTATTAAGCCGCCTAATCACGTGGTGGAAAAATTTATGGAATAATCTAGGATCATATCATATGATAAATCAAGACTCTTGAAAATGATTATTTTTTGAAGGAAGTATCTCTTCATAGAGATTGATTCGAAGAGGTGCGTCCTCTCGTTAGGTTGTGTCTTTTGAGAACACAACTATTGAACCAATGGATGATTCGTTCATTAAATTTGAATATGGTGAATAAGTGTTATTTAATATGAAATAATACTATCTTGTGAAATGTCACAAATGTGATATGTTGGAGAAGTTGCAATTCTTGTGAATCAAGATGCTTAGTCTTCTTCATTGTTGAATTCGATTTCAATAGTTGAACCAAGTAAATTGGTATATGTTTTGAGAGCATTGTTGGTCTATGTGATGACCTTAATTTAATTTGGATAGTTGGATTGAAGTATACTATTTCAATTGAAATAAATTGTGGATTGACGACCATTATTTTGAAAGTACTTAAACTTTACGAAGAATTTGATATGGACATTATCTATTCGATAAATGAATTGAACTACGAAAGAGTTGCTGAACTCTAAGTTCAAGTGTAACCCAAAAATGTGGGGGTTAACATCAATGCTTGCGAACTTATATAAAAAGTTCAAGATTTGTGCATTCAACATTACTAGTTGCACATGCATTCCTAATTGAGGAATTGTGGGGGTAACTTATGTTAAAAGTTACGATTTTTTATACCTTATAACCATAAAAATATATCTATGAAGGTGAAAGGTAGAAAACCCTTATATTAATTATAAGGAAATTATACACTAAGTTTAAAGTTGATGAATGGGATAAAAGTCAATTACGACGTTTGTTTGGATATGCAAGATCAATTAGAATATTAGAAGAATATTCATAAAATTGAAATGTATTGTAATATTTCAATAATGATATTGAATACCCATGTTTCTGAAATCCATTAGTGAAAAGTGATTGACTAGTGTAGTGCGTGATAGAAATCCTCAAACATTGTTGTTAGGAATTTATAAAGTTTTATATAAAGCTAATTAGAAGCATGTAGTGTCATGAGAGGATTTCTTGATGGTGACATGTTGTATCTATTAAATCAATCGATCGTTGGCTAGCTATATTTGATGAGATATTAAGTCACATGTAATGGTAAGTCTAGACGTATAAGTCGTAGACATAATACCGTTAAGCAGTCGATCTCAATGGTGTAAACTCGTGGTACCTTCAAGAGATTTACCGAGAGATCAAGAATACTGCATATTGAGAGGAATGAGATTAAATCCTACTACATAAGAGTCTTTGTAATGGTAACCCTACCTTGTTGACTGGATATCCCAAGATTTTGGTTCAAAGGGACAACTAAATTATGAAGATTCCATGAAACACTTAGGAAATTATTCCTAGTCATTCCTATGATAATTACAGTGCTTTCTGCAAAGTGTGAGGTTAAGCTATATTTTTAATGATTCCTATATCTTGATTAAGTCAAGTAGAGTAAGAGAGAATACTCTTAATAGGAGGTCACCTATAT